>OZ020487.1:2650070-3107517 GCA_963971405.1 Psococerastis gibbosa | reverse complement strand
TATGTCAGATTGGATTTCGTGCTTAGGTTTGATCCTTAAAAGATCTAATCAGATAAATAATTTTCGAACAGTTTTTCTGGAAAACCTTTCTGACCGATATATTATTGGAGGCTGGAGTCCTTAGTCCTTTGTCAACATTTGAGAGGAAATCTATTGTATTGAAGTCAGCACATCAGTAATTATTCATGTCCTTGATCAACCACAAAGGGTTTCACTATGGATTTAAGCGGTTTAGCTGAATAATGCCCATGGATGTTACATAAAAGACGCACGTTATGTGACTTTATTGGTATTAAAAAATTGAAATTTTTCTTATTTAGAAGAAGCTGATCTTAGGTATAGGCCGCACCTGGTCCACCCCAAAACCGTGGCCATTATTGGTGTTAGTGAGATAGTGATGGCGGCTACAGGATATATCGATCAATCAATAAATCGTAGTGTATTTGCCCATCTTTGTTACATCTTATTAAAACAATAATAATCAAACAATGAACACAGTCATCTAGCTTCCTGATAAATAAATAAATAATTTTGTGTACAGAATATTATTATTTCTAGCTCTACGATCGATCGATGCATCCTGTGAAAATAAAAATTAGAGGATATGGAAAAAACAGGACTTGGCGGGATTTGAACCCACGACCTATGCCTAACCGGGGCGTCGTCTTTACCCCTGGAGCGCAAGCCTAATATCCTGTGAAATCGAATTTTATTAGAAAAATAACCTGACTGTATCTCGTTGTCTCCTCTTAATTTCTGTAAAGGGATGTACTTAGCCCCGGTCCTATATAACCGCTTGAAAAAGCATGGCTAAGCCGTGCAATATTCCTTTACCGAGTCTTTTCAAGCGATGGTAGGACAAAAATTTTTCTTGGACTTTTTCCTTTATTGAAAAAAACGTATTAATCAATTTAGAAAAAAAATTGTCTTTACTCTCAATATAGGCGGATTTTCAAGGGGTAATCTTCCTCTTAAGGTTGTACTCCCTCCCAAGGTCTCTAACAACTTTCTCTGTAGAGTTCTATATAATTCCGGTAGGTTAGCTTAGTAATAAGAACAAAAAGTCTATATTTATTTATTTATATAACAGATGGAGCATACAAGGGCACCAATAATATTTTAATGTCTTTTCAATGACTGGACATTTGAGCCCAGTGGCGGACTGGGGCTGGAAACTGCGACCCCTCAGGTCAAAAAGGCTTTAGTTACTAAGTCAATTGTTTTCAAACTACCATGCAGGGAACACTCATATCCCTAGGGCCTAGCTTGAACTGAATAAATTTAGGCTATCAATAAAAGAAAAATTTAATTGAATGAAAACCCGCGCTTACATTTGAAGTTCATAATGCTGTTGTAATGGTTGTTGTTAACACAAATTTTATTTTATTTTATTTTGAAGTATGTTACGATTTTCATCCTTTGGACGTCCGGCCCCAAACAACTATTTTTTGGCCCGATTCATCGGGCAAATGCCCGTCTGCCCGCCGGCCCAGTCCGCCACTGCATGAGCCTGAAATTCAAAAATATATCTAGGACGGGAAGTGAAGGCCCTCCTATGTATCCCCCTATCTCTCCTTCAAAGAACCTATCACTGATAAAGTCAGGGAACGAAGACTGGCGTGGTGGGGCCATACGCTAAGAAAAGAAAATGGACACCTGCTACAACGTGTGAGGGACTACACGGTGGAGGGCACAAGACCTATAGGAAGACCGAGGATGTCCCTTGAAGCGAAAGTGAGGGAGGACCTCAGGACCCTCGGTCTCTCGCCGGATGATACCCATAATCGAAACACATGTAGCCTGATCGAAGCGATTATAATACCGGTATTTATTTCATCCCCTGGTATTAAAAATGTAAACAAGATAATTTTATAATGGAAAGCGCTATTCAAAATTTGTTTGTTTACAGTTATAATCCTAGGGTATTTATTTAACCCCGGTATTATTATCGCCTCGATCAGGCTGCAGGAAGATGAAGATCGGTGCCGCCGACCGTTAAAGTCTCCTATACAGAAGTCTAGTTCGACCACCCTGTGAGCATATCGTGTAATTATAGCGGCAAACATATGCGTGACAGCGTAGTCTGACCCCGATGAAAAAATAAACGCCACTACCCCATAAATAAATTATTACAGCAGTTGTGAAAACTTTTTTTTTATTGCGGGCGACAAAATCTACGCCTCCACCAATCAATAATAATAGACCCATAGCTGTTGTATATAATTCATTTCTGTGCCAACTGTTGCTGATGAGGAGGATTTCGAATTTTGGCCAAAGAGTTTGGCCGTAAATTTTGCAAAGTACAAGACTGTGTTTCGAAGGCGGCCATAATAAATCATGTGGCAGTGACTACTTTTTATTGGCAGAGCCACTGACCTACTTTTAAATTTGAATTTGATGCGCTGTTGGTATTTAATAAATATCCGTCTTGTTGGGAATTGGAACGATAAAGAGAGGCTGTGGTTCTGAGGATCGGTAGAAGATCCTCTTTCATGACCACAGTTCTATTTGGAGTGTTGTCGCTGCGTTTTTTCTCTGCTGGCAGGTATGTGGCAAGGCTAAGATTTTTTTTCGGGGGTGGTGACTGCGATTCGATCTAGTGTAAATTGTTTTCTAGGGAATTTAATTGTATTCAGTGTATTCTTTTGAGATTATGGTGTTACTCGTGTGTATGATAAAATCAAACGTCAACTTATTGGCAGATTTTAGCTTTAGTGCGGACACATGCAGATAATATTTTGCGGAAATGCGAACTAAATCGTAATGTTATCATTACGACGGTTTAGATTGCATAGAAATAATATAAGGGGTTTGGTTTACCCTAAGAGAAAGTAGGAATATAACTCCAGTTTTTCTTCGTAGAAATATAATACCATAAGGAAACGTATTTCAAAACATTCCCACACTTTACTCAACTACTTGGTTCAGTAAACTGAGCTTGGAGAATAGAAACGCCAAACGGCCATATTTGTTGTTGTTTTACATTTGAATTTTGGTTTTTATTTTTATTTCATTTAAAAAATAATTAGCTCTGCGACAGAAATTAATAAATAAAAAAGGGGATCTTTCCCGGGAGAAAAATTTGGAAACATAAGACCGGCAAAATAGTGGGGTGTTACGCATTTTAACAGCAGTAAAGTAGGTATATAGATTGCTTGCAAAAAAATGCTTATCCATATTGTCTTAAGCAGGAGGGTCCGGCCCCCCCCTCCGGTTGAAAAGTTCTTTAAAAAAATGACCCGAAATATTGGGATTTTACGATTTTAATTAAGAGCAGTACAATTTATAATTTACAGAAAAAGACACATACATGTTACCGGACTAGATTAATTTAATTCTCAACTTCCAATTTCGGGGGGGGGGGGCGCAGCCCAATAAGCCTATGTATAATAATAAGTCATAGGTAGGTTCGGTGGATTGGGCTTATGGGGCCCCAAACTCCGAATACCGAACGAGAATGGAGTGTGTAATCAGGAACAATAGGTACTAACCTTTTTTTGTTGCATTTGAATTCTGTTTTCCTAGGTCTAGGTAGGCTATATAATATAGGCCTAGACAGTAAAACATAAGAATTTCGTTCTGTGGCTGACTGTGTGAAAATAAACGTTTAAATACTTCTGTTTCTCGTTAAATGGCAAATTTCGGGCACATAAAGATCAGCACAGCACACGGCTGTTATTTTACAACTAGCGTTCAACCCACCTTACTCAATTTAGAAAATCGTTTAACTGACGGACCATTCCAACTGATGAGTTACCAGCTTTACGATACGTGGCTTATAATTTTATTGCATCTGTAATTGGTGCACTCAATGGAGTACAAAATGAAGTATAGACGGAGCAGAAGACTAAAGTCGGTAAAATCTAAAAAAAAAAAAATTCTATGAATAAAACATCCCGTGGCTGTTATTAATATGGCTGCTAGTGTAGCCTGCACAAGATAAGTACGCAATTTGGCGGGGAAAATAGCCTGCACAAGCAAAGTACAGAGTTTTGACCGGGTCCAGGTATCCATTCTGCTATGCTGCAATGTGTAAGACTTCGATATTTTTTACGTTGGTACTTACCTCTGATAATTGGCTTATGGTTAACGGGTGCCCCGTAAGAGATAATTATGGCTCCTGCCGTTCCAGTTAATACTATAATATATTTTCTTTCTATGGAATATAATTACAAAGGCTTTCACGGTCGGAGTTACGTGACGTAGCAGTAGCTCAGTTGCTGATAACCCTCCGAGATACAATGTTAGAAGTCTACACCTCGGCCGTAGCCAAAGGTGGGAGGTCCAGGGGGTCCGGACCCTTTACGAAATATTATGTATGTATGTATGTATGTATTAATGTATACTAGATGCATTGGAGTTTTAAGAATATTGCGGTTAACTCACCTCCGATGCGGTCAGCTGATGGGTCCCTCCCGAATAATTCCTGGCTACGGCCTTGCTATACACAGTTTCACTGCAGATGCCGACCGCAGATGTTGACGGTACGTTGGAAGAACGCTTTCAGAACGACCACTGATTCTACTGCTTCCTCACAGTTCCAAGAATGATTAGTCTCAAACCGCGACCTTCCCGTGTCTATAGTCCAGTACTCCACCAATTAACTGGGCTGCATCGTATCTCAAGGAGGTGGAACTAAATCAATAAAACCAAATAAAGCACGGCATTGATATTTGCTCTACACTAACATTGTTTAGTATATATGAGACGGAAAATATTGCAGACTTTGAGAGAGAGGAGAGAGAATTCGAGGGGAAAACTTGTGTTTCCGTGATATTGAAATGAAGTGAAGGCTTGGCATTTCTTTCTACGATATCAATGCGGTTTGTATTTCGAAAAATGTCTCACACAATTTTTTGGTTTTTGATACTGTCTTTGTTTGCCCTCCCCATTTTATTGTGGGGTTATATAGAAGGACAGTAAAAGAAATATGGGAGACTGTACGTACTGTAGGTAATTTCATCTTATTTAGATTATATTAAGATATTATATATATACTATTATATTATTATTATTATTACTTATATTACAACAGGGCAAGGACATTGCCTCTTAGATGTAATACGTATAGTCTAAATACATAGTCTAAGTCAATATGATAAATAAATAAATAAAACTACTTATAAACTAAGCTCAAAAGAATTAATTAAAATTGTTTTACAAATAGGCCGCACAACATACATAGTTGACAACGTAAAAATAAATAAGAAATAAATAAATAAATAGTAAGCATACGGTTAACTACTCAGGTGCCCACAAGTAGCGCGCGGATGAGACGTTTATATGAGGATAAGCTATTTCGATTGATGTCAATTGTTAAGTCCAACTGAGATAACGTATATTGTATAGAGACCAGGCAGTCAACGGTGTGCGGAATTGCACGTGTAATTTGTAGTGGATAACGGAACATGGAAGAGGCGGTTTCGATGAAGATTTCGAGAAGTTGGTACGTGGAGCTGGAAATTTCCAAGAATTTCTGGACAGTCTATATGGTGTCTGACAATTTTGAAGAGTAAAAGCAAGTCAAGGAATTACCGCCTTTTTGAAATACTTTGAAGCGAAATGTTAAAATTTTGATGCCGTGCATACCTTAAGAACCTATTCTGGACCCTTTCAATGCTTTATAGGACCTATATATATCTATATAGCAACCTGCCTTGGAATAATCATTGGTCCCGAGGTATAAATTTTGTAAACCTTCTTGCTGAATTTCATCCATATCCAGCGAGTGGTTTGCCTGCAATTTGACTAACAGACAGACAGACATTTTTGGGTTCCTAGGACCTCAAAGCGTGTAAATCCACTAAAATACGAAATCGAAAATGCTGAACATTGCAAAGCTTTCCTGATAGGCTACTATAACGTTTAAGTAGGAAAGCAATGTTTTACTATTGTATATATAGGCCGTTATAAATTTAACTGAAAAATAAAATAAAAGATTAAACTAGAAATTAGTAATAAAAATTAGTATAGCACTTTGCATTCTTCTAATTTTTAACCCATGTAATAATAAGTTGACTTGGTACCTCGTGCTACGGCTTCACGAAGCTGCTATAGTCTACATGGCTTTGCTGCAAATATCTAAACATATTTGTAAACAATGTTTCCGAGTTATTATAAAACTACGATGAGTTAAGTTACAAAGCCATACGTCCTAGACGAAAAATCTCGGTAAGTTGACTGAGGCAGACTGTGCAAGTGTTACGCGAACAGCAGTCATCTTACAAATTAAGCACCTAGAAGGGTGCGAGTGACATTTTTTGCGTTTTGTGCACCATGCTGTTACAGTGTTACGCTAGCTGTTCTTTATCTTAAAAACCTAACTTTATTTTTGTCACTTGCACCCTTTCGCCATTAAGCGCTTCAAATGATGCATACGAAAGCTCTATCCTATAGTTCATTTGTAAGATGACTGTTGTTCGCTTAACACTTGCTCAGTATGCCTAAGCCAACTTGCCAAGTTGTTTCCTGCTGTGACGTATGACTTCTGCATATATCTAATCCTGTTTGTAAACAATTTTCAGAGTTAGACGCCACTTAAATAATTTTATTGCCTGCACTGTTTATTGTTTTTCTCTGCTGCTGCTGAGAAAGTCATTAGGAGAAAGAAAATATTATTGCTGTCATAAACTCATTTTTAGCATCCGGTTTAACAGCAGTGGTGTAGCTGACACGTTTTCATTATTAAGAGACGGAACGTTTTCGAACCCTCCATAAACTGAAGCTTTTGGATACTGTATTTCAGTGAGATTTTAATTTTTTTTTTACTTTCACAAATTTAGAGTTTTTGCGTTCCTTGATGATTCTTGTGGCCCCCTGAGTCCGAAAAATGGATTCATTGAAGGTGACCCATATAGTGATGTATAGTATAAATATAAAAATATAATAAAAGAACCGGTCCGAGTTTACTGGAATATGCTTTCCAATTTATCAATTAGTATTGTAGTTACATCAGTTGAGTTACTTCATAGCAAATAATTCCCTATGGTTAACTTTCCGAACCCGCGGGGGGGGGGGGGGGGGGGAGGTCCATCTGACGTCACCGGAGAAGAAATAACTTCTATACTCGTATATATAACAAACAATCCTTGAAACTCCAGTTCATTCTATATCGGCACCCAATGTATTGGAGCGTGAATTTTCTATAATTTTTTCAAAAAACATTTTTACACAAAACCAAACACTATTTTGGGAAAGCAACCTGTTTGGTTTTGTTACTCTATTTAACACCTAAAACATACCTGAAGGTAGAAATCATCGATAGAAAGGATTCACAGAAAAATGATTTTTTAGTAA
The DNA here is from genome assembly GCA_963971405.1 of Psococerastis gibbosa. NCBI lineage: Eukaryota > Metazoa > Arthropoda > Insecta > Psocodea > Psocidae > Psococerastis > Psococerastis gibbosa. Next base: position 3,100,221 of record OZ020487.1, on the reverse strand, counting down.
TTTTTTATGAAATTTGACTTGTTTTTATTTTTTTTACCCTCAGACGCAAACTATCAAGGGGCATGCGACCCACCGCATTTTGTTAACATTAATAACGACTGGTTTATACTTGAATTTAAAAGAAATCGTTGGAGCTGTTTTGAGAAATAATTTTTTTAGACGATTTTTTGGAGTTTTTTGAGAATAAAACCCCCAAAAACTGAGTTAGGCTACCCCAAAATAAAAAAATGTTACCGAGGTATGCTTTTTTTCAACCTACATGCCAAATTTCATCAAAATCGATCGAGTAGTTTGCCCGGAAATCGATGAACAGACAGAGGACAGACAGACATTTAGTAAAAACCTCTTTTTTGGGTTCCTGGGACCTCAAAACGTGTAAATCCATTGAAATATCGGAATCGAACATTTCGACCATCACAAAGCTTTTCTTATACTACGAATAAATTGGAAAGCAATAATATAAGAACCGGTCCGAGTTTACTCGAGCATGCTTTCCAATTTATCAATTAGTAGATAGAGAAAATGAGTAATTTCATGGTAAATAATTTACCTATAGTTAAATTTCGGACATTTCGGGGGGGGGGGGGGTTTGAAATTCTAGATAGGTCAGACATTACATGACATTACCACACAGTAATAATGGCAGGGCACGCAATGCATTTGAGCGTGAATTTTCATTTTTTCAAAAAAAAAAGTTTTGCACAAAACCAAATGGTTTTTTGAGAAAGCAACCTGTCCGGTTTCGTTACTCAATTTAACACCTAAAAAACATGCTTGAAGGTAGAAATCATCGATGGAAAGGTTTCGCAGAAAAATTATTTGTTAGTTATTCTTCATTAAATTTTTTATTTTTTTTACCCCCAGAAGAAAACTATCAAGGGGCAAGCGACCCCCCACATTTTGTTAATATTAATATAACAACTACAATATGTGTGAATTTAAAAGAAATCGTTGGAGCCGTTTTTAGAAATAAGAAATAAGTTTTGTAGACTTTTTTTTGGAGTTTTTTAAGAATAAAATTGAGTTCGCCCAAAATAAAAATAAAAAAACGATATTGAGGTATGATTTTTTTAAACCTCAGCTTACATGCCGAATTGCATGAAAATCGACCGAGTAGTTTGCCCGGAAATCGATGAACACAGAACGCCGGAGCGACAGACAGACAGAGCGGCAGACAGACAGACTGACAGACAGGTAGAGCGACCGACATACAGAGCGACAGACAGACAGAGCGACAGACAGACAGAGCGACCGACAGACAGACAGACATTTCGTAAAAAACTTTTTTTTGGTTCCTGGGACCTGAAAACGTGTAAATCCGTTGAAATCTCGGAATCAAAAATTGGGACCATCACAAAGCTTTCCTTATACTAAGTATAAATTGGAAAGCAAAAATATAAATATGTATAATGTATAGGTTGCATACAGTGCCGGGTTTGGCCTTGTGGGGGCCCTTGGGCCGGAACAATGTGGGGTCAGCTTATTAGTCAGATAGATCCCAACAAGATGCACTTTCAAGGTATTTGTTGTTATTACTTGTTATTGTTATTAGTTGTTTCAAGTTATGCCCATAGCTTTGAAGCTTGCAATTAATAAAGAACGGGTACGAATGAACCCGTAGATTCATTCGGTATCGGTACCGTAATAGTTCCCTGGTAAATGATTATCCGGTAGTCAAATATCGGCTACCTATAGATTTTCCCTATCCTAAAGCCCTGAATTGCTCGATGGGACGCATGCATATAGTACAGAATGAGCAGCCCATAATATAAGCTACAATACTACTACTAGCACAATAATAATGGTATGGTATGGAAAGGGGGATGGGAACTAGTGGGCATTGTTTATAGGCCCTATTAATAAGTACTGCAATAAGTGTTAATTATTAATTATTATTTTAATTTATTATTAATTTTAGAAATAGAACAGATTGATGTGCCACCCTCCCAAGCTTCGACATGAGGGGATTAACTATGCAATTTTATGTTCACCTATTTTTTTTGATAAATAGGCCTACACGGATTTTCTATCTGTATAGCCTATATCTATGAATTCACCTCCGTGTGTTATTATTTAGTTTTCGTTTATGTTTAGCTTATGCCTCCTATATTACTCAAATATCATTTAAGATGAAATGAAAAGCTGGAAATAATGAAGAAATTGCAAACATTCATGTTTTCTTTAAAAATATTTTGTGTTACTGTATTTTATATCAATTTACAATAATATACAATTTATAAAGAAATAATGTGTCAAATTTCTCATGTGATATCAATCATGAAACTATAATTGAGATGCCATAAAGATGAAGAAATGCTCCTCTAGATTTTGATAATGAGTATATAAACAGCACGAACACCGTTGGCCGCATTTATTGAAGATGTGGACACAAACTTTATTTTCATGTCTTCAAAAACTGTATCTTATGTTAGTGCCGGCTTTGTATGGAAATTTATTAAATGTCGGGGAACATTTCTTCTACATCTTCTAAACCCATTTATGGGAAATTTGGCTTTGAACAAAAAAGTGTATAATAGTATGGGTTTCCGATATTCTTTGAGATCTAGCGATCAACATCTTCTCCCACGTACTTCTTCACCATGACAAGTGTTTCGTAATAGATGTATACGTATTCACCACCTCCGTAGGGTACGTAGCAGCGTCCGTAGGCGGGGCGAACCATGCCAGGAAGGGTCATTCCGTCGCGCTTGATCCGGCCAGCGTAAAGGAGTCCGTTCTGGGAGTTTTTACCGATTTTGAAGGCCTTTCGGGGTAACAAGCCATGGGAACTAGGGTGCCACTCGAATAAAGCGCCTCCCGCACACAGAACCTGAAATTGACAAGATTACAATATACATTTCGCCAGTTGCCCAAGAAATAACCCCGAAAAACGCGCAAGATCTAATCAGTAGGGTTGACACAGAGGCAAGAAGTCAGAGCACGTAGAGTAGTGGTACAGACTCCGAATTTCACCCAAAAGGTCGTTGTTTCGAGTGCCACACATGCTAAATTTTCCGGCCAATAATCGTAATGTAAAGCAGGCGGTCCCGAGCTTTCCTAGTTTAGTGTCACAAAGGGCTTTATAGCCCTAACTCCGCTAGGTTAGCTTAGTAATAGAACAAAAAGTCAATATTGATTTATTATTATTTAAAAATAGTAACCAACAGAGCCTGCTCCGAAAATCTGCACTCAATCAATCAATAAAATCATTTATTTCCGCAAACAACCAATTTACATTGATAACTGCGTAGATATGCTGCAGGCAATATGCAAATCCAGCAGGCTTTAACTTACATGGGTCTTGTGCGCGGGGTTAGTTCAAGGTGTTTTTTAACTGAACTCTACAACTCTTTTGATTCTTTGCAGTCTAAAGTAAGTTAGGCTGACCTAGCGTAGTTATAGTTATTTATATATTTATTTAAGGACTTTTTATGGACCCAGGCCAATAACCCCATGGATTTCGGACATTATTTGTAGTGTTTCCGTATTTTTCCGCTTTTTGGCCATTGGTAAACCGGTATACGTTCTCGATGACAACCTACACCGGCTAAAAGCGATAATGGACAAGTTGAGACAAGTTTATCATTCACGCTATGTGTCCGTGAATGCCTAGCATTCCACAAGCTAAATATAGTTGAGGGTTTTTGTCGCAGGTGCCTTCCCCTAAATTCGGCTAGGTATTAGGAGTTAGGGCTATAAAGCCATCTCTTACATATATCTCTTTTATATATTATATAGTGTTTATAGTGTTCGCCCCTGCTGGAATACTTTGCAAGCCACGGACTCCGGCAGCAGATAAGTAGCGCAGCCTATTCACTTAAAATACATGCACCCAGACACCTTACAGCACCACATTAAACAATACATATTATAATAGGTCTACCTACTGTAGGTATCGACTTTTTTGTTCTATTACTAAGCCAACCTAGCGGAGTTAGGGCTATAAGCCCTCTCTTACACTCAACTAGGAAAGCCTGGGACCGCCTGCTTTACATGCCCTCCGAAGCATGGCCAGAAAATATAGCAAGTGTAGGACTCGAACCAACAACCTTTCAGGTGAAAGTTGGAGTCCGTGCCACTACTCTACATGTCCTGACACCTACACTACACTACACCTACACCGAGTAAGCAGAGTACGGTATTCTTATTCAATACAAATCCATATTCAAAGATCATACAGTCCACTCTATTCATATACCTAAACCTGCAGGAGCGTAATTTGTCCCTATAGTTATGAGTTTATTAGGATACGCCCATGTAGTGAGTTAGGTTTTTTATTTATTTACTGAGCTATCGTAGAACGTCACACTATGAAACAGGCGAAAGCATGACTTAACCAAGTAGACCTACAGATACGAGTCTTGACGTAGTCTACAATACAGTCAAATAAGCCAACCCAAAATTTCGATTTTCTTTTTAACTATAAAGCTTGGGGAGGGGGTATGAGATAAGAGATGAATATCTTTCTCCCTTCTTTAGGGGTCGAATGTCAGTACCTGAAAATTCGATTTCGCGTATTCTCTGCCTATGTATGAGATGAAAGCCAGACCCCGCGATGGTTCGACCCTGGCAGGCAGTATGTCTTGCTCGTGGCGAGCTCTTCCCACGTAAAATTTGTTGCCGTCTTTGTCCTCGCCAGCTTCTACTGCGTCAGATGGAACGCCTCTGTGGAACATTTGCCAGTAGGGACCTAAAAGTATATGAAAATATTATCAGTATCAACTGTAAGCAATTTGGCAGGCACACTACTGGATCCAGCTATGGGCAAATGGGGCTGTACCCCCCCCCCCCCTTCTCTAACCTAACTCACACTAGATGAACCCAATTTAAAAAAAATTCAGCTGCATTTTCACGCATTCTACGGTAGCCACGAATCTAGCTACCATGTCAAGCCTATTTTTCATTCTGTACGCAAATGATCAGATGTCAGTAAAGATTTCAGGAACAATAGCTGCTTTTGCAGACGATACGAGAATTACATGGACGGCTGATACGACCACCGAGCTCCAAAACAAAATGAACAGAGATTTTAAAATTATACACGATTGGCTGAATAGTAACCTTTTAGCCCTAAATCTCAACAAAACCATATGAACGGCTTAGCGTCACTATACCTTCATAGACATATCGAAGGGACGGTGGCGGAAATATTAAATGAGTACCTACGCAGTGACGAAGCATCCGTGCAGAATGCAACTGGCCTTTAAATAGCTTAATCGCTTATATTGTAGTCCATTCATTGAAATACAAGTATTTAAAGTGAGTTTACTATGCGTAAGTTTTCACTCTATCATATAGACTATAGACTATAGACTTTCCATCCCCCCCCCCCTCCAAAAATTTCTAGATCCGCTAATGAGTGGGCAGGCAGTAGGTTTTGTTCGTTCCTTCCCGTTGCGAGCTCTTCTAAAATTCGAGGAGGTGGAATGAGGAGCAAAGGCATACTGGGCTGGCTATCGCTGACAACTTGACTTGGTTTGGTATGATGAGGAACAAGCATGCCGTGGAAGGAACATGTGGTATTTAGTTGATCTACAGTTGCTGTTGTACCTCCGAGATACAATCTTAGAAGTCTACGCAGTTCCACTGAAGATGCCGAACGAAGATGTTGACGACACGTTTGGAAGTATGCTTTCAGAATGACGGCGGCCTACCTTCCCGGATTCTACCGCTTCATCACGTAACTCCGGCTGTAAAAGCCTTTGTAATTATATTGTCCTACAGTTAACTTATGAAGATCGACGGTGACTAACCTTGTTTTGGTTTATGAGGATAGATGTCAGAAATATGTTGGGGTATTGGCGCCGCAAACACAGTGAAGGCTCGGGCCATCTCTTCGGTCATAAATTCGTCTTCCGCTGGTCTTCTCCAGAACTTCATCATACATCCCCATGGGTTACCTAGAACAATGCCGAATGTCCTGATATAAGGCGGGGTTTCCACCGACCTCTCATTGATGAATGCAAAGACATTGACAGAAATTTTTGTTTTACTCTATGCCATAGTTAAAATTGATCAATGATCATAGAGTAAAATGAAAAGAGGAGAGTCCCCATAACGCGTTTTTGCTGCAAAATCATTTTTTATAGGAAATAGGGATCTTATAGAGCCGTCAAAAATATCCATCAAATTAGAAGACATTGTCCTCTACATTTCGTTGCATGACATATGGCCAAGTGCGGTCTTCACTAACACCAATTGGCCTGCACATTTCTTAAACTCCTTCCTCAGGCCTGCCACACCAATCGTATAATCTTTGTTAGAACGAGGTACATATCAGTAAGTATATACATAAGTAAGTAAACGTGTATTGAAACATAAAGCCAACAAATACACAGCACTAATTCACTCTAGGTATAGACCAATTACAATTTTTCCAGCCCGAAAATGAAATAAAAATAAATAAATAATCATGCTATCACGTATCAAAATCATAGGCGTATCGATGATTGCATTGGGGGGGGGGGGGGGTCCAGCCAGAATGGTGTGAACATTTGTTTATGGTGTAATAATTCCAGGTGAATCCTTCTTTGATGTTGCTTTCTGTCAAAAAAGGTCGCTCTACCTAGTGCTTAGTAAAGAATCTCATCTGTAAATCTGCTAATAATCAAGATGCGCAGAAAAAAATCTTACTATAATCTATTTTATAAAATGTGTCTAACTTGATCTGGTTGTTTCCGAAAGTAATAATAGGCCTATTTCAAATTTTTTTATATTTATTTTATCATTCTATTTGTATAGGCCTAACAAGCCTATGTGTAAATTTGTTAAGATCTCGAAAACGTGAATTTCTATATCATATATCTTATATACCGTATATTAACGCATGGGTTCCCAACCTTTTTTGTCAGATCTAGATTATTATATGATTTTCCGTGGACCACCATGGCTGTCAGTGGCGTAACCAGAATCCAGTTTTCATAAAGTTTGCCCGCTTACGATAAGTTTTCGAATAAGGTGGTGTTTCATTTCATGCTCCCCCCCCCCCCGCCGGGATTGTTTTTTAAATAATAGGCCTGAAATTTTGATTTTGCAGACGATAACTTTATTAACAAAACTGGAAAAAGGGGGACCAGGGTCTCCCCGGCGATTTTTTTTAGATAAATACCTAAAAAAATGTGTTATTTTGCTAATTTTTTTGAGGGGGGTCCCCCCCCTTGGCTACGCCACTGATGGCTGTGACTGGAAAATCGTCAAATTCGAGGACCAAAATCATGTAGCTTGTGCCTACAATTACGTGATAATATTTTATGAAATGTTTAGGACTGGTATTGGTTGGATTTCATAGTTGAGTGCCAAGACTTACTGTATTTTACTTCAAATTTCCAATAACTGTATAATGTACTAATAGCTGTTTTATTTTCTTATTCCTTACTTTGGTCCGTGGACCACCTGATATATGTCCATGAACCACAGTTTGGGAACCCCTTTACTAACGTTTATAAAAAAAAAACAATTAACAAACAATTAAGTAGCGAGTACGTACCTCCAGACATGTTGCGTCTAAACTTGAATTTCAGAAATATATAAAGAGAAATGGTTTGTATAGTAGCTGTATATACTGGGGTAGATACTGCACCGTTTCCGAAGAATTCACAAACTGTACTGCTAATTTAGGGAAAGACCGGTCCGATGAGGAGTTTAGGCCTGAAACTGGCGTAAATATATATTCTATACTTATCATTTGGATAATTCTAAAATCAATAACAACCCAAATTTGGAATAAAATAAATAACAGGGTCCAAACTCCAAAGTATCTATATATAGTTATTATTATCATGTTATGTAGGCCTAGTAGTTGTATGAATTTCATAAATTTGTGACTCACTTATTTCGTAACCGAAATAGCAGTTATACGATATCTGTATCAAAACAAAATTACGGAAATTATATAATAATAGGCGAGGTGAGGGACAATCTGGAGGGGGGGGGGGGGTGATTGTTCAACGTCAAAATAAGCTAGGAAAAATATCACATCCCTTAGTAGTTGTAGTGTTGTTCGCCGGGTTAATAACGACTTAGGCCTCATATTTGGGCCCATAGAGCGACCCCGACTTGACTGTCCTACGCCAGCCCGATTTCCTTGTAGAAGTCCACAATGGCCCCAAAGCTTAATGCCCCGGTGTGCTGCCTGGACTCCAGCGTGGAAAATTCAAAATTCTTCAGTCTTGCTCGCCAAATCGCCGGACATTCCGCCAAAATATGGCATCCAGTCTCTTCTTCTTCCCCGCAGTACCGACACATCACATCCCTTAGATAAAATTTTCCTCAACATTTTGATACATAATAATAATAATTTTTTTTTACGTCGTTAACCCACGGCATTCTTTTATTTATTCTGAGGCTCGAACCGCTGACATTCCGTTTCATAGTTCAGTTCTTTACCCACTGTGCTATTCTTGTGCTAACCAAAATGAAGGCTAATATAAATTGCGTTAGACTTAGATGTATTGGTTCGCACGGAGGGCGTTACCTTCTGGCCGTTCATTTGGCATCAACGAAATGTGAGCCAAATTAATTTGGCACTCAGTGTCAACCCGGGTCAATACGTCTCATTTTGATACTGTCAAATCTTTATAGCACAGCTGCTGTCTATAGTGCTGCGGCTGGCACTTCATTTTTTGATTTTCTATACCAGGCAGGCAGGTAAAGTAGTGTCCAGCCCCGAGGACTGGTAGAGGGTCTAAAAAACTATTTTATCTCAAAAATGACTTCGACGATTATTTCTAAAATTAACATAAGTAACAGTCGTTATTAATGTGAAACAAAAAAAAAACTTCACCCTTGATTGTTTGGTTTTAGGGGCAATATGACTCAAGTAAAACTAACTAAAAAATAAATTTTAGTTGAAACCTTTCAATCGGTGCTTTCTAACTTCAGCCATATTTTAGGTGCTAAATAGAGTAACAAAACGGAACAGCTCTCTCAAGCAAACTTTTGGTTGTGAAGAAAAAATTATGTTTTGAAGAAATGGGGACATTGCATACCATTGTTATTGTTAAGGCGCCGATTCCACCGACCGGCTAGGGCTAAATACAAAAACGGTGACGTGGTAGCAGACATTCAAGACTTAGGCGGGGTTTCCACCAACCTCGCATTGCAGAATGCAAATGACAATGCCGGAAATGTTTGTTTTCCTCTATTCCATATTTAAAATTGATCAATGATCATACAGTAAAATCACAAACAAACAAACTAAAATTAAAAAATGGCTTCATGGGACATGTTAAGTACAAACATTTCAATAGATTTCTATAAAAAGAAAAATTCAAATTTTCGTCAATGTCATTTGCAATCTGCAATGCGTGGTCTGTGGAAACCCCGCCTAAGTCTTGAAAGTCTATTACCACGTCACCGTATTTGTATTTAGCCCTAGCCGGTCGGTGGAATCGGCGCCTAAGTATTATATAGGGGTGTCCATTGTTGTTGACTATGTAAGTAATCGTTCTATATGGATCAATCCAGCGCTTCAGGGTTGGATTAAGCGAGACAGCAATATAATCCTATGACACACATATACTATAAATATAGGAAAGCATTTGTGGGTTAACTGGTACCGGTTTTAATTATGGTTTCCTAATAATAACTTAAAAATACTTGCTGCATACATACTCGTGTATCGGTGTATCACATACAGCGTTTTCAAGTTGGAATTCCCCAGTTTCTACGTTTACATGAAGAGAATAGACATTTGAGCACAAAAAAAAAAATATTTTTTGAATACTGTTCAATGGCTGGTCATAAGAGGCATGGAAATTCAAATATATATTTGAGCGGGAAACGAATGTCTCATCTCTCCCATATTTGACTCTAGAATTCCCTTTCCAAAAAATTCCATCGCACACCAATGCTGGTTTTGAAACTGATTCGAATAATAGGCATAAGAGGCATGAAAATTCAAATATATACCTCTTTTAGCGGGAAACGAATGCCTCACCTCTCTTATAGGACTCTAGAATTCTCTTTCCAAAATACTCCATCGCACACCAATGGTTTTGAAACTGATTCGAATAATGTACTGCAAGAAGTTTACAGGGATGAGGGTATTTCTAGAAGTTAAATAATCAGTGGTGTGGTATACAGTCCGCAACTTGTTGATAACATGCACAACTCAAGCTTCATTTAAAGTTTACACCCCCCCCCCTACCCTGCCACTTGGGGTTAAATCTGCCCGGCTATATCAAACTAATCTTAACTTTACAGTTAAAGTATAGGATTGTTTTGTGTATATGAGCTTCAGTTTATTCTATGCAATATACAGTTATGTAGAATACAATAGGGTATAGTCGTAGTTTGGTACGTTCATGGAAACATGGTGTTCAATTTAATTGCAACCCCCCCCGTATATTATTCTGCCTGCACGGTGCACCAGAGTCCAGACTACAAATATGGGTAAGGTGACCATATTCTGTCCCGTTTTAACCAGAACAGTCCCCTTTTCCAGCCGCATGACCCGGTGTTCGAATTAACTCGTCGTTTTGTTACAAAGCAATGATCTTTTCGTTCGAATTACCAAATGCATAAAAATGTATTGATTATGTTCGAAATATAAAGAGATTTTGTAAGGAATTTGTGCTGACTTTAAATATTAGAGAGGCTCGAACTATCACAGGTTTGAATTAACAAGAGTCAACTGTACCTAAATTTAGATTCAAATTGTATACATAATTCAACAATCAACATAAACATTCCAAATATTTCCGCGATCAAATAAATATTGAAGTGTGTAACAATCCAAGGCCATTTTATTTAATTAAAGTTAATCAAGACCAAAGCGAGTTTCCCCAAGAATTACAAGAAAAAATGTCAAAAGAAAAATAATATTTTATGTACTGTGCCTTGGCATTATTATTTTCTAGTTTATCTTGTTAATTAATCTAATGAAACGCAAGTAACTCTTTCAACATTTTCTGTTCTGTAAAACATCCTATCTAGGGGTTGGAAACCGAATGTTTTATGTTCAAAGCAACCCCATTAGCCCTAAGCATTCTCACTCAAACAACTTTTTATGTATGTAATGAAACATCAAGTTCCTCTTAAGCCCTTGAGCTGTATGTTTTTATTTCTGAAGTAATTTTCTTCCTTATTTACTGATATAAATGTTATACTCTATACACCATTACTGGAAAGCAGCCCCCCCCCCCCCCCGCCTTAAAAATTAAAAATAGAGGATTAAGTAAATCTAGTAGATACCGGTAATATGAATATGTTATAGAATATTATTAAATAAATGATAGACAGGTTAGCAAAGCTACACCATCTATCTAACCGAACAAGTATGTAGCTTACTTAATGCTATAAAGGCAATGATTTACACATTATATTGCAGTATTTTAATATGGTATATAAATATATAATGCTGAAAACCATCACTATTTCGCCTCTGTTTTGTAAAAACCTTTTCCCCCGGGGGGAGTCATTTGCAGTAATTTGAATAATAATTTGCCAACGGCCTTACCATGTTGATTCCATTAGAGCAAAGCATGTTTCAAACTGCGGCAACTTGGTAGTGTGCAAAGCGTTGGCAGGGGAACCTGGTGGGACATGATAACGCGCTTAGGCAGTGCAAGTCGAGTCCTGGTCACCTCCGATCTAATCGTGTGACTTTACCATGTTCCCCAAGTGGTTCGGAATCCACTATAATCAGGAGGTCCACCCTGTTTGTCAACTCCCATTTCCCCGAGGTGATAGAGTCTGCCCTTTGGGTGCCTCAAGTTAACAAACAGACTCACTCCCCCCGCCAGGCTGACAGGGTTGCTTAAAGCAGAAATGCTGAAAGCAGGCGTTAGAAACAACAACAACAAGTAATTTGAATAAGCCTTCCTCGGTCACCTTTGTAAAATTTGAACTCTGCGGCTGTAAAATACGTAGAATCACAGTCCCAACAGTTCTTCCAGCTAGATCCGTCCCTGATGTCTCTCCTATAACAAATCATGACGTTAAGCTCTCCCTATACTATAATTTGAATACCCCTACTACACATATACAGTATACCTTGCGGTAACCCTATGCGAGTTTGTCTGCTCTAAGTGGCCTCTTATCCCTGTGAACTGAAGGGCTGTTGGTTTCAACTTCTAGGGGAGGGGGTTTGGAGAGGGGAGCGTTGCAGGTGTTACACCCTGAAGGCTTTAACCATTACTAACATCTGAATGTTGAGAATGCCAACCCGCCCCCCCTCCCTCCCTCTTGTGACTCGCTGTCTGCCTCAGGCTTAGTCTAGATCTGCATTTCGATATGAAGTGCGTGGTAGCGCAATAGCGAGCCCCCCCCCCCATTCTGTACGTACTGAATGGTTGCTCATATATAAAAAGCTGCAACAGTAGGCCTAATTCTTCTTTGGCTTCAGACATTTTTTTTCTGCTCTTGGTGAACGTTTTTGCAACTGCACTTAACTCTTGTGGCCTCTGATATATAGGCCTATATATATATAACATTTTGAGAGAGGGGGGGGGGTGATTTTAGGCTCAGGGTTCTTCTTCCCTCTTAGTGCCGCGTGCGGAGTATGAGGGTATCACCTCGGAGCCTTTTTTTTAACTCGACCCGGTCGGACACTGATGTCTTATGCTCGGCCATTGTTTTTCCTCTTGCTCCGACGAGTTGTTCAATTCTTTCCTCGTTGTCGATGTCTGCCGATAGGTCGTCTGTCTTGTGGCCTTCCTTCCGCCTATCTCCGCGTGGTCCTATTCTCATCCATCCTTTGGACTTGGCCAAACTAGCGGATCATGAAATGAAAACCATCTCTCCTACATAGAACTCTAGACAAGCCGAGGCATGCTTAGTATTGACATAACGTAACAGGCGTGACTGTACCTACAATAGTTTGGGTACTATAGTCAAACAAACGCAACCAAAGTAGCTATGCACAAGCTTCTGTAGTTCAATTAACTTTTTTGTTGTTCTGTTCAACCACTATTCATTCTATATATCACACATACATATATCACTTGAGGGGGCGCAGGTTGTAATATTATGTCCACCTATATTTTGTTCAGAAATACACAGTTTTCTATGTATCTATCTATTACTAAGCCTACCTATCGGAGCTAGGGCTATAAAACCTTCTCTTACACTCAACTAGAAAGTACCTTGACCACTTGCCTTACATGCACTCCGAAGCATGGCCAGAAAATGTAGCAAGTGTGGGACTCGAACCAATAATAAGTCGGAGTCTGTACCACTACTCGACATGCCCTGACAATTCGATGAGAAGCCCAGTTTTCACGAATGCTTTGAGTTTTTATCAGTGAAAAATGTATAGGTCGGGGCACTCTAGCCTTTCAAAGGAGTAAAAAGTCCTTTGACAGTATGTATACAGTACATACGCTCATTTCTATGAAGAAATTCCTCTCATAAGTCATAAGTGCCTCATCATCAAAGAGAGAGCCTCGCCTTATTCAAAGGCTCTCATTGGAAAATAAAATGTTGGAATTTGAATGGAAAATGCTTGTTTCAACGTAATAGTACAAAATATATGAGAAGAACCGATAGTAAAATTAAATTAAATTAGGCCTACTCATGACTTCGTGTTATTTCATTTTAATAAACAAACAAAAACAAAAACGTAGTGTTTTTAGCAAAACTTGTTATAACTACTAGCCTACGATGACTAGAATTAGTAAAACCCAAATAATCGTTAAAAAATTAACTTTGGGTGTCTTAGAAAAAGTTAATTTTTTAGTGATTATTTGGGTTTCAACAAGTTTTGCTATAACAAGGGGTTTACGTATAGGTACTAACATAAGTGGGTTTCTTAGGCAAAGTTAATTAAATTAATAAAACGACTATTTGGGTTTTAAGAAATATTGATTATTTATTTGTTCTATTACTAAGCCAACCTAGCGGAGTTAGGGCTATAAAGCCCTCTCTTACACTCAACTAGGAAGGCCCTGGACCGCTTGCTTTACATGCCTTCCGAAGCATGGTCAGAAAATATAGCTAGTGTGGGACTCGAACCAACAACTTTTCATATGAAAGTCGGAGTCTGCTTGTACCATTACTCTACATGTCCTGTTTTACTAATTCTAGTTGTAGTAGTTACATCAAGTTTTGCTAAAATACTCAGTGCCGGATTAACCCCTGTGGGGGCCGTGGGCACAAGATATGTGGGGGCTGTCAGCAAACACTCTGTCCACGAACATTGCAGAAAAAAAAAATCGTTTAACTTCCCGCCAATTTCAAAACATTGTTTGCAAATTGTTTTCAACTTCAATTTTTTTTATTAAAAAAAAGTCTCGTTTGTGGGAGCCGGAACTTTAGGTATTTTTTGGGGGGCCGTGGGCGTGTACACCTTATTGTGCCCATGGGTTAATCCGGCACTGAAAACACTAAGCTTTTGCATTTGTTTGTTTATTAACAGATAATATAGTCCATTTACGTATTCTGCTCTCAGTTCATGAGAGTTTATCGCCCTTGCTCAAATGCTCATGCCAATGTAGAGTACAGTGGAATACTAGTTTCACTTATTGAAATATTATTTAAAAAAATACACCCTGATTGCCTGGAATAATCTAAGGGATGAGAGTCAGAAGGACAGAGGGCTGCCGGTAGAAGAAGAACATCCTGATTGAAAAACAGCTGAAGTAGTGGTTTGGCAAGGGCACTAATTCCCTTTTCAGAGCGGATCTTCTTACAGTATTTCATTAAGTATAAGAATAGATTCCCACTTATTAATTCTCCGTGTTCAAACAACAGGGCCATTTTCATAGCTTGAAATATAATAATTGAAATATGCATGCCGACTATACAATGTAAGTACCACGTGTATTTATCTAAACACGAGAACTGTTATTTTCGCGATTGGTGTCACTGTTTCTTCAAGTATAGAACATCGGAACAGAGCGTACTATTGTTCCCACGTTGTTTCATTCGGGACCTTGGCATTCTTTAACTACTTTCTTTATCTCGGCCTACCTTGTTAGTACCCCCTTCAGAGCGGCAATGGACTCACAATATTCATACATAGCAGAGTCTCTGTCGCTCGCATCTTTTTGCTATCCATTTCATACGTAGTATAAGGAAAGCTTTGTGACGGTCAAAATTTTCGATTCCGAGGTTTCAACGGATTTACCCGTTTTAAGGTCACAGGAACCCAAAAAAGTGGTTTTTACGAAATGTCTGTCTGTCTATCTGTCTGTCTGTCTGTGCGTCTATTTCCGGGCAAACTACTTGGTCGATTTTGATGAAATTCGGCATGTAGGTTCACAAAAATCATACCTCGCATCATTTTTTTTATATTTGGGGCTAACTTAATTTGGGGGGGTTTCATTCTCAAAAAAACTAAAAAAAACGCCTAAAAAAATTATTTCTCAAAAACGGCTCCAATGATTTCGTTTAAATTCTCATATATTGTAGTCGTTATTAATTGACAAAATGCGGGGGGTCGCTTGCCCCTTGATAGTTTGCTTCTGGGGGTAAAAAAATTAAAATAACTCAATTTTAATGAAAAATTACTAAAAAATAACTTTTCTGCGAAACCTTTCTATCGATGATTTCTACCTTCAGGCATGTTTCAGGTGTTAAATTGAGTAACGAAACCGGACAGGTTGCTTTCCCAGAATAGTATTTGGTTTTGTTAAAATAACTGTTTTTTTCAAAAAATTATAGAAAATTCACGCTCAAATGCATTGCGGGCCCTGCCAGTATTGCTGTGTGGTAATGTGTTGGTCTGACCTATCTAAATTTACCTCATCTCCAGTGACGTCAGGTGGACAACCCCCCCCCCCCCCCCCCCCCCGAGATATCGGAAATTTAACCATAGGAAAATTATTTACCATGAAATTACTCATTTTCCCTATCTACTAATTTTGATAAATTGGAAAGTATGTTCGAGTAAACTCGGACCGGTTCATGGGTTCAGCTTTGAAACCTACATAGTGGCAAGCCGTTTTTTAAAAGCATTATCTTGGCTTAGGGAACATACAGCCATTTCTATTTTATTGCTTATTCTTAATTAGTCCGATTTTGTGAGGCATAACTGCTATCAGGAGCCCGCCGGACAACGAGGTTGCCCAGGAACTGTATAAAATCTCGCATCTTGCCTACCTTTCTATCACTTTTGACTGATCTTATCAATGTTAAAAGATCCCTGGCCAGTTCCTGAAGTAGGTCGATAAATGAAAAAGGCTGTGCATGCCCCTGTTTTGTAGTAGTGCGACCATATAGTTCAGCGCCAAACCTTCGTGTTTGAACTTGCTATGGTATAATTTTAGTCCATTCCCAGCCACTTATCTTCAACCTCTGACATGAATTATTTGTTAATAGACAGAGGTCAATAGGTGACGGAATGGGACCCGTAACTTTCTTTACGAAAGTCCTGATCGTTATCCACTACACTACGGCCTTCACTAGCAAGTCAATAACCGCCTGACACAACTACCAAATCCCATCAGATCAGCAAGTGTGACAAGTCTGACAGGTTACTGCCTTACTGGCAATATCTATCATGTACACACTCATTGAGACCATCGAACATAACAGTATTTTGTATGTACAATGTACAAAACATAACCCGCAATACAGTAGTTTTACTAGTTAAAATTTAAATGTGTATAAAAAAATAAAGAAAACAGGAGAACAATGAATTTTTAATGCAGAGATAAGTGATGGGAACTGGGAAGCAGCTGACAAATTTCATTTTAGTAAAAAATTCTCTACACACTCCGGTGGTAGTAAAATAGCAAAAATGAACCAAAAAATAGGGAGAAGAGAAAAACAATCAGAGTGAATCTGTAATGGAGGGTGAAGTGGCAATTTGGAGTGAAAGCTATTGAGCACCGAGCACTTAACTGATGTGTGTTCACGGCCTATCTCGAAATCGACACCAAGCGAACGGATTTCTACGTCGCGCCAAAACTGCTATTTGTCTTTTTGAAGTGCTGACGTAAATTAATTTTTAATTGCTGTATTATCTCGATCATAAGGGCAGACGCTGGGCGTTTTTGTTGATATTTGATTTGAAATTGGTGGGAGAGGGGGGGGATTAGGTGCTTTCTGCCAAGCTTTTATTTAAGAGGTAGACGGATTTATTGGAAATTGGACACCTCCGCCATGTGTGTGTAAATATATGGGAAATGGAACCATCGTATATAGTCTTCCGCCTCTCTTTGGAGTGAATAAATAAATAAGTAATAATGTCCTGATGCTTTTTTGTGAGCCAAGGCCTACTTAAAGAAACCCATTGGCCCCATGTCCAATGCCAACTACCCCATGGATTTCGGACATTAATTATATTGTTTCCGCGTGCAATTTGGACCATTATCAAATTGATATACGCTCTCGATGTCACAACCGACGCCGGCTTCAAGCGATAATGAACAAGCTGAGACAAGCTTACCGCTGACGTAATATAATATAATATATTTTGCTTATATGTATATATGTATATAAATGCTTTCGCCTGTTACATATTATGCAACAGGCGAAAGCATACAAACAATTCAATGAGTAACCTCTTCAGTCGCCTCTGTACCTGAGCTGAGTTGCGACAGGTCTCCAATCGCATAATGCGTGGAGACGGGAGACTCGCACAAGCTTCTGTCATGTCACTGAAGGCCCCATGTGGTAAGGTTATAGGTGGAGCCTGAAAAGTTTTCATTTTAATGCTAAGTTCTAAATCAACTATTTCACTATCACTATCACTAATTAACTATTCCAGACCGAACCAACTGGACTATTTCGGACCATCTGTCTGTGAAATGCATACCTCCAGTTTACCAGACAGGAATAACACTGAAAGTCCAACATATTCTTTTCTAATCACACCCCCAGCCAGCACAGAAGAGTGGGCATTAGGGGGTAGATATATACTGTGCTTTACGACAGACAAGCTGCTATGTGATCGATGATCCGTGAACTACCCCTACTCGCCCCGTTGAACCCTTTGAAAACCTTTCACTCTGCCCCCAACCCCCGCAGACCTAATTTTGCTTGTACTATCCTATCTACTTACTTTGTAGCCAATGGTCATACCAAGTTGAATCCAACGCAACAGAGCCTGTTCAAAACTGCAGCACCTCCCCTTAACGGATTTATCTAGCACTCGCGAGGCACCGTTTATTTTAACTATGGTGCTACTCAGGGCTAGGGGCACTCGTCCCCACTCCCCCTGCGCCTAGAAAAATCTTAATGGCGCCCTTCAAAGGAATGGCGTTTAAAAAAAACAAAATAAAAAAATCGGTAGAACGAGAACAGAAAAACTTAGAGAAAGTTGGTGGGTAGAAGTAAACTTCAATAACTTGGAAAGAAAACTTAAAAAACCCATTATATTTCGCTAATATAAAACTAGCAGTGAGAACCAAAGTGAAGCCCCTTCGGTGCTCTATCTCCCCCCCCCCCCAGCACGACCCTGGTGCTACTCTAAAATTATTTTGTGTAGGCTACATTTTAATCCTCAGGTTTAGTTCTTATTGAATGACATGGTAGGCCCAGTGCCGGATTAAGCCAGCGTGGGGCCTGTAGCAGGCGCGGATCTAGAATGAGACCAAGGAGGGGGCTAAGATTAAATACGAAATGTTTTTGAAAAATAGGGCTGAAATATTGGGGTTTCACGCATTTTCAGAGTAAAAAGGGTTCTATATTAGTAGGTAATTAATACAATAGAGCACAAGGGGGGCCTAAATTTGTGAAAAATAGGACTGAAATAGTGGGGTTTTACGCATTTTGAGGAACTTAATGGGGGGTGTGCTGTATAGGTTCTCCACTTTAGGGTATTAAATAAAACAAAATTATTACAAATAAACTTTTCTGGATTTAATATGGGCAAATTAAGAAATAACACTGTCTAGGCTATATATTATATTATTATTATTTTTTTTTTTTACGGTCAGAGAGGCGTTGGAGCTCGGGGCCCCAAATTCACGGGGCCCGTAATATTTGCTACTCGTGCTACGTGGCTTATCTGGTACTGGGTAGGCCCGCAGTTGGTAATCCTCTAGTAAGCATAGAATTCCTTATATCGCGTGATATGGTACGTCTACAGAACCGGACTACAGAACCGGACTACAGAACCGGACAAGACTCGACAAACAGGGTAACTTATCATTATAGGGCAATAAAACTAGAGCCCAACACGTGCGCCTATGTGGAGGGCGAAAGGTGAGCTAATGTAATGTCCTTGAACTTTCGTAATAATATTCGAAATTGGGCGCTTTCACTTTACAGTTTCTGGATTTCCGGTATTTTCCAGAAACTTGATTCTTAGTTATTTGATACGGTATTGGTATGTTAGCCTACATACCGAAAGACCGAAAAAAGTCAGAGTAATACCTTATGGTCTCAGAGGTGACGAAGCGAAAATCCCTCATTTGTAATGTTGTGGCGGTTAAGAAACAGTAAGTTCCCGAGGCAAGAAGATTGCACTAATATTTGCAATTAATTTTTGTAGACATAAACCCTTTGCCGTGCTCAGTGCCGGATTAACCCATGGACACTTGGGGCACAGCCCGCGGCCCCCCAGAAATGCCTAAAATTCCGGCCCCCCAGAATGAGATATTTAAAGATTAAAATATAAAAAAATTAGAAATTAAAAGTCTTGAAATTGGCGGGAAGTAGCCTAGTGTTATTATTTTTTTTCTTGCAATGCTGGTAGGGGGATTTATGAATTTTAGAGGAGGTTGCAACTTGCGCGAGAGGCTGACCAAGCGACCTGCTATGGCCCCCCTCCCCCCCCCCCTTTGGAAGGCAGTTATATTCTTTGCCTCTAAAATCTAAGTGTAGCAGCACTCAAAATGCGCAAACTATTTCACTATTTCAGCCATATTTTTCAAAACTTTTCTCCCGGGGGAGACCCCCGGGGCCCCCTTGTCCATAATTATATTGATTCTTTGTAATATGTAGTAGGTAGGCTTTCTTGCTCTCAAAATGTGGAAAACCCCAATATTTCAGCCCTCTGTCTCCTGAGCAACTTTTATGAAAATGGGTGCAGAGGCACCAAATTATACCACACCTTCGAAAACCTATCGTTACGCCACTGACAAGTGCCTCCCTCTTTTATGAGGTCTGGGACCGCCTCTGTCTGGGGCCCCCTCCTCCGCCTCTGGTTTGCACCCACGGCCCCCCATATCTTGTAACCCGATAGGTTGTTGGTTAGAGTTTCACTCTTGCTACATTTTCTGGCCATGCAAAGCAGGCGGTCCCGGGTCTTCCTAGTTGAGTGTAAGAGAGGGCTTCATAACCCTAACTCCGCTAGGTTGGCTTAGTAATAGAACAAAAAAGTTAATATTTATTTATTTTATTTATTGTTTTGACGCCCCTAAACTCCAAAATCGGGGATTTCACAAAACGACCCTCCGTGCGTCGGTGCGGCCTTTGGCTGTTCCAGCCCCGAAATTCGAAAGTCGCATGTATACAGACGCCATCTTCTGTCAAACGTTTATTAATCTTGAAAAATAAAATGGCAATACCCTTACCGTACCTTATTATGGAGGGGGAAGGCCAGAAAAATCGAACAGTGGCTGTCATCTCTCAGCAAGAGAAACGATAATTTCGTAATAGCTTCGTGACTATAACTCGCGTTCCCGGTCACGAACAGCCATGAGCCATCATAATGAAAATTTAAAGGCCCCAAACCGCTTCAAATTATTAATACCCCCGCCTGCGTGCGCTCCACCCCTGACATATACGCCTCCCCCCCCCCCCCCGTGTGCAGGCATCTAAATTACCCCATAAATAAAATTTGTTGACCACCCGTGGGGGTTTGGATCGGCCGATGGGCCGGGGGGGGGGGGCGAGGTTTGAAGGTAATGGGGGGGGGGGGGTGCTTATGGAGTAGGGCGGTGTGGAGGGGGTAAACACCTGTTGTCCGGGGCCCGGTTATTCCATTATATATATTGTTTGTTACTCGACCTTCATGTTGCGTTGCCCAATCATTTTAATTCCGAACAACGTGTTGCTTCTGTTTTATATGACTGTTTTTGTTATTAAATTTTTCTTGTAGAGTTTTTTTATACTTGACATTAATGGTCAGATATGTAGTCCAAATTAGCCCGTGTTAATTTTGTTGTCAACCCAGATTGTGAATGTGGGCCCGAATGGGTTAAGATGCAAAAATATATTTTATTGTCTTTTTTATTGACAAGAAAACCCCAGGACATGCAGAGTAGTGGTACGGACTCTGACTTTCACCCGAAAGGTTGTTGGTTCGAATCCCACACTGGCTACATTTCCTGGCCATGCTTTGGAGGCATGCAAAGCAGGCGGTCCCGGGCTTTCCTAGTTGAGTGTAAGAGAGGGCTTTATAGCCCTAATTCCGCTAGGTTGGCTTAGTAATAGAACAAAAAGTAATAATTTATTTATTTATTACTCTACATGTCTTTGATCGTGACGCTACCTTACCAAAAACCGTCCTTGTGACCGTATAAACGAGAACCAATTGGGGGTGTAGACCTAAAGACAAGTAGATGGGGTTTTCTGACTAATGCTCTATTTGCTACGTTGTGGTCAGCGATATGTCTGCTGCAGCTTCCGCGTTTTTCACTGCCAACAGAGGTAAGGCACCAATGGGAGTTGGCTCTGTATAGGAGAGAAGCGACATTCAAGCCCGCCCCAAAACGTTTCTTAATCCTGGGGCCACCTCCTACGACTTCTTTTAATGACTGGTAATAGAAGAAGAAGAAATGCAAAAATGCATTTTTTGGGGGAGCGAATGTCCCATCTCTATTATATAGAACTCTAGGTTGGCTGGCAAGTCCGATGGGCAACTTTTCCAAATTTTTAGTCATGTCCCCCCCTACATGAGAAAATTCATAAGATACTTACTTTTACTTTTACTACGCCTTTTCCTCATGGAGGGTCGGCGGCACGGCAGCGTCGTTTCCACATGGTCCTGTCCTGTGCTTCTACAGTTGAGAGCCCCAATCTTTTCATATCTTCGGCGATCTTTCTATCCAGTGTTAGTTTCGGCCTCCCTGGTAGTCTTCTTCCTGGCATCTCCAGTTCCATTACTCTTCTGTCTAGGTGGTCTTCGTCTCTACGTAGTAAGTGTCCCCACCAGTTCAGCCTCTTTTCCCTCAGTTTTTCTTGCACGCAACACGTTCTCATCTCCTGCCTTATGTCCTCGTTTCTGCGTCGGTCTTTCAATGTTACACCGCAGGATTTTCTGAGCATTCGCATTTCTGCTGCGTGCATCATGTCTTCTTCGCGTTTTCGCACGGCCCAGCACTCAGACCCATACACCATGCAGGGACGCACCACTTGCTTGTATATGCGTCCTTTTAGCTTCTTTGGCATTTTTCGGTCTGTTACCTAGTAAAAAAAATGAATAAAACTCAACTTTTAACAAAAAAAAAAAAAAATTAAATGTAAAAAAAACTTGCACCCCCCCCCCCTTAATTTTTCGCTGGATCAGCCCTTGTCTCTACCCAATACTTACTTGCTTAACGGATCTCGTTGATCCAAAACATTGCGGCCAGGATGGCATGTCATTGGTATCTAAAAAAAGCTGCTGATAGATAAATAGATAGATAGATAGATGAATAGACAGATGGACAGATAGATAGATAGATAGATAGTTATTTCGTGTTTTTTGACATCGTTTTGCAAGAGCATTATGTCAAAACTGTGCCCCCTGTACCCTGTGAGGGTGGCACATCAGTACACAAGTAATTTTATATTAAATTTTTAAAACACATTCAAAGCAGACTATAGTCTATAGTCTATAGACCATATATGGTCCTTGTTCATACAATCATACAATAAAATACAATACGATAGTCAACACCAAGTATGGAGTCATGATATAGTATGCGGTTAGTTCAGATTACACAATTCACCCTCCAGTCAAGCTTCTTGTTGTTGTCCGCATTCGCAAGTCGGATCTTCCGCCAGTCCCCACTTACACAAGTTCCCGCGGCATTTCTACCCAATGAACTGTTCATATGAATAGGCTACCCCTTTGTATAATAATAATAATTTACTAATTTATAATAATTCAATACAGTAATGCCATGTTACAGCGTTTTCTTAAGTCCATATCGCAAGGCAAGGGCCCGTGTGCGACTTATACTATCTGGCTATGGAGGGGGGGGGGGGGTGGAGTGTTTACGGGGTATAGGTAATTTCCAACGCAGTAAAAGCAGCGTAAAGTACAAACAATTTGATGGGGAAATAAAATCACGAAATTAAATTGTGTCATTAGGATAATTCATTTTCGCCCCGCTCGCGAACGACAGTGGACACTTTATATACAAATATCTGGTGAGCGCTGTTGCGAATTTTTTACTGTGCTAATTAAATTCTATTTCCAGCGGGCCGTCGTGTGGAACGCCCATTCAAAACACGCACCAACACGCCCCTCTAGCGTTTTCCTCTAGTTTTTCTATTTTTTACTGTTGTAAATAGGTGGTGAAAATGTTTTACATTGAAGTGCTGAAGTTTAGAGTAGCTGTCGGCAAATTGTTTGCGACACGCCGTTTAATTTTTTTTTATCGTTTTTGTTGGAAGGTTGAACCTTCAACAAATTAATGGACTTATATATTGTAGTTAGGGGAATTTTGCATGGGTTTTTCCAAAATACTGTTCTTTAAGAGTGCACGTCCCGTAGGAAGTTGGCAGCACGAACTTTAATAGGCCTACTTCTTATTTTTTATTTAATTAATTACCGGTATGCAAGTTAATAAAGATGTAGGTAATCTAAGTTGTAAAAGACTCCTTCATGCACAATATAATATGGTATTTTTAATTTTTGGTGCCGTAGCTTTTCCATAATAATATAAAAATTATCATAATTTATAAACAATAAAATTTCACGTAAAATAGATACCATGAAAAAACTACAAAACTAAAAATTAAAAAATACCCTGTTATTTGAATAATAATTTATTAGCTGTCTTCTACAACTTAATTGGGCCAAATCTTTAATAACTACCGTAGCTTAGTTAATTAAACAAACAATTTTAAAGTATTAAATTTCGGGCTGCCAATTTTCTACTTTACTTTCCTACGCTCTTAAGGTTCCTTTTTTATGTATATAATTGTAATCCCGCTTTTATTTCATTTATATTGATACCCTAATTGAAATAGGCTTGGTTAATGTTTTTATTTAAGTATTACTAATCAGCCATTATTTCTTTCAAACACCTATCTATATAGGGACACTTGGGCTTTTAAGACCAATATACCTTAAATGTCGAAATCAATTCAGCTCTTTGGGAGTTACGAGGTAATAAAGAAATTTAAGAATAAGAATATGCACGCAAATGTACCCCTCCCCTTACTCCCTTGACAGTGGGGTAAAAAATTATGTTTCAGGTTAATTTGTTTCCTTGTTCATGACCAGGCGCCGACTTTAAGATTTCGACCCACTACCCCATTAAAACGAAATATTGCGAAAGGAAATTGTAAGAAATACGGCCAAAGTATTAGGTGTAACTGATACTGCAAAATTGCGTATGTCCAAAAATGCGATTTATCAGGTTATCAGGTTACACACCATGGCGACCAAATTAAATGAATAGGTACACCTTGTAGCAAACGGTCGCTTGTCGACAGTCAATAGGAAGAAAGCAATGAATAAAAAAAAAATAATAATAATAATTAAGACAAAAGTTCGACAGTTTTTTTTTTTGCTCCTGAAAAGTAAGCTTTTTGACATGCCACATTTTGCAGTATCAGCGGCGATAAGCTATATACGATCGTACTAGTTCACTACGAAATTTGAAACCCATCATAGCCCGTGCCACATTTGCATTACTGAAAACACATTTTCGAATGGGTCAAATAGCCACTAAGCTTTCCCAAATTTGCAGTGGTGATTGATATGTAAATTTAAACCTCTGGACATCCCTGGGCTTAGCTATAATCAAACTCATCACAAATGGCGGATCTCCAGTATGCGGCATTAAAGCTATAGAGCTGACCAACATATACTATATTAGCTTAAAGTGCTTGAGTTCTAATATTAATTTTGTGGTGCACCGGTCCAATTAACAGTGAATTAGTGTTGGGGTTTCGCTGTAATGGAGAATTGCGGAAAATTAGAATTCAATATATTGTAGTCTCGGAATTGGATGTACTAGCTGATTTTTTTAACATTTAATTAATGGTTCATTGATTTGCCTAAGGCATTTAATACTCTTATACTACTAATAATGTTAACTGTTTTATGCTTTTACTGTCCACCATTAAATCTAAATTCAAAATCAAGGCCTTCGTTGGCCGAAATTAGAGGACCTAGAAAAACCTAGACTTGGCGTGATTCGAACCTACGATCTACGCCTAACCTGGGCTTCGTCTTAACAAGGCCCGACAGGTGTAGTTCATTCTAAATCCTCTACTTATGCTCATATTGACTAGATTCGTATTGCTAGACAGGTTAGCATAGCTACATAGTAGTTGCTTATTTGTACTTGTGCGAGTCTCTGTACTACCTATACGCACCATCATTGAGGGAACAGTGGAAGGAACCAGTAGAAGAGGGCGGCCGAAGAAGGAATTCATGGATCAACTGAAGGAGGACGCAGGAGCTCGAACGTACCAAGAGCTGAAGAGGAAGGTGCAAGACGGAGAGAGCTGGAGGATGATATGCAGGGAGTTGCTGCCAACCAATATATGAGATTGTGACCTCAGAAGAAGATAGATTACCTAAAGGGGCGACTGAAGAAGATATTCGGATCCATTCTTTCAATTGTTTATAGACGATTAATCCTTTTAAAAAATCAAATGTATTTCTTTTACTTAGGAAAATTTATTTGACAGATTATTACAACATATGGACAAGTATTTTATGTCAGAACGAGAAAACACATGCAGGACTGATACAAGTCAGCAAGTTTGTGAAGACTTAGTGCAAAGGATGACGCAGCTAACTGAGCTAGTAGTAAAATGGTTGGACACAGTCCCAGGCCACGGTGTGGGCCCATAGGACATTGGACCTCCTGATTATAGTGGATTCCGAACCACTTGGGAAACACAGTGAAGTCACACGATTAAAGCGGAGGTGACTAGGACAAGTCCTACCATGTTTCCCTACCAGCACTGTGCACACGACCAAGTTATCTGCATCTTTGAACCTGCTCTGGTCCGTTGGATTCAACTTGGTATGGCGGCCGGCCCAACTGCTAACTGAGCTAAGGAAAAGGTGTAACCTGACACTGATCAATTTATTATCCCTGTAAAATTTGATTATTCACAAGAAAAAATGAAGAGATAGTCGACTTGCGTTTAAAGAATTCATATCGGTAGTCCGCTATTTAGTTGCATAACAGCGTACAGTACCATAAAAATATCGGCAAATTAGCAGGTAGTAGGTATAGGTCCTCCTATAGGAGATTATTACTCTGTTTAGTAACTCGGTAGGTTGTTATAAAGGTCTAGTTAAAGGTCTAATATGCACGTATTCATCATCCAATAATTGGTATGCCTAGAACGCCCTTAGGGATCTTGTTAGCAGGCCGTTTGGCCATCATTTTGTGTCATGACCAACATGTCAGAAAATAACAGGAATTTTCTTTTGCTCTCTATAAGATAACCATATAGCCAATAATATCAAGGATGTACTGTATCAGTGTATCTGAGGTTTATTTCGGGCAGGTTAGTCGATTAAGGAATCTAATGCAGTTTTTTGTTTCATTGTTTATTGATGTAATTATCAGTGGCTTCGCCGTTTTACACACAATAGTGTCGAAATTCGAAATGGTTGTAAGTAAGTAAACGTGTATTGAAACAAGAAACAAATTCAAAATAATTGTAAGGTCGCTCAGAACTATAGGTAACAATTTTTCATGCCCTAGAATAAAATATAAAAAATCAACATAAATATATGTAACTGTTACAACTAAACTTAGATATTAAAAACAAATCTCACATAAATTGGCCTTAAGTGAAGAACCAGTAGAATCCAGGCTGCTGGGCCGTGGTCGAAATGAAAGTGAACTTCCAAACGTTTCGTCAATATCTGCGGTCGATATCTTCAGTGGCGCTGCATAGACTTCGAAGATTGTACCTCGGTGGCTCCGTAGCTACTGAAGATGTCGACCGCAGATGTTGACGAAACGTTTGGAAGTTCACTTTCATTTCAGCCCATCAGCTCGGATTCTACTGGTTTTTCATTAGACTCCGGCCGTGAAAGTCTTTGCAGTTACGTTGAACAGCCTTAAGTCTAATCCACTAATTCAAATAAAGATTCCACCTCTTCTTGTCTCATCAGCCATGAATTTTGAAAATTTATTTATTGACAATGATCCATAAAGTTAGCAAGGTTATTTACTTATGGGTACCCTACCTGAAACAATGGTGCAGAATAACAACCACGTTCAGTATATTTTAGCATTATATGGTATTATATATTGTAATACTGACATTAAACTAACTTATGTTGAAGAGGCAACCACCTCGTTATAACCGAAGTTAGAGAATTTAGAAAAATCCTTTGTCAATATGTATAGATACCGACCTAAACATATTGATTAATAGGAAAGCATATGCACGGGTTCACTAGTGACGGTTCTTTTATGTTAGCAACTTGGTCACATTCTCTCCTCGACGATTTAATTTAAATATGCTACCTACGCTTCTCCGCTATCGGCTATATATTTAGCTGATGGTTAGGTACAAAGTATTCTAGTTTATTATTGTTGACTAAAATGTACGGTTTGTAGGCAGAGGTACGAGAAATCAATTTGTAATTGTATAGGCAACCTCCGCAAACTGTGTTTGTGTTGTGCTAAGAGAAACGGAACCTCCGTTGTTAGCTTAACCGCGCTGTTTTAGCGGAAATAGGAAGCTCTATGTTAATCTTGTACGTGCAAATTGTACCCAACAATACACGTAAATGGGCGGTTAGTTGGTGGCAGATTTAATGCTTACGGTTTCGTTGTATTCGATAAACTTCTTAGCGGATTCTTATACTTAGCTCACCAGCGTGTTATAGCTAAACGCACTTCGCACACCATGTACTACATGCAATACAATACCATTTATATACCAGTAGTCGTCAACCTATGGCTTCGAGCAGCTTTGGTTCTGGCTCCACCAGAATTAATATTGAAAGTATTCAAGAACAAAACCAAAATCTAACCCATTAAATGGAAATCAAAACAAAAAGAACAAAAATTAATTTATTGCAAATCTAATCCACATACAATTTATGTATAGTCTAACTGTATGTTAAGGTATTAAAAAACAGCTTTAAATAATTATGTTACTTTTCCCTACCCCCGTTTCTCCTATCTATGCATATAGTGTATGTATTTAATTGTACGTCTTGCTCCGCAAGTCGCTGTGAACTAAGAATATGGCACCGTTGTGCAAAAAGGTTGACTGCCATATACCATACTTACATTCATACATTTACTTCCATACACCAAATTTTATGTTGCTTTAAATCTGTTAATCTTATTTTAATTAAAATGTTCCCCCCAAAACGGGCCTAGCCCATAGGGGAAAACTGTTATTTTTGTAATATTTTAAATATTGGAAAAACAGTACATAACTCACTCATTGATGCATGGCCAGGGCGTATTCCAGGTCTCACACAGCTACCTGAGCTGTGGAAAGTTCTAACTAGAGGGACACTGTGAACCTCAGATTATAACGGCACCATTGGTGCCCCTAAACTAAACATTGTATCATATCTATCAACTCGGCAATTAATATTCCATTTTGGCGGAATAATCTACCGCAGGTAAACCTCCACCCATCAAGAAGTTATTTAAATCTCCGCAATGTGTGCTGCGTCCGCTTCGAACTCAGGAAATGAAAGGAGGGCTAACTGGGCGAAGGGAATCGGTAAAGTGGTTAGGGAAATGATATAAGTTTGGGGGTTGCAAAATGAAGGGGGGAGGGGGCGGCGGAAATGATTTAGGTACCACGTCTTGTGCCCCCCTCCCCTCTCGCGCTTTCCTTATTAGCGAAGTAGACCGGATATGAAGTTTGAATTGCGTCAATAGCTGTTCCCGCCAAAAACTATAACTTCCTCAAAGGTATTCAATGTTCTGTCTTATTACAAGTAGTTTTCTCCATCCCTATATTGTCGTTGGAATTAGATTTTATGTCGTTTTTACCAACTGATCGCATAATGCGTAGTGAGTCAAATAAAGTGATTATGATGCTTAATTTTTTGGCTGCCAAAAAAATTTGAATACATAATTTATAGGCAGGATTATTGCTTTCCTATATTTATACTAGTACGTTAGTCAGTTAGTGTATAAGAATAGCTTTGTGATAGACCCAATGCCTGTCTTTTTCCGAAATTTCTGTCTGTCGGTCGATCTGTCTGTCAGTATATCGGGCTGTCTGTCAGCCAGTTCGTTGATTTAGGGGCAAACTACTCTAAAACGGTACCTTGTACCTGTGGCTATTCGATCTCAGGCCGCTAGTGCGTTCTCAATAGTATCAGAAGCCACGACTTCCAATGTAACAGTCTTGCAAGTCAACATTTTAACAAATATCATCATCTTTGATAAATTGTTTACACTAAGGCTGGAATATAATAACTACTTGTCGTGTCCATGGAAACACGCATTTAAATGGGTTGTCCAAAATCGAGCAGCTTGGACGGCTTTGTCGTTTGCTTCATGATGTTATTATGTTTTAATGGATAGAGACGCGACAAAAAAATTTCCTTTCAGATTGAGTCTCGAACCGCAACCTTATTGGTGTACATAGCTCTCTACCAACCGGACTGGAAGTTGGTTGTAATTAAATTTGATGAGAGCCTCGTTGTAATATCAAAGTGCCGAGCTCAAAAGTTTCATTTTAGCTGTGGTAAAGGGGTTGGAAGAACCCCCAAATGACCCATTTACCATAACTCTTCTCCGTAGTTCCTCGCCAGTATATAATGAGAGAGATTTCGTAATTTACTATGGAAATGTCATTATAACTGTTTGCTCCATAATTACTATTGTTGAATAAACTGAGGATGTGGAATAAATTTTATGAAAATTTCCATAAAATTTTGCTGCAGGCTGTTGCTGGCATAGACGGATTTAGGATTTTATTGAGGGCGAGGTGAGAAAATGTTACGTGTTACGTATTTCGCTGGGTTTCTTGAATTCATTTTTATATCAACAGGAAATTTCGTCAGATTGTTAGTTTTTAGTGTTATGGGCGACTGTTAGTCGTTTTAGCGTACTGAGTCTTGGTTCAGGGGGTCATGATTTGAAAAGTTATTAAGAAATTTTCCCTAAGTCAAACATTGGTCGCCATCTGAATAGGTAGTTGAAATCCCTCTAAACCCAACTGCAGGAGTAATAATCCACAAAAAAATATTACTGTCAGTTATAAGCTTCTTCATGCTTGACACTTTTCATTTTTATTTTATTTTGTAACTCTATTTTCTATTTTTTTTACTCACGGGCATAATCTGTAATAGGATTAATGCCCTTTTTTACTCACACGGAAAACTAATTTGCATTAGCCAGATAATATATACCTAGTTAGATAATAACTAACCAACCAACCAACCAACCAACCAACCATAGCACAGAAAGAAGATAGAAGTACTTAGACAATTTGTATAATGTAATCTCTTTACGACAGGTTAAGCATATCAAGAATAATTACCTCATCACACGAAATTAGTAAATGGATATTACGTTGCTGACGGGAAACTGTGAAGTTTTTTTTCTCTTCTATGAACCATCCTGAGACCGCTTTTCTGCATTACATCAGGACGTTCGTGTAATTTCCGTCTTGCTTCAATTTCGTATTTTTCCTTATTATCCCTACTACATAAATCATGGTCTTTCTTCTTTCATTTTGCAGCTCAAGATGAGTAGGGAAGTCCCATTATTGCGAATTTCTTGAATCGAGCCCAGAATCAGAAGAATGAGTTCGATACGAATCAAATCGGATCAAATGACTCGATTTTACTCGGGATCGATGACAAATACTCTGCAATCGAAAGGAATTTCAGGATTTATTTTGGATTCTATACTCGAATGGAGTTAGTCATCGGTTTCTTTTTCTTCTACTTCCTCTTCTTCTTCTGCTCCCTCTTCTTCTTCTGCTCCCTCTTCTTCTTCTTCCACTTCTTCTTCTACATCTTCTGCTTCTTCATCATCGTCTTATCTTTCTTTCCTCCCTCCTCAGTATGCGTAATTTCTGTTTCACTGCAGAATGTACAGATACATTTTCGTTATGGTATATTTTCGGGTACGTTTTCGTGTATGCACTTATCCCTGTTGGCCTGTTGACCCGTGACCCCTACTTATGGTTATTCATATACTAAATTAATTTCCCAAAACCAAAGCCCTAACGAAGGGCTAGCGCTAGTATCTTGGGGGAATTCAACCTTTTTCAGGTTACACGCTTTCCTCCCGTGTGTATCCTTGAATGTTTCATTATGTTGCTTCTCGTATTGAAATGTTTACAGCAAACCTCACATCCGCAGGACTTCTTAGGTCGGGTAGCTGACAAAACTACAAGGCCCTTTTTTGCTTTTGCTTTTTTATTGCTCAACAGCAGGCGCCTCCTAAAATCGCCAGCCTACTTGGTTCGCTTATGGGTAACAGGTACCCTCTAAGGGATATTTTTTTACCTATTGGTGTGCGGCGTCTACTGTATGTCATGGTCTTGCTGTAGCTCGTAGACTCGGATGACTCGTCATGCTTCCACCTGTTACACTGCGCCAATGGTAAGCTAGTCACAGCTTGTCCATTAGCGCATGTAGCCGGTGAAGGTTGACATCGAGGACGTGTACCAGTTTGCCAATGGCCCAAAATTCATGCGGAAACAATATAAATAATGTCTGAAATCCTTGGGATCGTTGGCATTGGACAAGGGACCAATTGATCTCTAAGTAGGCCTAGGTTCATAGAACCTTCGGAACATTGTTATTATACTGTAGCTGCCTCCATCCTGATGTTTCTTCTGTTAATAAAATATGTTTATCTACAGTTTTCGTCCTATTCTATTACGTAATCTGTGAACATCATAACACCGCTACGACAGCCGTAAATTGTTGGATAAATATGCTGTAACATAGGAGACCTTTGGAGAAACTGTAGAAATGAAGACGTGGATTTTATATAAAGTGATAATTATAAACTGCTAACGACAGCAGCTTAATCGCGCCTAAACTGCTGTTGTATGTTACACGACGTTATCGATATAAATATAGCCCAAACCTCCCGGGATTTTATTTTATATTTTATCAGATGTAACATGCTATAGTGTTGTGAAAGGCTATTTCGAACGTGCATGCTTTCGAGGCCTGAAAGGCTCTGATCTGATAACAAACGGAAGTTTGCGTGACTCTCGACAAGGCATCAAGTCAGCTCAAGTAATTGGATGTCCTTTCAATTAAATTCAGCAACTGTCAGCAGTTAATCAGCGCAGTGCAGTGGTAATGACTTGGATTTACTAAAATTTGATAAAAGGGACATGTAGAGTAGCGGTACACATTCCAACTTTTACCCGAAAGGATCTTGGTTCGAGTCCCACACTTGCTACATTTTCTGCGACGTGTAAAGCAGTCACTAGTTGAGTTTAAGAGAGGACATTATAGCCCTAACTCCGCTAGGTTGGATTAGTAATAGAACAAAAAGTCTATATTTATTAATTTTTTTTGTAGAGGGGGTGAGTCGAAATCCAAATGTATGATTTTATCTTCTCCAGCACGTACGGAAAAGAATGATGGCTTACTTGGTGCATTGTTTGAACCATTTTAAGAGACGTCTGATTATTGAATTGGATTTGGATAAAAAACGATTGGTGTGGTAGTTCCGAGGAAGTGTGTTCCTGAACTATTTATTTAT
Source organism: Psococerastis gibbosa (assembly GCA_963971405.1). Lineage (NCBI taxonomy): Eukaryota > Metazoa > Arthropoda > Insecta > Psocodea > Psocidae > Psococerastis > Psococerastis gibbosa. Next base: position 3,067,531 of record OZ020487.1, on the reverse strand, counting down.
TTTATTTTATTTTTTAGTTTTTGTTTGGAAAAATACGTGTATTACAACCGGATAATGCTCCTTAGGCGCCCATTCCGCATACGTCAATCGTCAATGAAAAATTGAAAAATGACGTTTTAGCAAACATTAAAGACATACTAAAAATTCTGCTACCACGTCAATTTACGTCCTTTTTACGTCATTTTTCAATTTTTCATTGACGATTGACGTATGTGGAATGGGCGCCTTAGACGCAGTACTAGTAGGCCTACATACACCAGTTGACCTATATTATGGCTTAACTACGAAATAAAATAATAAGTGGTACGATATGTAATCATAAGTTAATAATGGCGTTATATCTTGCAAATGACCGCCAATCAGAGTTTTTTTTATTTTATTTCTATAGGAAACTTGTAAATTGAACAAAGAAGACGCCCAAAAATTAAGTTTGTCGTAATGACATCAGTCTAAAAAATTCTGCAAACTGAATAACAATACTTGGAAGAGAAAAAAATGTAAATTTCCCAATCGTAACAATAAATTTTTTTTAAAATTCTGATTTTCGAAACTTCCTTCCTGATTGACAGTTTTGTGGTGTAAGGGGAATTAAAAAATATTACTTTTTTTACGTCTGAAAGGGTCTGCTGCTCGGAGTTGTACCGCTGAATTTGAAATATTGGTGGCGGAATTTGATTTTTGAAATATGTGAAACAGCGCACAGTGTCAAAGTTTTATTTATTGCGTCTCTTTTTCGCTGATTGGCAGTTTTATTCCAGCACTCTCGACATAAAATGTGGCTTTCACTCAATGTACAAAATGCTATAAGTATATGGTTGAGCACTTATTCATTAAATCTAGTGTAAGGCGATAATTTTTTTTTTTTGGGGGGGGGGTGGTGTTTAAATCCCCAAAACACATTGTAACTTAGCGGTTCCGTCCACTATTCCATACCAAATTGAATCCTCATAACTTAATAACTTAGTAGTATGCACGCAAGGGAACAGGGTGGGACATGATATCACGCGCAGTTAGTCTAAGTGCGTGTCGAGTCCTCGTCTCCTCCCCCCTCCAAATTAATCGTGTGACTTTACTATGTTCCCCAAGTGGTTCGTAATCCAGTAAAATCAAGAATTCCACCCTGTCAGTCAACCCCTCTTCTCCCTCAGGTGAAGCAGTCTGCCCTTCGGGTGCCTCAAGTTAACAAAAAGACTCACTCACCCCCGCCAGACCGACAGGGTTGCTTAAAAGCAGAAATGCTGAATGCAGGGGTTAGATAACAAGCAAATAATCAGGAGGTCCACCATGTCAGTTAACTCCCCTTCTCCTTGAGGTGAAGGAATCTGCCCTTTAGGTGCTTCAAAATAAGAAACAGACTCACTCGCCCCCACCAGACCAACAGGGTTGCTTAAATGTAGAAATGCTGAATGCAGGGGTTAGATAACAAACAAATAATCAGGAGGTCCACTATGTCAGTTAACTCCCCTTCTCCTTGAGGTGAAGGAATCTGCCGTTTAGGTGCTCCAAGAAAAGAAACAGACTCACTCGCCCCCGCCAGACCGACAGGTTGGCTCATGGCCGTGCCCAGGGTGGTGGTCCATGGGGTCCGGACCCCCCCCCCCCCGAAATAAATATTTGTATGTAAACCTGTATGGTTTGAAGAATTTATCCATTAATTCATTAATAAATTACGTTAAAAAAAATTGTTGGACCCCCCCCCCCCCCCCGCCGCAATCAAAACCTGGGCATGGCCTCGGCGTTTGCTTAAAAGCAGAAATGCTGAATGCAGGGGTTAGATAACAAACAAATAATCAGGAGGTCCACCATATCAGTTAACTCTCCTTCTCCCTGAGGTGAAGGAATCTGCCCTTCAGGTGCTTCAAGATAAGAAACAGACTCACTCGGCCCTACCAGGCTGACAGGGTTGCTTACTTGCTTAAAAGCATAAATGCTGAATGCAGTTGGTTGCGGTTGGATATCAAACATACAAATACATCAAAAATAGAGCAGTGGTTAAGTAAGAGGTTCCTCTATCAGCCCTCTCTTTTATAGGAATTTTTCCCTAGTTGGCCTATCCGCGACGTCCAATGAAATTACTCAACAGCATTCGGTGAAAACATTTACGTTCTATGTCAGGGCTCGAACCACGACCGTCCGGTCCATAGCCCAGTTTACTGCTAACTGGACTACTATACGAATAAATCGTGCAAACACACATATTGTATAAATCTCACCTTATAAATTTATGAACGCGCCATAATGTCCCTATCTAAATTCACATAAACTACACAGTGCAGTAGGTGTACAGCCTTTATTATTGGTGCTTAAGAAAATATTAACGGCGGGTTATAAATCTGAACGTATGAGGGTGTAAAATGTAAATATTATACTGTACACCTCCCCATGGAGGTACTCCGAAAGTCGTATTTTACGTACGCCCCCCCTCCCCAATTAATTATTCCTAGCTCAATACCGTTCTCAATTACACCACGCGCGGCATTAGATTTTCATTAGGTTTCAAACGCATGGGAGTTGCATGCGGAAGGTGTAATCCTATAAATTTGTTATATGGGTTAGATTTTACATTTATCACTTCTAATAGATGAGTGGTTTCATAGCAAAATGCGTCTTATCTCTTTTTCGTCGAAATTGAGTTAAATATGTCATTCAAATCATCTGCCAGAGTTGTACGCAATGAAATCGTCACGTTGCAGCAAAGCGAATCCTATCCCTTCTTCTTCTTCATCTTCATCTTCTACTGCTTCATCTTCTTCTACTTCCACTTCTGCTTCTTCTTCTTCTTCATCATCCTCCCCTTCTCTCATAGTGCTGCGTGCGGTGCGTGGAAAGGTCTCCCCGGACCCATTTCCAATACTCGACCGGGTCGGACGCTAACGTCAAGAGCTCAGCTTGAAGTCTTCTGCCTTGTGGCCTTGCTTCTGCCGCGAATCCTATCCCATGTAAATGTGAATTTGACCAAACTCATCTTTTCCATGTGCCCTGTCCCTGCAGACTGGCCCATAGGTGATTCCCAATTCCTGTGCGATACTGTAAAAATATAAATTACACCACCCTGCTTAGCCTTAATTACTTCCAATGCATTTTCCCTATAATACATGTACCTACATAAGAATGCACTTTTATCGAATGTTGTATGCAAAACTACAAAGTCTGAAGCCTCAGTATTCTACATTAAATGTATATAGGGCCACAACGTGGATATGCTGATGGAAAATCGATCGTAGGTTGTCAGAAAGTAAAAGAAATGTTCGTTTTCGTTTTGATATCTATGTATGTGGCCGTGACTAACACCAATTGGCCACAGTTTCGCTTAGTACTAGAAAAAATCAATATTTATTTAATTATTTAATGTTAACCAGCCAGTAGGTAACCCCGAAAATTCTCAGCTTTACACTAGATAGAGTTGAAATTTCCAGACGTACGAGCTTTTAATACATGCTATAGCATCGAAGTCTCGACCCCCCCCCCCCTCGAAATATCCTGGTTACGGACCTGAAGTGGAGAACAACGTTATAGGGAGCATATATTGTATTCGAATCCGCCGTATGTAGCTCGTCACCTATATTGGTCCCGTATAGGGAAGTACAGTAGAGCTTCGTCCATTATATACGTCTAATGCTGCAAATTGATTTTGACATAGTATTGTAGGTGGCACGGGAGGATGGGGCTAAACGTGAGGGTGGGACATCTGTGAAAGACATGAACGTGACGTGGGCCGTGTATTGTATTAACTACTATAGTGTAGTACTGTGCATACTGTTTGTCTATGCAACCTGCATCATCCCTTCCTATGACAATGTATTGCATGCATATATACAGTATGTATTTGCTATTGGCAGTAGTATTCCACTAATCAGCTTTAAAGGGTCTTTGCTAGGGTACCATACAGGGGAGGCATATGAGATGTTACCGGAACAGTCCAGTTGGCAGAAAACTTCCAAATATTATTGTTTTGATGTTTGCGAAAAGTTCGTGCAAGGCACTGTAAGAAGAAAATTGTTGTCAAAATATTAGGGTCTTTGACAGTACAATGTAATAGTAAAGTTTAGAGTTTTACAGAGGCCCCGAGAGAAATATTTTTATGATATAGATGCGAGGCAGTGAGGGTTTACGCATTATGAAAGTAAAAACTATAGATTTTACAGATTACAGACGAAAATGTAGTCTATTAATAAAACTGCTTTCTGACTCGAAGCAGTCATCTTACAAAGAACCGGTCCGAGTTTACTCGAACATGCTTTCCAATTTATCAAAATTAGTAGATAGAGAAAATGAGTAATTTCATGGTAAATAATTTTCCTATGGTTAAATTTACGATATCTCGGGGGGGGGGGGGGGGGTTGTCCACCTGACGTCACTCGTCACTGGTGGTGAGGTAAATTCTAGATAGGTCAGACCAACACATTACCACACAGCAATACTGGCAGGGCACGCAATGCATTTGAGCGTGAATTTTCTATCATTTTTTCAAAAACATTTTTTTGTACAAAACCAAATACTTTTTTGGGAAAGCAACTTGTCCGGTTTCGTTACTCAATTTAACACCTAAAACATACCTGAAGGTAGAAATCATCGATAGAAAGGTTTCGCAGAAAAATTATTTTTTAGTCATTTTTCATTAAAATTTAGTCATTTTTATTTTTTTACCCCCAGAAGCAAACTATCAAGGGGCAAGCGACCCCCCGCATTTTATCAACATTAACAACAACTACAATATATGTGAATTTAAAAGAAATGGTTGCAGCCGTTTTTGAGAAATAATGTTTTTAGACGTTTTTTTATACCGACGGCTCATACAACCCTGAATCAAACTCCACAGGAGCTGGATCTTTCTGTAATTTATTTCAACAGCACTCAGCAGTAGGAAGGAATACAAGCAACTACGACGGTGAAGTTGTCGCCATTACCGAAGCTACCAACAGAATTCTCAACCTCACAACTAATCCCGGCAACCTGGTGTTCCTGATCGACTCCCAGGCGGCAATTCTGGCACTCAGTAACAACAAGCCCACTGACTGTCCCCGCACATCAAACTGCCGCAACAAACTAGCCGAACTCATCAAAGCTGGGTGGAATGCCAGGCTTCAGTGGGTCCCAAGCCACGTCGGTCTCGTAGGAAATGAAATAGCGGACAAAATGGCAAAAAAGGGAGCGGAAGCAGACCAACCCGAAGCTCCACAAACCCTCCAGTCAGCACGGAACATAATAGCCGCGAAAATCTCCAAGGCCACTAGTCTTCAACTTCGGAGCCTGAGCACTGGTAAAAAATGGGAGCCACTCACCACCCCCGGACACATCCCGTCAAACTTGGAGAGAAGCGCTGCGGTCGCGCGTTTCCGCCTAACTACCGGACACGACTTACTCCAAGCCCACCTTCACCGCATCGGAATTGCTGACTCCGACATCTGTCCACTGTGCGCGTCCGGAAGGATGGTGGCCACTCACTTGGAGACCTGTTCCAGATTAAAACTTCTTCCTGCCGACACAACGAGGCGCTACTGGGAGGCTCGGCGTCTAATGGCCCAACTGCCACAGACGGGCGTTGGCTAAACTAACTAGACGTTTTTTTGAAGTTTTTTGAAAATAAGAACCCCCCAAATTGAGTTAGCCCAAAATGAAAAAAAATGGTTCCGAGGTATGATTTTTGTGAACCTACATGCCGAATTTCATCAAAATTGACCGAGTAGTTTGCCCGGAAATCGACGCACAGACAGACGGACATTTCGTAAAAACCACTTTTCGGGTTCCTGGGACCTTAAAACGTGTAAATCCGTTGAAATCTCGGAATCGAAAATTTCGTCCGTCACAAAGCTTTCCTTATACTTCGTATAAATTGGAAAGCAATAAGCCTAGTATATTGTATACGAATGCTTTATCGAATAATATACATTAAATCATTTATGAGGTGACTATATTGTTCGCAAAGAGGGAAACAACATGAGTGCTGCGATGTGGAAGTAGGAAATTTAAATGATGAACGCATATGAAACCCACAGTGAATTGAAGTGCATATGAAGTGAAGGTATCTCTATTATACCACATGCATGTCAATAGGGCGCTTTAAAAGCAAATTCATCCCCCTCCCCCCTCCCTCCTCTATTATGGCCTCTAATGGACTTTGCCTCAGTCCCACTTGCCTATTAATGCTGCTGACGTAGATTCATGAAAACAAGCTGCTCTCTAGTTTTTTCCGTAGTTGGGGTGAATACATGGGTAGGGGGTTCGGGCAGGGGGTTCGGGCAGGGGGTTCGGGCAGGGTTGACAATGCATGGAGAATGGTGGTATAGTCGGCACCGTGCTAGTCTCTATCAGAGAGAACTGGCATTCCCTTCCCTCCAAAAGTATTTCTTGATTGAGCCACCTGCCACGTCTCCTACGACTAGTCATTGAAGCAGGATTCAAAAAAATATTTTTTATTTTTGGCGGGCGCCAATTTCCCATCTCTCCTGTATAGAACTCTAGTTACCATGGGTGGTCCAAGGGGTCCGGACCCTCTACAAAATAAAAGGGCTGTACACGGGATAAAATGGACTTTCATCAATAAATTATGTAAAAACAATTTTGTACAACCCCCCACCCCCGCCCCAATTAAAAAACCTGGGCACGGCCTTGCTAGTACACATTATGCGATCCCTTTTTGTAACCCAAACCAGGTATTACCTAGGTCTACAGATAGGGTTACCAGACGTCAGGGATTCAGACTGCCGTCAAGAATGTCAGGAATTGCCGAGCGAATGTCAGGAATCTTACGAGAAACATGCAAATAAAATAATGGATTTCGCAACGTTAAAAATGTGAAATAAAGACTTAAATGATGTGAAATACTGAAATGATAAACTTTTTCGCGCTTTAATTTTAATTCAAAATTCGGCGGGAACTTATATATATTATACTATAATATTGCAATTTAATTTATTTTCATTCATAGCAGTTTTTAACAGTAAAATTCACAAGTAACCTTACTCGAGATACATAATGTGACACTACAGAAGGAAATTAACACTAAATAGAATGACACTTTGGTTCAGGTGTCAGGAATTGAGCTTTCTGAAATCTGGTAACCCTACCTATAGATATAATTAAAAAGACTTTTACAGCCGGAGTTGAGTGATGAAGCAGTAGAATCAGGGATGATAGGCCGTTGTCGATCAGGAAGCGTGCTTTCAAACCTTTCATCAACATCTGCTGTCGACATCTTTAGTGGAACTATGCGTAGATTTCTAAGATTGTATCTCAGAGGCTCAGCAGAAACAGCAAATAGTTGCGTATCCGTGTATGATCTTGGAGTCGGCCCATAGGTCCCTCAGTTGTTCTAGTCGAGTTCTATTGCTTTTCCGAATCTAGTTTATTATTAATTTATATAAATTGTATTGCGTTTATTGATTAATAAATACTTACTTACTCAGTTATGGCAGCAGGTTAGACTACTGGAGCCCGTCCGTCATTAGCAACAGGGTAAACACCAATGCTAAAAAATATAACTCAAAATTAGATTAGGATTAACACGAATGTATTTTCCTTGCGTTTCGTTTGGTACAATTTTTGACAACCTTAGAAAAGTTAGTACTGAGGGTTATGAGAGAGTCGCAGTTTTAACTTTTGGAATTCTTCACCCGAATCAAAACTGATAACCCCCTTTCATCTGTACGATTTGTATGGTATTCCGTACCTAACATATACCACAGGAAAATGATAACTAGAAGCTTTTTCACAGATGTTCAAGAAACTAAATTGGCAAACAATCGTTAGTAAGGTATTAGAGAATGAAATCTTCAAAGCTCAGAGAAATTTTCAAAAAAAGTACAACCCAGTAAGACGCTTTGGCATGTAAATGTTTTTCTTTGAAAGCCCCATTCAAAATCAGTGAAGGGGATCGACAGGATTCTTTGATTCTACAAGATTTGCCCAGCTTCTCTTTTTGTATTTTCTGCAAAGTGGTTCCATCGGAAAGAGTTAATCACTCGAATTTTCAAGTTCTTTGACACCAAAGAAAAACTTCCAAGCCAGCAATTCAAGCTTGTGACTTCTTTGACAAGATTTTCCGAAATTTGAATATTGTGCTGTCTTTGTGGTGTTGAAATGGGCTTTGGTTTTCCATTTCGATGATTTTCGGTTTTTTGTTTTGATTCTTTTTACGAAGGTGTTTGTTAATGCTTTTTGGTGAGTTCTGTAGAGTTACATTTCTGATGAGTTATTATTTCAAATTTATAAGAAAAAGTTACGATAAGTTAAGAAACCGATTTCAAAACATTTTGTATACACGGATGATCATTATTGCTTTGGCAAAATTAACTTATAATTAATCATTATTCATAATCATTATCATAAATCCAATCATCCACATAACGATAAGAAAGTATTCAGATGGAAAAAATTAATAATATATAATATAAGATTTCGCAGGAAATTTATATTTTCTCATCTGACATGTTATTACTTCAGAAAAACATTACAAAGTACATTAAATAAAATTATTTTGCCGCTATTCAGTCATGCAGTAGTAAATCAGCAAGGAAAATAGAAAAAGCTTGAATTTTTTATGTATTTTTCCTCTAACCACTTTCATATCTTTCCGTCTGCGGAACGAGAAATTAATTAATTTTGCAAGGAATAAATGACCATTCCTTTTTGCAAAACAATTTAAATCTGTCCCTTGGGGGACAATTTTTTTTAGGGTTAGTTATTAATGGCATACACACAATTCAGCAAGAGTGTTATTTTAAAAGGTTTCTAAATTTTTTTTTTTCTTATTTAATGAACAAAGCTTGATTTTAAACATTTGGCTCATTTAAGTTGTAGAAGACTACTTTTTTTAAATCATATAATAGGGTATATTCAATATTTGATACCGTAGCCTTTTCATAAAAATGATTGAGGGCGAAAATTTCGCGTATAATAGCCTAGATGCCGTGAAAAAACTATGAAACCAAAAATTTCTAAAATGATGCATAAAGTAGTCTTCTACAACTTAAATGAAGCAATATTATAATAACTTGTTAGTTATTTAAATAATTAAAAATAAGTATTAAATTTCGGGCTGTCAATTTCCTCCGGGAGGTACTGTACGAGTACACTATTAAGGAATGCAGCCGAATGACCTGTGGCTTCACTAATACGTAACCTAATAGGTACTTGTGAGTTGTGTCGAGTTACGACACGTCCCCGATCTCAAGGCGTGTTGAGACTGGCACAAGTAGGAGCAGGCTACTACTTAGCCCCCGAAGCCGGTTATACTCGTATGTATGAGCGGTATGATTTTTCCGCTAAAGAAATAGTACAGTGCTAAGGTGGCTATTCCACTTGTCAATTTATCTTCAAATTTGATAATGACATTGACGAAAATATCATCAATATGTTGCATTTATATTTTTACACCTCATTTCACTTGTCTTCAATAATTGATCATTTTTGTTTTCAATTTTTTTCCAATTAAGGAAGTTTGCCCATCGTCTTTCTTTTAATATTATAATCTTCAAGAATTTTCATAATTTGAATTATGAAATAATTCGTTAATTAATTACAATTATTTATAATCAATAGAAGACGCCATTGTTCAATTTTAGTTTGTTATTGATTGCAAAGCGTGATTTTTACTCAATGATCATTGATCAATTTTTACATGTGGAAGTTAAAATGGACAATGACATAGAGTAAAGAAAAAATCTCATCAATAATTACTGACAGAATATTGACAAGTGGAATAGCCGGCTAATACCCATCCAATTTTTAATATTTTTGCAATAAATTTGTTATTTTCATTGTTTCAGAATGGAACTGGAAGATCTGTACCAACGTTACTGCAAAGGCCTCAAACATTCCCTTTTCGTGTCCTTCATCTACGTCACGGGTCTCTGTGCCGCCGTTGTTTTACTCTGCATTGACTTTACAAATGTAAGTACCTACCTCACGAAATTCTCAAGTCAGGTACCGTAAAAATGTGGGAATAGCGACGCACATGTTCGAATCGGGAAAAAACTTAGTTGTTAGATTTGAGGTTTCATAGTTTCATACGGATGAGGGATAGAGTTCTAGTTTTTATTAGGGTTATTAGGGTTCTATGTATGAGAGAGGAGACATTCGAGCGTGCCAACAATATTTTTTGAATCCTGAGGGCACCTGATACGTTTCATTTAATGGCTGGTGAATGGAGACGTGGCGAGTGGTCCCAGAAATTAAATGTTTTTGGCGGGAAGCGAATGCCTCAACTCTCCGATACTTACTTACTTACTTAACGTGTCCGGGCCTAGGACACGTTAGCGTTGTTGTCGCTTGGCCCGGTGGTGGAAGGATTGGCCGGCGGGGTGATTCCCGCCGTTACCAGGGACGCCCGATCGCTCATTCTCGTGATGTAGTCTCAAGTAAGCGCAATCTTCGGGGAGGCTCCTTCCATGTCCCCAACTCTCCTATATATCATATAACTCTAGTTTGTACTACTTAAAAAAAAAAACTTCCAGAAGTAAACTGAACCTTCACTGATGAGGGAAAACGCAGTTACTGGGCATGTTGCTGATCATATACCAAAACGCAGTGGCCGGGGTTTCTTAATGAGGCATAGGAAGCGGGAGTACAGAATGAGTGCATTTGAAGTGTGGGTATGCTGCTCATATCCTGAAGAGATCCTGTCCCTAATGCTGAGGTCCTGAGGCGAATGGATACAGAACCCGAGTTGCTGCTGACGGTTAAGAAACGGAAACTAGCATACTTTGGCCATGTGATGAGAAACAAAATGTATAGACTTCTGCATGTAATGATCCAAGGGAAGACAGAAAGGCAGGGTACTTCCGGAAGAAGAACACCCTGGTTGAAAAACCGGAGGCAGCGGTTTGGCAAGAGCACGATTCCTTTTTCAGTGCAGAGTCCCCAAGGTCCGAATTGCCATGATGGTCATCAATCTTCGATAGAAGAGGTATTAACAGACGAGGAAGGGGGGGGGGGTAGAGTTATAATTTACGCAGCACCGTAGTACTTTGAAAAAAATTCAGAAGAAAACTGAATAATGTTAAATCACGACTCGTAAAAATATAATTTTACAGGGATGGTTTTTTAATTTGATTTTGGGGCATTAATTGCGTATATAAAACCTAAAATGCTGCTTTGCACAGTAGCAAAGAACACTAAACCTCAAGCTAAAACAAAATTATCACCTCAAAAGGGTAAGTTATATATAAAATGTTGGATAGCTTACCCAACACGTCCCACGTCTCACCCCATTATATGATGTTGTCAGCGAACCATTTTTCAGTAGTTTTTCTCTTTTCTCACTGTTGCACGACTTACGATTTATTATGAGTGAAGATGGCGGAAAGTCAGCGACGATAAAGAAAACGGTGGGTGAAGTATTGTTGTTGGTATGAATAAATAATGACTTTTCGTTTTACTACTAATAAGCCTGCCGAGCGGAGATAGGGCTGTAATGTCCTCTCATATGCCCTACGAACCATGTATGGCCAGAAAATGTAAGGGTGGAATTCGAACCAATAATGAGATTTAGATGAAAATGATAATAAAATAGAATAGATGGCGCCTAACCATAAGCTAAGTATCGATTATGGTAGTGAAACGTATGGGGAAATGCGAAATAAAGGTTTTTGAGAAATACTTTTTATAGCCGTTATTTTTTAGTTTTTTGAGAATAAACAAAATTGATTGAGTTAGCCCAAAATAAAAATAAATGGTCCCGAGATATGATTTTTCTATATGTATAGGTACCATATCAAATTTCATAAAATTCGACTGAGGAGTTTGAATGGAAATCGATGAACAGACAGACAGACAGAGTGACAGACAGACATTTAGTAAAAAACACTTTTTTTGGTTCCTGAGACCCCAAACCTTGTAAATCCGATGAATTCTCGGAATCCAAAATTTTGACCATCACAAAGCTTTTCTTATCCTAGTACGGTACGTATAAATTGGAAAGCAAAAATAAAATAGCGTCAAAGAACCGGTCCGAGTTTATCATGCTTTCAATTTATCAAAATTAGTAGATAGAGAAAATGAGTAATTTCATGGTAAATTATTTTCCTATGGTTAAATTTCCAATATCTCGGGGGGGGGGGGGGGGGGGGGGTTGTCCACCTGACGTCACTGGAGGTGAGGTAAATTTAGATAGGTCAGACCAACACATTACCACACAGCAATACTAGCAGGGCACGCAATGCATTTGAGCGTGAATTTTCTATCATTTCATCAGACGCAGCAGCCTTAACTGCTTCCATCATCACTGTCTTGTGCATGGACGTTGGACATCTCTCAACACATTCAAAACGTCGTTTTTCCTCTCCAGGACTTATCATCAATACTCATCCCACTCGTCATCCTCTCCTCAGTGATCATCATTCTGGGCATTCTCCTCCTGCTCTCCCAGTTCCAGTTCTTCTTACGAACAGACGCAGCAGCCTTAACTGCTTCCATCATCACTGTCTACATCATGGACGTTGGACATCTTTTAACACATCCTAAACGTCGTCTTTTTCTTTCCAGGACTTATCATCAATACTCATCCCACTAGTCGTCCTCTCCTCAGTGATCATCATTCTGGGCATTCTCCTCCTGCTCTCCCAGTTCCAGTTCTTCTTACGAACAGACGCTGCAGCCTTAACTGCTTCCATCATCACTGTCTACCTCATGGACGTTGGACATCTTTTAACACATCCTAAACGTCGTCTTTTTCTTTCCAGGACTTATCATCAATACTCATCCCACTAGTCGTCCTCTCCTCAGTGATCATCATTCTGGGCATTCTCCTCCTGCTCTCCCAGTTCCAGTTCTTCTTACAATCGGACGCAGCAGCCTTAGCTGCTTCCATCGTTATCGTTTTCACCCTGGGCGGTGTCATAGTGACGGTATGCGACACGGCAGCACCTCTGCCTCTGTTCAGCCTGCTGTTGGCCACCCACACAATGCTGCCGGTCAGTCGACTCGTGTCTGCTGGGTTAGCGTTTGCCGTGACATTTCTATATATGGTGTATTCGTACAGTGCACGGACGTTTAGTGTTCCCAATTACTACCAGCAGGTGAGTAGTCGGTGAAATACCGTACTTATTAGCTGTAACATTCTAGCGTCTAATGCTCGTGGGATAGTCGTTAGCAAAGAACTTGACAGTGTACTATGTCAGGTGGGTATAAACATGCAGTTATCAGGATGGCCCAATATCATTCTTATCCTATGTAATAATGTAATATGTTATCAAATAAGCGAGTATTTTTTTTTTCAGGTTAATCGCATGCAAGCAATTTAATGAATGTATCCGATTGACCACTTCAGTCGCCTCTATGGGTTAGTACTCGTAATGAGTTACGACACGTCTCCGATTGCATGGCATGTAAAGACTCGCACAAGTACAAGCACGCTACCACATTGCCATCGAAGACGATATGCAATATTGGGTTGTCTATTCCCAACTATAGCTCCCGCATGAATAACTTATGGAGAATTCTCCTTATGGAGAATTGTCCTTTGGGCTCCCCCTCCAAATGTAATTAAATTGTAACTGTTGTACTTAAAGAAAAAATAAAGATTATTATTATTATTATTATTATTATTAAAATTATTATTATTATTCTAGCTCTGACTAATGTTGATTGGTTGGCTCGGGTAGAGCATTCTTTCCCGCTATAAATAATATTTCCATTTACATCAGCTTTGACTAGTAGTTAATTTCACCAAAATGATAGGCTAATAGTCCAACAATAACAGTTGGGTATTAATTTAAAACTTTACTTTGTTACATTATAATTTTAAATTATCAACAAATAATTTTAATACATCAGGTACTAGATATAGCCTAGTACTAGGTAATGTTACTGGCATTAGCACTATTTGGCCCAGTTTTTGAAGGTGTAGACAACCTATTTTTCCATTTTTTACGCCTATACAAAAACCGTGGGAGAACGGTGCTAGTGCCAACCTAGGAACCTACTTCAGATTAAAATGTAGAGTAGAATTTCTCATATCTACTTCTTCTTCTTCTTCTTCTTCTTCTTCCTCTTCTTCTTCTTCTTCTTCTTCCTCTTCTTCTTCTTCCTCTTCTTCTTCCTCTTCTTCTTCTTCTTCCTCTTCTTCTTCCTCTTCCTCTTCTTCTTCCTCTTCTTCTTCCTCTTCTTCTTCTTCTTCTCCTTCTTCTTCTTCTTCTTCTTCTTCTTCTTCTTCAATTTGTATTAAGGGTATCCGATTTATATTTATATTTGTTACTCTTAAACAGTTCGAGCCATCTTACAACAGTCTTAAATTTCTCATAAAAATTCCATTTTACTTTTCTCTAGTCATTGAGACTTGAGCGCCCCTCACCCTCCTCCCCAGGCAGCAGCACTTCCCTAATGGCGCCCCTAGCTTGGGATTATCATAACGAAAATAGGACGTTTCTGAAAATGAAACTCTAAGGCGTTGTTATTTTCACAATTTCCACTTAGAATGGCTAAGATTGTAATTTAGCTGTGGTAATTTAGAGCAGTGATGCATATTAACCCCCGCAGGAATTAATTTTTAATTCAGCTGTTTCCATTCTTTAAGTCTCTGAGGTTAATTACAGTAGTATTTGATTATCCTATAGAGTTAAGTTAGTGCATTTTTAATTGCTTAGCTTGTCCACGCCGTGGCAAGATATACAAATAAATAAATAAATAAATAAGGACTTTTTTGTTCTATTACTAAGCCAACCTAGCGGAGTTAGGGCTGTAAAGCCCTCTCTTTCACTAACTATAGGAAGGCCCGGGACCGCCTGCTTTACATGCCCTCCGAAGCATGGCCAGAAAATGTAGGAAATGTAGGACTCGAACCAACAACCTTTCGGGTGAAGGTCAGAGTCCGTACCACTGCTCTACATGTCCTGACCTATACAGTATGCATACATGCAGGACCTGCTTTACCCACTGGGCTATCTGGGCTACAGCCCAGGGCGGCAAATTTTGGGTGGTGGCAAATTCTCGGGGCACGAATTTTACGGAGATGGCGACTAATGTTCGACTTTCGGAAAATTTCTTCACTACTTTTCATTTCATGACCCCCTGAGCCTAAATCCACCCTCCGTTCAAAATGTTATATATATATATATATATATGTACGTATATACAGTATATATATACTACAATAGTATACCTAATAGGCTATACGTATATATATGTATATCGATTTTAGGAAACACTTATACAAATTAAACTTCCGCAAATATTATCTGTATTTGATAAAATTTGGCACAAAACTTGATCATACAAATGTCTTGATCGAGTTCGTTAACCAGCTAGACTCCACTATTTAATTACAAGATGGCGGCCGCTTGAAACCTTATATAATTCATATCTCAGTTAGTATTGGTCCCAGAGGGATGAATTAAAATCTGACTGAAAGCCCGTATTATTATCTACGATAATAGATAACACTTTTTACGACAAATCAACGATTTCAAGATGACGTCCAGTCAAAGTAAAAACAATTTAATAAGTAAGAGCTCATAGTCGTCATTGTTTGAAACACAAGAGCGTTTTGTGCGTTGATGTTGTGGCCGGGAAAATAATGAAGTATTTTTATTATTTATTACATACATAGTGTAGGTAGCGTATAGGAAAAGCAGGGTCTGCGGAATCTGCCTACACCTGATTGGCCAGAGCCGAAAGGGATTTTTTTTTTTTAATGGAATGGGGATGTTCTGGTCTCACTATGGCTGTCGCAAATTGCAGTGGGGTTCCCGGCTCTAGGGTGGGTGAAAAACTATTCGAGGTCGAGTATTGCGCTGGAAAAACGCTTGTGCAATTATGTTCACATAGAAAGCAACCTTGTGAGTGTAATGTCATTCGAAGATATAACAGAGTACTTCTCCGCTGCGAAAGCAGGAAATACTGAATAGACAACGAAGCAATTTTTTTTAAAAATTAATTTTTCCGCTGTATTTACTTTTGACTCTCCATAATACCATGGTAAATACGTTGAATTAACAAACAACAGTTGGGTCCATATGATTTGCTTCTTCTGATGCTTCTTCTATTGAAGATTGGCCATCATCACGACAGTTGTAGTCATGATGACTATACTAGGGAATTGTAATGCAATGGTTTCGCGTTGCCTTTTGCATCCCTATGACGTTGACACATTGAGTTCCCGGAGCATCGGGGCCAGTTTCCCAGCCTCAGCGCAAAAGGGTACCCTGCATAGAAAATACTGTGTTTTTCGCATATCCCGGCTCAAAGTTCAGTTCCAGTCGCTATTAGTAGTAGTGGTGTTGGTCGGGTTAATAACGACTTAGGCCTTATATTTGGGCCCATAGAGCGACTCCGACTTGACTGTCCTATGCCAGCCCATAGGACAGTGGACCTCCTCCTGATTATAGTGGATTCCGAACCACTTGGGAAACACAGTCAAGTCACACGATTAGTTCGGAAGTGACCAGGACAAGTCCTACCAGCATGTTTCCCTACCGGCACTGTGCACACGACCAAGTTATCTGCAGCTTTGAACCTGCTCTGGCCCCCTGGATTCAACTTGGTATGGCGGCCGGCTTCCAGTCGCTATTACTCTCTTCCATCTTCACCGCGAGGAGGTGCAGGTTAGGGGTTTTCGCGTCTTCGGCTTACTCATTAGAAGTTCTGTTGATTTGAAAGGCCATACGGTACACGGTATGTGAGTGCAATTCCTAACGCACAGCCTTAGAGCTTTCATTAAGTTGAAAGAGGTGAGGATGGTAATACGTAGCATGAAGGGATTACACCCTTGGGTCTGAGCCGTAACACTATACCCCCCCCCCCCCCGCCCTCACCTAATTAACACAGTCTTATCCTACTCTTATAAGATTATTAAAAGCTTCTTTATCAGGGGGGGGGGGCACTTATTTTGTTTAAAGGGGTTTCATTTTTTTTTTTAATGTTTCTCTCAACTTTGTAAATTTTTGAAAAACTAGAGGAAAATAGTATACCTAAGGCAACGTACATACCTGGCACCTCACTTTCAACGACTTATTTTCATCGACGAGAAACGCCAATAATCCTACAGACCATGGCTTTGTGGTTATATGTACATAATTAAATAAAAAATGACTTGTTTCATTACTAAGCCGACCTAGCGGAGTTAGGACTATAAAGGTCTCTCTTATGCTCTACTAGGAAGACTCGGGACTACTCTGTATGACATCGAAGGGAATTAACAAGCACGTTATAATAAGCAGATGTCATATAAAGCGTATATACAAAGCTTTAATGAAAACAAAACTTCCTTGTGTAATTACGTCATAATAGGCGGTCGGTCAATATAGGTGGAGTCATAATAAACCGATTCTACTGTAAAACATTTTGAACTGGGGGGGGGGGGTGGTTTTATACTCAGTTGTTCATAAAATAAAAAGTAATAAATAGATTTTCAGGAAGTCGAACATCGATTGCTGTCTCAATAGGTAGATGAAATCTTCCTAAAATGCGGAGCCGGTTTCGGCTAACGCCAACTTCAAGTGCTTGAAGACGATCACAACACAAACATGTTCAGGATATGACTCGTATCTTGACACGGAGGTTTATCTTGCACACTTTTATTCTTTGATTGTTTTCTTCCACTTGACGATAGAGTGGGCCAAAACCGGATAGTCATGAATTTTTAAGATTATATTGTAATATGCAAAGTATTTGTTAATGTTCACCATGACGTGCATAATAGTTTATCGAACATTAATCAAACAGGAAGAAAACACCTACACTAAGTTACTTATTTTTTATCGAGGAAAACCGTCTGTAATTCTACAGAGCTTGATTTCATTTGGGCTCACGCGCTTTTCAGCCCACAAGTTAGCTATTGTAGCTTGAAAATAGAAAAATCGCACTTTATTAAAACAGCCCCAATTTGAAGAAAATGTAAGCCTGCATCCCAGGCAGAGAGCACCCTCTTCTATTTATAATTTTGTCGTGGAAGAACGCCTTTAATCCAACAGAGCGTGGCTTCGTGTTTATATGTTCGTCTGGCAGTCATTTTGCCATACAATACCTACTGCCTGTTGTATAGCTTAAAAGCTTATCACACTTTAATCCAACAGGCTCCTGGAAGAAAATACATACTGTACAGTACATTCATGCCAAATCTCCCATTCCACTGATTACTGTTAACGTGAAACCCTGCCTATATATAGGCTAATCCTCCAGAGCTTGGCTTCTGCCAATAATTGGAAATAAAACCTGCCAAAGGGAGATTGTTGGGGGGTATCAATGGATCAGGGGAAAATTGAACAAGAAACCATGGCAACGTCACGTAGAACACACTATCGCTGACTGGGGTCCCATTGGGACAAAAGGCCAGAATTACTGCAGCTTAATCTACACAGCATTCTGGAGAACCACGTACTGTCTTAACGTCTGTAACCAGAAACAATGAGGTTCTATTTTCCAATGTTTTTCATTTCCCCAATGTTCTATATAGCAGAAATGGGACATTTGCTTCCTATGAAAGATATAGATTTTTTTAATTTCTGGAGACACTAGCCACGCCTCCTATGACCAGTCATTGAAAAAACGTATAGCAGCAGCCCTATTATGGTGATTTGGGATGAACATAATACCGGGGATTATTCAATTGTATAAAAAAAGAAATGAGTGCAAAATGCGCGGGAAATTCAAATTGATAAATTAATCCTCGGCTATATTTTATGTAACCTGGTCATCCGAATGACTAGTTGGTTTTTTGAAGAAAAAAAAAACGGACTGATCGTTAAGGGTTCTAATTGAATATATGGTTATTACATAAGTTTTACCAGTGTTAAAAAATTTTCTATCACTCCAATTAATTAATTAACTAAACAAAACTTGAAAATAATAGGTTCACGCCTATAAAACCAGCTGCTTTTGCGCTTTTGCCAGTGTGTGACGTCTTTTATGTTGGTCCCTCGGAAATTCGAACATGTGTCTACAGTATAATATGGTCAAATTTATTACCAAACGGCATGGTTGGCCCGCTGAGCTATTTATTTATTTTTTATTTAAAAAAAGGCTAAATCGCATACAATTTAATGATTGTATCCAGTTAACCTCTTCAATCGCCTCACTAAGTCACACGTTAGGTACTTGTGTCGAGTTACGACACGTCTCCGACCGCAACGTTTGTAGATACTCGCACAAGTATACAAACACGCTACCACCTTGCCACCGAAGTCGCAATGCAATGTTAATGTTGATTAGAAGCTGACATACACATTGAGCAGTCTTATCACACATTATTATGTCTTCCATATGATACCGTATATACAATATTATTGTATCAATCTATGCGTCCATTCAGTCTAACTCTAACCACAAACTTTAGCCCCCGGGAAAGTTTCACACCCGCCACGTCAGGAACGTTCAAAGCTAAGCTGAATCCGGTGAGCTAAAGTAAGTGTAGCCTGAAGGGTTGAATTCCCATATTATCGATGCCCTTCATTAAGGAACTTACGTACTTACTCCTTGGCGCTACGGCCCGTGAAGGCCCCCCCCCCCCCCAAGGATCCGTCCCTGCTGCGCGGTCCTGCGCTCTCCTTCGCCAGTCATAGACGCCAAGGGCCGCCAGATCCACCTCGACGTCGTCCAGCCATCACATCCGTAGCCGTCCCGCTAGTCTTCTCCCTTGGGGTACCTTGTGTAAGGCTGCTCTTGTAGCCCAATTGTCTGGCAGTCGGTCCACGTCCCTACCCATTTGATATGGCTCTCTTGATTTCGGCTACTATCGGAGGTTTTGGTTAAATCGCGTAGAGCTCGTCGATTCCCTGGTTACGCCACTCTCTCTGTTCCTCCCTCTCTCTCTTCATTAAGGCCAAGCCGGAGAGTTATGACCTTGAGCATTGGGCGTTGAATACATAGAAATATAATAGAGCTGGAGCGGCGGGAGCCATAATATGCCTTACGAGGCATCTGTTAACCATAAGCCAACTATCAGAGATAAGTACCAAAGTCTTACACATTGCAGCATAGCAAAGCGGATACCTGGACCCGGTCAAAAACTCTGTAGTTTAGTAGTTAGCTTGTGCAGGCTATTTCCCCGCCGAATTGCGTATTTATCTTGTGCAGGCTAATCTAGCAGCCTTATTGATAATGGTCTCCAGCCACGGGATCGTTGAATATCCATTTTATAAACAAAGCCCCGCGTCTCGTACCGGTTCCGTATTTGACTTGTATTATTTCAAATAATTGCAGTTTTACCTGTTTCTGGCGCTTTACTGTCAAATTAAGTGTTGAGCTTCTGACTAAAGTGCATTTCATTACATAACTTGGAGGTTTTTCTTCCCTGTGGGGCACGTAAAAATGTTCTAAAAGGTATGTTTTTAATTGCTTCATGCACAAATTTTGGACCTAATGTAACTGTAATTTTTGGTTCAGTTAATAGTGTAAGCATATCTACGCGTATACTATACCCTTTTATCGATTTTTACTATACCACTGCGGTTTAAAACATGTATTACGAACCCCCTGCCAAGACATTTCCAGGCTAGTCACGTTACCCACTCCGGTTTGGCCTTAAGGAAGAAGTAGTAGTAATACCTAGCAGGGACTCAGTAGGCCATATTTGGCTTACGCAAAATTGACAAATTATACCCCAAAATGTGGGAAAAAAACTCAACTTTACTCTAGGATTATAACCTTTTAGGTCTGCCATCATGCGTTGTAGAAAATATACGAGCGCACGTTACATAAAAGTTATAATAAAAAAAAAACAGCCTAAAGCAAGATGATTTCATTTACCATACCGAAGTAAAAATTCCATTTTCCTCCCCATTTTTACTGCGTCAGCCGTGAAATGCGCTGCGGTGCACTAATGAATAATGATGGAATACCTAGTAATTGCTGTTGAGAGTTTATATGTATTTTATTTTTTGTTTTGTTGGCTTCAGTGAGTCACCATTAGATTCATGCTGAGTGAAGTTCCGGTTTGTTTTGTACATTTCCAGTGGGTTTGCTTTGTTTTAGCGCGAATTTGCAAGCATGGTGGCGTAATCGAGTTCCGATTTTGAAAACTTAATGCTTCCTTTTGTATTGAGTTTGGTTACTGTAATGTATATGTTCGGCATGTCAGCATTATCATTATCATTTTGCTAATTACAAGCGATTTCTAACTTTACTCCGGTACATAATAATATCTACTTATTGATTAAACCGATACTGCTAGACCAGACATTGCAACGAACGAAACACTTTGGTTATTCCAATATTTCCATGGGCGAAGGGGGGTATTCCACATACGTACAACGTCAATGAAAATTATGAAATTGATGGTGGCAGCAGACATTTTTACATACTAAAAATTCTGCTGCCACCATCAATTTCATAATTTTCATTGACGTTGTACGTATGTGGAATGGGGGCCTTATATTATTAAAACCAAACAAACGTGTTTCGCTCGTTTTAACGCCTGTGGACCTAATATGACTGTATTATTTCCAATCTTAACCTGGTATAAAAAATGTAAACAAGATAACTTTTTAATGGATAGTGTTATTCAAAATTGTTTTCTTTATATTTTTAACATCGAGAGTAAGATAATACAAATCGCCATAGTAGGCCCAAAGATCCAACAGCAGCAGCCTGATCGAGGCGATTATAATACCGGGTTTTTTTTTTTTTTTTTACCTTCGTGGGGCCTACTCGTTTGAGTTCCTATAAGCGTCGACCTAGAAGGTCTTTTGCTTCCACGTTTGCCGTCTACGCCCATCTTATAACACCAGTCTTTTTGATAAATTCTAGTGTTTTTGTGATGGGATTAGATCGGATGGTTTCCTCTTCAGACCTAGGGTGGCCAAGAGTTTGGTATCGAGTTTTTCCCAGCGCTTCACATTCAAAGAGAATGTGTTCAGCTGTTTCTTCTTCAACTTCACACAGTCTGCATCTACTGTCGTTTTTCACGCCAACCCTATGCATGTGTTTGTTGAAGTGGCCGTGGCCCGTAAGCGTGCCAACCACCTTTCTAGCTTGCTCTCTACTTAAAGAGAGAAGCTGATCGGTGAGCTTTTTACTAGGACCCGGAATAACCTTCTTAGCAAATCTGCTTTCCGGGACTTTCTTCCATTCCTCTGCAGTTTTTCTCTGCACCCATTTTTGTACAGAAGTACGGGCCTGGCAATAAGCCATCCCATACTTAGGTTCTGCACCAATGAATGGCGTTTCTGCACCTTTTCGAGCCAGCTCGTCGGCTCTTTCATTCCCATCAAAGTTCGAGTGAGCCGGGACCCAAATCAGCGAGACTGAGTTTTCCCGACACACCTTTATTAGGAGGTTGATGCAGTGCCACACCATTTTTGATGTGATCTTTATAGCCTCCACAGCCTTAATCGCTGCCTGCGAGTCTGTATAGATAATAATGGTTTTGCCCTTGCTTTCCATTTCCATACACTCCTCTAGGCATTTTATAATGGCCCCTACCTCAGCCGGGGTTAAATAAATACCCTAGGATTATAACTGTAAACAAACAAATTTTGAATAGCACTTTCCATTATAAAATTATCTTGTTTACATTTTTATTACCAGGGGATTAAATAAATACCGGTATTATATATAATCGCCTCGATCAGGCTGCAGCCCTATTGCGGCGATTTGGGATTAACGTGACACCGGGGTTTATATATTGCCGGGTTTATTTTTTAATACCACAATAGTAAGGTGTCTTGTGACGGTGTTAAAATATGCGTGGGAATTCAAATTATAAAATTATTGGATTACAAGAGAATGTTTGACTTGTTTTATAATTGATGGAAACACTAATACACATTAAAATGAATGTAGAGTTCAAGGCCGTAGCCAGAAATATTTTTCGGGAGGGGCCCATCTGACGTCACAGAAGGTGAGGTAGCCTCAATATATTTACAACTCCATTCTATCTAGTGTACGCTGCAAATATTTCGGGAGGGTCCGGACCCCCTAGACCCCCCTCTGGCTACGGCCTTGGTAGAGGTAGTATATAGTACTGCCTAAAGAAGACAGAAACCAAGTGCTGTAGAAATGCTGTAGGATATAAAGCTGAAAAGCAAAATACAAACAGCAATGACCCGTTAAATTAGAGAACTCTCCATCAAGCTTTCCTCTATTGTAGTATTAGCCCTCTATTGTTGCTATTTTTTCTACAAGATTAACAGATTGAATTCCCGACAAAACAATGACCCCTCTGATTCCAATGGAAATGTTGAAAAAGTCATAAAAGCAGCAAACTTAAAAAAAATAATCTTCGTTCCTCCATTATTTGCTAATTAAACAAATGGGAATTGGCTTCTCATATAGCCTATATCCGGGGAAGACAATACTGAATTGTCAATACTTCGTATGGGCAATGAAAGTCCAGCAGCTTCCAACAGCTGTGGGTAAATGATAAGCATACTGCTGACTGCTGTAGTAGCCTGTGCATTATTGACGACTAAATAGGCAATATTTCTCGTCTTTTATTGCAATTTTCATCGACGCCTTAATTATTAACGCCATTTACCCCTCCACTGTTGGCAATTTGCCCCCCCCCCCCTCCCTACTCCTTTCTCCATCCCCTATATTGTGTGTAACTCAGCAGTCCCAACAGTTTCCCCTTCATTTGTTCGAAATCCAGTGATGCGTTTAGACCCGAGCATGGAACTATGGTCCCTCTTCGTATAGGAATCTATCAAAACATTAGGGTTTGACGTCAGTTCAATATGTCTACGTGTATAGCCGACATTTTGGGTTTCTATGCGTATGTGATACATTTTATGCCTTTCTTGGATTTAGCACTGCGAAGTTTCTATAAATTTGTTTGTTTCCAGCGCCTGCTTTCAGCATTTCTGCTTTTAAGCAACCATGTCAGCCTGGCGGCGGGAAAGTAAGTAATAAGGACAGACTCTTTCACCTCAGGGTAAAGGGGACTTGACTGAACTCCTGATTATAGTGGATTCCGAACCACTTGGTGGTCATGGTAAAGTCACACGATTAAATCGGAGGTGACCAGGACTCGACACGCACGGAGACTCACTGGTGCAGTCTCAGCGCGTTATCATGTCCCACCATGTTCCCCTGCCAACGCTGTGCACACTACCAAGTTTACCGCAGTTTGAAACACGCTCTGCTCTCATGGATTCAACTTAGCAGCTTGGCATCTCGCTATGCTCGGCTGTAGGCCTGAACTCTATGATAAAAAAAATTAGTTCTGCAATTAGTTTTTTAAATGAAACTAATTGTTTGTGGTTTGTGGTTCCAGTAAATCTTTTAAAGGTCGCAGATAATGTGTTGTGGTTGGACTACTCATCATGATGCAATACCTAGCCTATTTCAGTATCCTGGCGTAAATTTTTTATCTTTTTACCAATAACCATTGTCAATTGAAGGACATGGTTGTCTTCGTTAACAAGGTTAAGCTGCTGATTTTCGACAGTTACTAATTGCCAATGGCCATAATATGAACGATTATGGTACACTGATGTGATCCCAATAATTATGCTGTTCAAAGAGTCCCCAGACTTATGTGTCAGCTCAACACATAAAAATAATATAATAATGGTAGCATATTACATTAAATCAACACATACAGTATATTACCTAATGGTAATAAATATCTTAAAAAAATTAAATTTCATCTAATCAGTTGATATACAGGTAGCCCGTAGCTTTATTGAGGTGCCTTGGTGCCTACAGATCTTTGACTGATAGCTTGCCTTACTTGGCAGCTTAAGATATTTGTTTCAAAATTTAGTATATTATTTCTTTCCAATTTATACGTAGTATAAGGAAAGCTTTGTGATGGTCGAAATTTTCGATTCCGAGATTTCAACGGATTTACACGTTTTCAGGTCCCAGGAACCAAAAAAAAAAAAAAAAAGGTTTTTACGAAATGTCTGTCTGTTCGGCATGCGGTCGTCTGACATATAAACCTGTTGTATTATACTTGTCTATCCAAGTTTAGTGCAGATAGTACCGCATGATCACCGGAAACTGTTGAGGTTGTCGTAGACATGCATAGCGCATATTTTATTGCTTTCCAATTTATACGTAGTATAAGGAAAGCTTTGTGATGGTCGAAATTTTCGATTCCGAGATTTCAACGGATTTACACGTTTTGAGGTCCCAGGAACCCAAAAAAGTGGTTTTTACAAAATGTCTGTCTGTCGGTCGGTCTGTCGGTCTGTCGGTCTGTCGGTCTGTCTGTTCGTCGATTTCCGGGCAAACTACTCAGTGGATTTGAGTGAAATTTGGCATGTAGGTTCACAAAAATCATACCTCAGGACTATTTTTTTTTTGGGCTAACTCAATTTGGGGGGGGGGGGGGTTTATTTTCAAAAAACTCCAAAAAAACGTCTAAAAAAATTATTTCTCAAAAACGGCTCCAACGATTTCTTTTAAATTCTCGTAAATTGTAGTCGTTATTAATGTTGACAAAATGCGGGGGGTCGCTTGCCCCTTGATAGTTTGCTTCTGGGGGTAAAAAAATAAAAATAACTAAATTTTAATGAAAAAATGACTAAAAAATGCGAAACCTTTCTATCGATGATTTCTACCTTCAAGCATGTTTTAGGTGTTAAATTGAGTAACGAAACCGGATAGGTTGCTTTCCCAAAAAAATATTTGGTTTTGCCCAAAAAATTATTTTTTGAAAAAAATGATGAGAATTCGCGCTCATATGCATTGCATGCCCTGCCATTATTGCTGTGTGGTAATTAATGTGTTTGTTTGACCTATCGGGAATTTACCTCACTTCCAGTGACGTCAGGTGGACAACCCCCCCACCCCCCCCCCCCCCGAGATATCGGAAATTTAACCATAGGAAAAATATTTGCCATAAAATTACTAATTTTCTCTATCTAATAATTTTGATAAATTGGAAAGCATGTTCGAGTGAACTCGGACCGGTTCTTTTTTAATTGTATACATGATAAAGTTATGATTTCCGGACTGGTAAAGTCCCCTCTGCAGTCCTTACTGTAGCTCCTAATGTCAAGCACAATGTACCGGTTGCACGTTCAGAAAGACTCTAGGCAATTTCAGCTAAGATATTACAGGATCTCTGTAACCACAGATTACAGCAACTCTGGGTGCAGCACACAATCCAAATTGTCGCTGCATGTTAAAGTTACAAAATGATGCTATGTGTGGTGTGATAGATATTTTTTCGTTTATCCGGGATTTCTATCCAGGATTTCTGAATGAACTCTAGCCGGAATAAATAAATAATTCAGCAGGATCAAGGTGACTTTATACCAGGCTACAATATGAAGGAAAAATATTTCCTCAGTCAAAAAATAACACTGCCTGATTGACGCCGAATGAATCGAAGAATGACTAGATTTCACAAATATTTTTGACAATGGGTAGGACACCCATAATTTAATCTGTTTGTTTTTTAATTGTAACTTCTTCTTTTGGAAAGCTTGTTGACTTTTTCGTGTGACGCAAAGCAGAGAAATATTAATTCAAAATTGAGTTAGCCTGCTGAAAAAGAAAACGATAACAATGTTCCCAGGAGGGCATAACAATAGGAGGACAGGAGGTCATTAGTCTCATTGGAGTAGTCAGAATGGCGTAGAGGTAACGACTCGGACTATCATCCAGATGGTGACTGGTTCGAGTCCCACCCGAATGCCAAAATTTTCTAGTGGTACAATTATTTATCTTCTGACTACCATGCTTCGGAGGGCATGTAAAGCCGGCGGTCCCGGCAGTCTTCCCTGACTGTCGATAGGTTAAACAGGAGGCTGTTGATGCAACCTGAAAACTCCTGTACCACGGGTAGTACCACCCCGACACGAATTTACTTGCTTTACTTTACTCATTGGAAGAAATGGGGCAGTGTTGCAGCTCCGTTCAAAATGTTATATAGAGGCTACTGTACATTTCTGATGCATATGTGTATGCATGTATGCAAGGCCGTGCCCGGATTTTGGTTTCGGAAGGGGGGGGGGGGGTGTCCAAATTTTTTTTAAACGTAATTACGTAATTTATTAATGAAAGTTCATTCTATCCAGTGTTCAAACTGAAATAAATTTATTCCAATTTATCAAACAATAGAGGATTACGTAAAATGATAAATCGTATTCCTAAAATATAAAATTAAATTTAAATTTGTGTAAATCCCTATTATTTCGGGGGAGGAGGGGGGTCCGGAGTCCGGACTCCTTGGACCACCCCCCCTGGGCACGGCCATGCATGGATGTTTGTGTATCGATTTTAGGAAACACTCCTATTTCCGTAAATTTTATCCGATTTTAATGAAATTTGCTACAAAAATTGATCATACAAATGTCTTGATCGAGTTCGTTAAGGAGCAGCCTGATCGAGGCGATTATTATACCGGTACTTATCATCCCTGGGCTGGAGACCGTTATCAATATGGCTGCTAGCGTAGCCTGCACAAGATAAGTACGCAATTTGGCGGGGAAAACCAGTGATAATTGTAGCCTGCACAAGCTAAGTACAGAGTTTTTGACCGGGTCCAGGTATCCGTTCTGCTATGCTGCAATGTGTAAGACTTCGATAGTTTTTGCGTTGGCACTTACCTCTGATAGTTGGCTTATGGTTAACGGGTGCCCCGTAAGGCATATTATGGCTCCCGCCGCTCCTGTTAATGTATTTCTATGGTATTTATTTAATCCCCTGGTATTAAAAATGTAAACAGGATAATTTTATAATGGAAAGTGCTATTCAAAATTTGTTTGTTTACAGTTATAATCCTATGGAATTTATTTAACCCCGGTATTATAATCGCCCCGATCAGGCTGCAGCTAGATCCACTGTTTATTTCCAAGATGGTAGCCGATTATAAAACCTTATATAATTCATATCTCAGTTAATATTGATTGCAGAGGAAAGAAATAAAATCTGACTGAAAGCCCGTATTATTAACTACGATAAATGATATCAACACTTTTTACGACAAATCAACGTTTTCAAGAAGGCTTCCAGTCAAAGTGAAAATAATTTGAAAATTAAAAGCTCATAGTCGTCATTGTTTGGAACACAAGAGTCTCTTGTAGGTTGATGTTGTGGTTGGGAAAAGACTGAAGAATTGTATTTTTATCTACATAGGCTACATAGCGTAGTACTGTAGATAGAGGAAAAGCGGGGTCTGCGCTTGTATGGAATCTCCCTACACCTGATCGGCCAGAGCCGAAAGGGATTTTTTCTAAAAGGGAATGGGGATGTTGTGGTCAGTAATGTAGACGGCAGTCAAGTTCTATCTTACTGGATATGGCAAATTACATACCTAGGTATTAGGGTTCAGCCTGTCTTTTCCTGCTGTAACCATACCATTGGTCATGGCTTCATGGACACGGGAAAATCAGACCACATGAGAATTTTTCTCTGAATAATCGAAATTATGGCTACATTCAGAAGCCCGTATTCTCTAACATGATGCTTTACAGGGGTTATGAAATCCTGACCCACTGCAGCAATGGAGATAGTACTGGACTTCCCACCCCTCCACGTTGCAGTGGAAACATCAGCCGAAATGGCATTATTAGGAGTGGAAGGCACAATTATGAGAGACTCAGCCTCTCTGACTACGTCTGACCACTCCGTGGATATGCCAAGCGATAGAATCCATCCAAAATACTGTTTTAGGAGGGAATTCGAAACTACATTATGGACAATGAAAGAATGCTGCGAATCAGCAGAAATTCTCAATAGTTACACAATCAAGTGGTTTACTGATGGCTCTAGGCTAGGAAGTACAAAACCAAGCGTCTTTGGTCCTGGGGTTAAATATCTGGAGTCTCTTGGGGAGACAACTATAGTCTTGCAGATTCTGTAATGAAGGTGCGGAGGACCTTGCAATGCGATGCGATGGAATCGCCCGAAGAAGAGCAGTATGCTCGGGAAGCTTGCAGTTACATGTAAAAGACCCACCACTTTTGAATCCCCTGAAGATCCTGGCTCTCCTGAGGGAGATAGGCCCCGAGAAAGTGATGTAGAAGTGATGTAGCTACTTTGTTGAAGGGGCACAATAGGCCAATAGGAAATAAATTTTGATTGATTGATTGATTGATTGAAGTGCACACAGGTAACAAGGGTTAACTCTGTTCTGGACCTAATACTTATCGTAGATAATACAAAGATAATTTTTAAAAAGGGCAACCTATCAACCTAATTACAATTAATTAATTTCATTAAAAAAAAACATCGCAGTTTCAAGAGAATAATACAAAAGTATCTGCACTTGTGTTTAAAAGGTTAAGGAATGTAATGTTTTTAAAAAGGTTGAAAACTTTCAAAACCAGGAATGTTCTTTATGAAAACGGACGAAGGAAAAAGGGGAAAAGCGGAAATCAGGAATAGCTTTGCTGCGTCGAAGTTGGTAGGCATAGATGAAGAATTCTTTGAGCACAAATTGAGTTCAAAATGTCTCTTAACAATTTTCGAATCTGCTACTGGCCCGCCCAATTTTTTTGTAATTCATAATTGGAAACTAATTTATATTTTTTAAGCCATTACATAGACAGTTTAATGCACATATCATACATTTTTTTCGGATATTATTGTGCATTGGTGTATTCATTGCTCTTCGTGCTGTGTAATATTAACACTTCTTTATAAGTTAGTGATTCTATCATCTAAATGTAGCCTACTCACAGAGACCGGTTTATCTGAATATACTTGGTCAGTTCCTGGAGGTTGCGGAGCTAGGCTGTTCGTAAAACTTTTTCATCGGTTGAGAAGGAAATGAACTAAATTGCCAATTAATGTGCTAATCAATGTTTATGAAGCTAAATTTTCCTGAACTATGTCAATTATCATTTATTTACAGACTGTGTCACCAGGGCATCTATCGTATTACGTGACTCCAGTATGCTTAATGTTTATAATTTAAAATTAGGAAATGTAAACATCCTGTAGATACCTCTGATATGGTTTTTGAGAACCTACATGTCACATTTCATCAAAATTCACCGAGCAGTTTGGCCAAAAATTTCAACGAACAGACAGGCGTGTACTGACAGACAATTTAAAACTCGTCTTTTGGTTCATGGGACCTCACAACGTGTAAATCCATTGAAATCGCGAAATCGAAAATTTCGACCATCACGAAGCTTTCCTCATACTACGTATACACAGGAGAGCAAAAATATAATAAAATGAAGACGGATTTGATGCTAGACTGTTTTTGCAAATTTACGTTAATTCGACTTTTACGTTGGATTTAGCGACCCTTGCTTTGCTAAATCAATTTTCCAATGTTTTCATTTGCAATTCTCAATATAACACATATATCACAGTTTAGCATGCTAAATACCGGATAGTGAATTTTATGAATACCCCTGTTACATGCAGCCTTCGTAAAACAATGCATCATCTGTGAATACGTGTAAATCATCCCTAATACATAACTTCCACCAATAATGTAAACTGACTTATGAATAATGAAAAACAACGGAGCTTAATGTAGAACTTTTTTTTCTGGGTTCTATTAGTGCCAACGTACCAAACAAAACAGTTGACTACCACCGGCTTCGGAGCGGGTTAATTTTAATACCAAATACAAATACTTCAAATTATTTCACGGATAACTTATTATTTCACGTTGGTGCCAGGCCTGTTTTTTTTTTTTACTTACTGGTATACAGCCATTTCCATTTGGCAAAAGACGAGTACAAATATATCGGGAGCGCACCGGACAACGAGGTTGCCCAGGGACCGTCTAAAACAGCTTGCCCAACGTCCTACCACTTTTGTCGGATACCATCCAGGAAGCGGACCACCTCCGTCAATTCCCCTCTCTGTCCAACTCCTGGAGCACATCCATATACTCAAAGGTTATATGATCTGGAGTGCCTTCCTGGTCTCCACGCTCACAGAGAGGAGACTCTCGGACACCGATCCGTGCAAGATGGCATGGGAAGGAGGTGTGACCTTGACCGTGACCTAGCCACAGTCTTATGCCTGTTTATATTTGGAACTCAGAACTTTCAGCAAAGTAAGCCAGCACTCTAAATACTGCTACTAGACATGTTTTTTATCGTTGAGAAAGAAAATGAAAATGAAATGAAGTAAACTGTAATAGTGATAATGTTTTGAAACTCAATTTTCATGAACTATGTCAATTTACTTGCAGAGCTAATAACGGCCAGGCAATACCGGGAAAGTGGAAAACTTTTCAGCAAATTCAAAGTAGTAATTAGGATAACTTATGTTACTATCTAACGGTAGGTATACCATAATAACTCGCAATTTTAATTAAATTTTATCATGAATTTTATTGATCTTTAAGAAAACTAGAAATTTGAATAATCGTATTTTTAGAATGTATTTCCGTTATAACTTTTCCAATTACAGAACGTGCACAGAATTTCATCTATGATAAAATATAAATTTGATACTTTAAAATATTTAGACCTGTGGCTGTATATACGTACCCCATTACTTTCGGAAGGGGGGGGGGCGTTGTTTCACTCTTCGGGTATTAAATTTTTTAGTCTGTAGGCATCAAATAAAATCAATTTTTTTTCACAATAACATAATTTAAAGAAGTACCGACATTTTGATGAACATTGTGTGGCCACAATGATTGAACTTTATTTGTAAAAAAATAATGAACACTCAAGTCGAATGAGTTCCAAAACTGCAGCCAATTGGATACACAGATCTTTATTACATATCAAAATGTAGAAGAACATTTCTTCTACTTTATGACACCTCATTTATGGCGCTACGATTAATACATGTGCAATCGGTTATTACTCAAAAACCATCTCAAACGCCTCTCAACATTAGAATTGGTGTAACCTTTGAAGGAAAATATATCAAACAGCAAAGTAACACAAATTATTGTAGGGAATTTAATGCTCTACAGCTCTATGGCCTGCATTTATGTTTTGGTTGCATCGTTGAAGAGTTATCCGGTCAAAAAGATCAAAAAATGTTAGGAAAAAAGTTGTTGACCAAAATTACTGACTTTCCCGAGCGGACATCTCGAAAATTATACAAGATATCGAAAAAAGTAAGAGCATAGAACTTGTAGACAATTTAATCAGTGTTCTAGTGGTTTAGGTTGGAAATATCACTAGGGCGCGTAGTTTCTGAGATATAGGTGAAAAAACAATAAACGGTACCTTCAAACCTACCCCTTCAACTCAAGGGCTACTGGTGAGGATTTTGTTTGATATGTTCACCTCTTCACTAGTCTAAGCAAAGTTACGAAGTCAAAAATTGAGTTCCAAAATTCCCTTTACAACTTTTTTTTAGCGTTCGTTGCCTGTACTACATATCGATACTTCCTCTCATTCTCTCAAATTTGATTTTGTTTACTCGTACTACATAGCCTCCCGCTATTTCCTAACTTCTTTCTCTGTCTTCGTTTCAGACCGGATGCGAGCTCATCTTTCTGCTTTCGGCCAGTGCAACAGGTCTGTACTACAGATACATGACGGAAGACTCGCATCAGCGGACGTTCGCAGGTACGCGGTCCTGCGTCGAGTCGCGAGTCAAACTCGAGTGTGAGAAGGAGCAGCAGGAGCAACTACTGCTTAGTGTCATTCCAGCCTACATTGCTGCGGAGGTATGTTAAGTATCAGAGTAAAAGGGACTGTTGGAATAAAGTGCAATAAGCACCAAAATTGACTCGTATCTGTACTTGGTTCAGTTATGCTTTCGGCTGTTTCTATGATATTGCGTATGTAGTAATTCTATGTTTTGATCTTAATATAGTAGTTAGTATGCAGAACGTAACACTTTTTTTTTCTAAATCTTCCAGTAAAATGATACTAAATTGTAGCCCATTTTGAAGAACCGGTCCGAGTTTACTCGAACAAGCTATCCAATTTATCAATTAGTAGATAGAGAAAATGAGTAATTTCATGGTAAATAATTTTTCTATGGTTAAATTTCGGATATCTTGGGGGGGGGGGGGGTTGTCCACCTGACGTCACTGGAGGTGAGGTAAATTCTAGGTATGTCAGACAAAACACATTACCACATAGCAATAATGGCAGGGCACGCAATGCATTTGAGCGTGAATTTTATATCATTTTAAAAAAAACATATTTTTTGCACAAAACCAAACAGTTTTTTGGGAAAGCAACCTGTCCAGTTTCGTTACTCAATTTAACATCTAAAACATCTTTGAAGTTAGAAATCATCGATGGAAAGGTTTCGCAGAAAAATTATTTTCTAGTCATTTTTCATGAAAATTTAGTTATTTTTATTTTTTTACCCCCAGAAGCAAACTATCAAGGGGCAAGCGACCCCCCGCATTTTGTCAACATTAATAACGAATACGATATATGTGACTTTGAAAGAAATCGTTGGAGCCGTTTTGGAGAAATGTTTTTTTTTTAAATTTTTGAGAATTGAGTTAGCCCAAAATAAAAATAAAGTACTGAGGTATGATTTTTTTACACCTACATGCTATATTTCTGACATACTGACAGACAGACAGAGCGACAGACAGACATTTCGTAAAAACCACTTTTTTGAGTTCCTGGTACCTCAAAACGTGTAAATCCGTTGAAATCTCGGAATCGAAAATTTGGACCATCACAAAGCTTACCTTACACTACGTATAAATTGGAAAACAATAAAGTGCGATTAGCTAGCGGAGACCCAAACACGGCTCCTGGGCATGTCGATGACTACAACATTGCAAATAGAGCAGTGAGCCGGAAAGAAAATCTTCTACCAGGTGGCGGACACAAAGGGGGTCACCCCCCCCCCCCCATTTTAAAAAGGCGGCAAAATTACAACTTATTAATTGTTCAAAAAACATTAAATATGGAGAGTTTTAGTGTTTTACTTTTTAAATGGTTTCGTTTCGTTCTATACCTATCAGAATTGATTGGAAAAACTAAATCAGCTACTTCAATCAAGAATCAAGTACCGTATTGTTTTTATTCTCAGTATCTCGGCATTTTGTGGGGTGCCCAAAATAAAAAATAAAAATCTTTTACGCACACAATACTAACATATTACTAATTACTAATACACTAACATGAGGAGACGGAGGAGTACGAGCGGATCGACCACGGCCTATTAGCTCGGATCCCTTTGTCTCCTCACCAGACTCCGGCCATGGAAGCCTACGAGATTATACTAATACACTAACACAGCAACAAAAAAGTATAATTCTACTTTGGTTTCCATACAGTTATTTGTAGTTATTGAGTTATTTGTATAAAAGCCTAAACCGCACACGGACTAGTCCTGCGGTAAGTTACCCATATAATTGTAAAACAAAACTTGTAAAAATATACAGCTTTTTGATTTGATTTGATAAAGAGCTGTGTCCGCCACTGCCACCACCTATCCATGGGGCCACGACCTTTTCTTAACTCCGCAAAAACATTTGAACTGACACTTCATTTAATCCTTAAATATTTAAAAGTTCAATGTCTTTATGCTAGATAAACATTGATTTTAAACTCCTCTGGGAGGCCTCACTTAAATCCCTGGTGCAGCATATATTATTTACAACAGAGAAGGAGGGTAAAAAGCACTCCAATGTCCCAGGACAGCTGAATAATTAAGTCTGCGCCGGCGTCTCTTACGTAAAACTCGTGTTGCCCTTTAAATCTTACATATCAATTAAACATCTGAAACTAGCGGAAACCGTGTTAGGTTAACTACGTGTTTTTGCAAAGAGATGGATTACTGCAATAATTGTATTGGAATTCTACATGGGATTTACAACGTATTTTCTAGTCCTTGCTCCTTTTTTACTATTTCTGTTTCGCTATTAGTAGCTAATACTGTTTACTTACTTTATAAACCAATTACAATTGGAGACAGTGTCACGAACAACTGACAAGACAGCTGAATATAAGCATCTGGAGATGAAATTCATCAGAACAAATGGGGTTGGATTCGAAAAAAGGGATGAGAAGAGATTTCAG
This sequence comes from Psococerastis gibbosa, assembly GCA_963971405.1. Taxonomy (NCBI): domain Eukaryota; kingdom Metazoa; phylum Arthropoda; class Insecta; order Psocodea; family Psocidae; genus Psococerastis; species Psococerastis gibbosa. The sequence continues at coordinate 3,032,771 of OZ020487.1, read as the reverse complement.
GGGTGGAAAAACCATTGATAGGGAGGATAACGAGTAGAAAATTGCTATGGCAGTGGTGTAGCGACATGTATTCGAAGGGGGGGGGGGGGGTGTTTAAAAAATTGTAGAAAATGGGAAAGCTATTCTCATGGAAGTACGCTGCTTTCAAATTAGAGGGCCTGACCTTAACGTCCCTTACGCCCATGGGATCGGGAGGCTGGGGGAGTCCGGGGGAGCCCGGGGGTCTCCTTGGGGGGAATTTTGTGAAGAAAAAATAGGCCTGAAATAGCGAGGTTTTACGCCTTTTTGTGGCAGTAACAATTTACAGGCGAAGAATATCAGTATAAGATTATATCTTGTTAAAAATCCGTTGAATATTCCAATGCTTTACGATGGAACAACTCGCTAGCCGCTAGGCCTGGATATTGAATGAAATTTGATTTCAGCCTTAGTTAGAAAAATGCGTTGCATTGGAAATGTAGCATTAATGTGACTTTTCATATCATGAAATTTAATTTCCAACGATATGAATTTACAAAGCAAGCATAATAAGCAAACATATTGCTGAAATTAATGTTATGATTAATAATAGTGGTTATTAGTTTATTGGAATTTCCTCGAGGAAGCGCACCCTATATGCGAGTCCCTGTGTATACCTACTTCGTAATATCAGCTAGCTGGATCGTTGGCCATAGCTTGTGGCCATAGCCAACTTGTCCAAAATCATTGATATGGTCCAATTAAGGGTAAATTGGGGGGAGGGTATTGGCAACACAAGTCCTCTTGAGGAACTTAGGGCCGAGATAACTAATAGTGTTTCTTAATTGTAGTTTTTTTCCAAATAAATATTCATTCATTCATTCATTCAAGTCCCTGTCATACCAACTTTCAGATTGGTGTGGCCCGTGCCATACCAGCCTTATGGAAGTCGACGCCCGTGCCCATAGCTTGTGGCTTGTACTTGTTATTGGTGTGGCCCGTGCCATACCAGCCTTATGAAGGTCGACGCCCGAGCCCATAGCTTCTGGCTTGTACTTGTTATTGGTGTGGCCCGTGCCATACCAGCCTTATGGAAGTCGACGCCCGTGCCCATAGCTTGTGGCTTGTACTTGTTATTGGTGTGGCCCGTGCCATACCAGCCTTATGAAGGTCGACGCCCGTGCCCATAGCTTTTGGCTCGAAGGTGCTTCTTATCAGTAATCTTATTGACTTGCAGCAAATTGCAGTGTAATCAGTCTGAAAACACTGTGCATCCAGAATTCAGCTATAGTGAATAGTCCCTCAATGGCTGTGAACATGATAGTTAATGCGCTAATGGGATTTGGTAATTGTGCCTCTTCACACCATGCGATCGGAGACCCGTCGTAACTCAACACGGATGTTGCCAACAATTGCATTCATGCAATGAGGTTCATTTGTGACGTCATTTTGTAGATGGCAGCACCAGTTGCTAAGATATCAAAGCGTTGATTTTTCCATAAGCCTCAATAATATTTTAAAATTATTTTATTTATGTATTATTTTAAAGTGATATTTTTCTAAAAATCATGGAGAATATACAGTATGTATTAAATTATATGCAGCGAAATAAGGTTCAGAAATAGTAAAGATATTATAAAAAATATTAGATGCTAAGAGCTTAGTTTTCACAGGCAAACGGTGGCCAATTTGAATAATATGGATAGGTATCGGTTTGTCGTCAGCGAACCTAGTGACCAATACTGTCCCTACAGAACCTCATTCAAATCGAATCAAATCAAATGAAATTCATTAACTTAAAACAACATTTACGCAACTTAAAATATTACAAATGGAAGGGGGCCCAAAGGTCAAGTCCCTTTACAAATATAAAAGTAGAAGTAAAATTTGAGTCTAAACAAATAAATAATTAAGAATTAAGTAAAAATTAAAAGTTAACAGAAATATTTGCTTCCATGCGATTAATCTAACAATAACACATTATTTCGGGTGAATTTGTATTTTTGCACCAGTTCAATTTTTCATTTGTCTTTTAAGTATCCTCAATAAACTATAGACTAATAACAACGACAACATCATTCTATTGAAATAAAGGCCCCTCTTTAACCAGTTGCCAGACCATATAAATAGAAAGTATTTGGAGGCTAGGGAGTTCAGGCGGATATTTCATGCTTTTTTGTTGTTAGTGTTGTAACAGTTACATAAATGTTATAGATTGAAGGGTTATTAGGTTCTATAAAATTGGTGTATTGCATTATCAATAAATGAATATATTATTCTTTTTAATTATATTGTAGAATCAAGTAATCAACAAGTACAAGCAATGAGCTAGAAATTACAAAATAAAATCCTCAAAATCGGGTAAATCATTCTTTCACTGATCAATATAATTTATTCTGGACGATCCTGACAAAACAGTAGGAGTAAGTCCCACACATCCACAGATTTTAAGTGAAAAGCTTCCTTCTTCTCCCCCCTCAAAAAATATACCCCGCCGACGCAAATTTCAGCTATAAAAAAACTCCAACTACAGCATTGCCGCTATGAAGTCATAAAAAGATAAACTTTATATAGAGAGCAGCCCATCAAAATAATATTATGGACGTAGATAAAAATATTAAAACGGGTAACAGCATCCGATGCACTCGGATAAAAAAAAATACTGTATATAAAGAATGGATATTAACTTTGGCCTATTATATCCGGACTCTGCAACAAGTTTACGTTACTCCCCCCCTTCGTTCCTCATCTCCCGCATCTCCCCTATGGACTACATTCTTATACTTACTTTGAAATCGCACTTCTTATAGGCATACTTAGGCCTTGTGGTCCATTGATCCCCCTTTTGAGTATTAATACTACTTGTTCCTTTAACCCTTTAGACATGTTCCTATTGACTTGTCCTTTTCACTTGTCCCTTTGACTAATCCTTTTTAACCAAGAGTTAGTTGGACCTGTTATGTTAATAGTCATTAGAGGCATGGGCCTCATAGTCATCGACTTCGATGGCCAGGTGGTAGCGTGCTTGTACTGGTGCGAGTCTCTACACGCCATGCGATCGGAGACGTGTCGTAACTAAACACGGGTAATAACCTATAGAGGCGACTGAAGAGGTCAATCGGATGCATTCATTAAATTCTTTGAATGCGATTAACCTACTTTTTAGAAAGAAAAAAAACAAATGGAGTGGAGCCCATTTTTAGGGGAAGGGGGCTACGTTTCAGGAATAGGTACTACTCCCATCATCAGGCGAGGTCCTGATAAGGAAGGACTGATGGTTTCTGGCCGATTGACTTATTGAAAACCTATTCAGTTTTCTTACTTTATTAAACACTATATATTTAGCATCGATAGCGTAGAAGAAGAACATCCTGGTTGAAAAACCTGAGGCAGTGGTATTCCTTCCCCAAGTGCGACTCATGTCCTTGTGCTCAGCCTTACCCCCCCCCCTCGTATTTTTTCTCCTCAGTCTCCATTCTCTCACCCATTTTCAATTTTCCCTCGACTACTGCTCAAAAAAAAAAAATCGGAACGAGCTGATTGGCTTGCAGGCGTATCCAATACCATGTTATTGTTCTGATTTTTCATTAGAATGGAATGAAAAGTAAGGGAAAACATTGCATTCTGTGAAGGAATAGTCGAGTACTGTAGGTTAAGGGAGAGTTCTATACATTGGAGAGATGGGGCACTCACTCGTGCCGCCATATATATTTTTTTAATTTCTTGTTAACATACCACGTCTTCTTCGACCAGTCTGTAAAAAGTTGTGGCAGCTGTAGGCGTGGGTTTGAATCTCACTTCTGACTCCATTATGTCGTTTAACAAAGGGTTAATTGGACTTACATCGTCTGATGTGTTACAAGTCATAAGAGGCGTAGGCCTCATGGTCATCGAACAATTAGGGCAGACCCCATAGTCAAAAATACGTTTTTATTTTAAATAATGGCCGTAGTAGGCCACCTTAAAATATCACTGCTACAGTACCGTATGCATAATTATTACTTATAGTATAAATACATAATTATTTATGTTTCAAAGTTCACAATCGGTTTTGACTTCATGTCATCTTTTCACGTTTTGAACCTTTGAACCTTTGAACAGCCCCACTGGCCACTTCAGGAATTTCCACTAATTGGATTTTGGTTCATGTCTCCTCATCCAAAATAGCTTAATTACCATGTCTATACAGCAGAGTCGCTTAGTTCTATGTTGAATTCGCTGTTGCTTCCAGATTCCCAGAGGTTTCAACAATCGGCGGTTTCTTAGATTACTCTATCAACTGTTCTGGAGAGGCTTAAGTTCAAGTCGGAGTACGATCACTACGCGTTTTTTTACACAATGTCGACTTTCACATCGATCGTAGCTAGCCGTCAATATAATATTCGTTCTATTTGCCGAAATACTCCTCTTCGCTTTGATATATGACATGTACCTTTCACTTACTCTAATTGGCCGGATTCTATCGGATTTACTGCATAATTCAATAGGCCTACATACACTGCATACATGCACCAAAACAGCAATGACTCAATCGTCCAGTCCTTCTCAGCAGGGGCCTAAAGTTGGCGGGGGGGGGGGGGGGGAGGGGGCACTGTCCATCTTGCCCCCTCCAGCTCCTTTGGGGGGGGGGGGATAACATTATGATTTAGTCGGCATATCCGCAAAACATTATCTGTCCGCACCAAAGCTAAATCCGCCAATAAATTGACATATGGTGTGCCCACGCTACCATATGATATAAAAGTAATTTACCATCGAAGAATACATACAACAATTGAGTTCCAGAGAAGACAATTTACACTAGATAGGGTCACAGTCGCCACTGCCCCCCCCCCCCCCCGGGAAAAAAATTCTGGCTACGCCCTTGAGCTCCTACATCATTTGAAGTTCAGAACTATCAAACGCTTTATAAATTTCAGCGAACCTGTGATTCCGTGAAAGAGGAAGCCTGTGCATGAAAAATATCCTTACGAAAACCCTTGATGATGGCAAAAGGTCTAGGCTACTTTGTTTTGCCCCCGCCATCATCATTCTAAAACTTTACGCCTTTGATGACGACGGACTAAGCCTGATCATAGTTGCAGCACCTCTCCCCTGACAATGGCTCCGGCCTAATTGTTCGATGACTGAGAGGCCCATGCCTCTAATGCCAATTAACACAGCAGGCAATTTAAGTCCAAGTAACCCTTTGTTAAATAATTCTCGTGAAGTTTTATTACTAATCAAACTCAATAATAATTGTAACCAACCTCTGTTAGAAAGGACGCATCATACTACTATATATCAAAATGCGCTGAAAAATTAGTTTATTCAATTTATTGCTTTCCAATTTATACGTAGTATAAGGAAAGCTTTGTGATGGTCGAAATTTTCGATTTCGAGATTTCAATGGATTTACACGTTTTGAGGTCCCAGGAACCCAAAAAAGTGATTTTTACGAAATATCTGTCTGTCTGTATGTCTGTCTGTCTGTCTGTATATCAGTCTGTTCGTCGATTTCCAGGCAAACTACTCTGTCGATTTTGATGAAATTCGGCATTTAGGTTCACAAAAATCATACCTCGGGACTGTTTTTTTTATTTCGGACTAACTCAATTTGGGGGGGGGGGGGGTTTATTCTCAAAAAACTCATAAAAAACGTCTAAAAAAATAATTTCTCAAAAACGGCTCCAACGATTTCGTTTAAATTCTCATATATTGTAGTCGTTATTAATGTTGACAAAATGCGTGGGGTCGCTTGCCCCTTGATAGTTTGCTTCTGGGGGTAAAAAAATAAAAATAACTCAATTTTCATGAAAAATGACTAATAAATAATTTATCTGCTAAACCTTTCGATCGCTGATTTCTACCTTCAGTCATGTTTTAGGTGTTAAATTGAGTAACGAAACCGGACAGGTTGCTTTCGCAAAAAACATTTTGGTTTTGGTGAAAAATTTTTTTTTTGAAAAAATGATAAAAAATTCACGGTCAAATGCATTGCCAGCCCTGCCATTATTATTGTATGGTAATGTGTTGGTGGTGTGACCTATCTGAATTTACGTCACCTCCAGTGACGTCAGGCAGACAACCCCCCCCCCCCCCAGATATCGAAAATTTAGCCATAGGAAAATTATTTACCACGAAATTACTAATTTTCTCTAACTACTAATTGATAAATTGGAAAGCATGTTCGAGTAAACTCGGACTGGTTCTTATTAATTTAATTAATTTATTCACGTTAATTTAGGTTTTATAACTCTATTTATTATAACAAATTTTAATACAACATTTTTTTTTCATAAAAATGAAATACCACAAAGTCACGAGTAATCTAATTTTTTTGTTGTACAACCATGTTCCAAAATATGCGCGAAGTACGATACAAGCTTACATTTTATATGTATTTCTTCTCAACATAAATTCGTGAATTCGGCTGAATATTCAGTTTGATCAGGTCGTTGGTTTCGGTTGTTTCAGACCAAATCATTTTTTTTTTTAATAACTTTATTATTTCCATTAAAATTCTTTAAATTTAAAATGATACCATACTTACTTACTTACCGTGTCCAGGCGGAACACGTTCGTGTTCTTCCATATGGTGGAGAAGGCATTGGTGGACGGAATGTCGAGTCCCAACGTTTTCAGGGGATCGTTGGAAAACGATCATTCGAGGAGGCTGCCTTCGTATCCCCTAATTATACAATATATACTGCAGGGCTCAGCCCGTGTGCAGCCTACAATTGGGGGAAAAACGCCTATCCTAACATTAAGTAAGTAATTCAGAAGTAGTGTGTGTAATCGTTATTGTCTAGCCTTCGTTTGTCGGTGTCGATTCATTGAGATTTGTTTTTAAATATTTCACTAAAATTCTTTTTTTTATTTCATTTAAGAATATTTCAATAAATCATTCACTAGCTACGAGTAGGGAGACGCTAGGAGAGGTAGGGATGACGCCCTGGGGCTTGTCTCTTATTAAAAGAGGAAATTAACTATAACTATTTTACGACATCGTCTCCCCTCATTATATGATTGATGGAGATCCGCTTGCAAATTAATAATATACCCTCTTTCTAAGTCCTAGCCATGGGTATTAGGCGCCCCATTCCACCGACCGGCTAGGGCTATTTACAAAAACGGTGACGTGGTAGCAGACATTCAAGACTTAGGCGGCGTTTCCACCGACCTCGCATTGCAGAATGCAAATGACATTGCCGGAAATTAGAATTTTTCTTTTTATAGAAATCGATTAAAATGTTTGTACTTAACATATCCCATGACGCCATTTTTTAATTTTAATTTGTTTGTTTGTGATTTTACTGTATGATCATTGATCAATTTTTACTATGGCATAGAGGAAAATAAACATTTCCGTGAATTCTGCAAAGCGAGGTCGGTGGGAACCCCGCCTAAGTCTTGAATGTCTGCTACCACGTCACTGTTTTTGTAAATAGCCCTAGCCGGTCGGTGGAATGGGCGCCTTAGTGACGTTCAGTGAGTCTAGCTGAGTTATGTACGAGTAAGATTCATTCCTAGGGCTATTTGTTTTTCATGTCCAAATGGTTGGACTACTTTACTGTTTCTATAGCCAAGCTATTCTATATTGTATTGTACGTTGTGTATATAATGTAGGCTGTAACGATAGTTATACTATTCGGTTCTGTTGCTTAATTTAATTTTTTGAAGGTCCTTTATGGACGTAGGCCAACTTTGGTGACCCATTGAACTTTGCCCTGCTAAAGACATTGATTTTTTGGACAAGATTGGCATTGCTTCCGACTGAATTATCAGGCAATCGGGTACACGACCTCGATGTCAACCCACACCGGCTACAAGCAACAATGAACAAGCTGAAGCATGCTTAAAATTGACACAATGTAACAGACGTCAGCATGACTTAGCCAAGTTCGGGTGTTAGTCTGTTCGTTAGTTAAATTCAATTTAATTCTATAGGCTTAGATAATTTGAGTTAATCTAAACTACAATAAGTCGAGAACATCGAAATTAGTTGCAAATAGCTTGTGAGACATAGAAGTTTCAAATTACATTACGTTCGCGAATAATTGCTGTCCTATAGATCCCTTGGTATATATGCAGCATATATGTATATACAGTATATACTATTTTATTTATAGCATTTCCCCCTAATACATGATATTGATCTCTGACAGGGGTTACCAAACTAAGGTCCATGGACCACTATGGACACACAAATATCAGGTGGTCCACGGATCAAAGTAAGAAGTAAGAAAATGAAACAGCTGAGTTATCGGAAATTAGAAGTAAAATACAGTATAAAGTCTTGGCACTGAACTGTAAAATCTAACCCAAACATTTAATCAAATCCCGTTACGACCATGGTGTTCCCATAGACATAGTAAAACTATAGACTCATCGTAAACATTCGGGTTGAAGCCGCTTGACTTCGGCTATTTCCGTAGTATAGGACCAGATTGAGCCTTTTGCCATTTGATACCATGTTAACATTTTATTTTTTATTTGATTATTTAAAGATTATTTAGAACGGAAAATCATGCCAACTAACCAGCAACATTTTTATGCAGAACTTGGAGTATTTTTAATTTACATTTTAAACAATATTTTAAGCAAAGTTTTCCCTACTATTAGATAAAAATAAAATTTTTTAATGCAGATCTTTCAGTACTTTTAATTTAAATTTTAAACAATACATATAATAAATGTAAATAATAAATATAATTATATATGAAACAACAAAGAAAACTACAAAGAAAACATATAATAAAACTACGGTATTAAATTATTAAATTTGAATTTCCCGCCAAAATGCACCTATGAGGGGGCGTGGTCGTGGCTTCAGTCCTCCAGCACAGCCGAAATACGAGATGGTGGCTCTATAGTTTTATTAGCTCCATAAGTGGTCCACGGAAAATCATAAAATAATCTAGTGGTTTATGGACAAAAAAGTTTGGGAACCCCTGATCAATGATATATCATGCAGGTACATTTCTTCAGCGACCTGTAGTATACTTCTGCCCTGACTATAGCATTGGCTTCCACTATAGGTACTAGTGAACTAGCACCTACAATTCTGATGTTTTTTTGTTAACAAGTCGAGAATGAAACGTCAAGTTGTAGACTTAGAGTCAGCTCATATGCAAAACCTTTTTGACAATTTTCCTTCGTATTGATGTAGGGGATTCCCCCAAGTATTCTTGAAGGTTTAGCAGACAATGGTTTGTTAATCCAGATGCCTCAGTAGAGGGGGTGGGGGACTGTATTATTTCATTTTCTTTGTGACGTTACTCATTGTGTTCATGTTGCTACTCAGCATTTATAAATCATTTTTAGAGCTGTGAAAGGGAGGGGATGTGTCTGAATGGAGCTTTAACTGCTTTGTGGCTGCGGGGCTACGATGGCACTGTACTGACGCTTCAATAAGTGTAGCAGAGAGAAATGCGGGCATCTTATTTAACGTGCAGAAGACTCATGATGGCTGTCTGTAACAGGACAGAGATAAATCTTAATATTGTTCTAGATGGTGCGCCTGCAGCCCTATTATGGCGAATTAGGATTAATATAGGCCTAATACCGGGGTTTTCAATTGTTTTAAACGCGTGGGAAATTCAAATTGATAAATTAATATATTTGGTGAGTTTTCAAGTTTTTCTCCCTCAGGTGGCATTGCACTTGTCAATATTCCGTCAATTGTGCATCAATAATTGACAAGAGTTTTGTTTAAAAGAGACTATTATGTAGATGCTTAACTTAATTATCCATTATAAATTAAGTTATAATATAGTAGAGACATCAATAATACCTATAAGTCTCTACCATATTTCAACTTATTGCTTTCCAATTTATACGTAGTAGCCTATAAGGAAAGCTTTGTGGCGGTCGAAATTTTCAATTCCGAGATTTCAACGGATTTACCCGTTTTAAGGTCCCAGAAACATAAAAAATGGTTTTTACGAAATGTCTGTCTGTCACTCTGTCTGTCTGTCTGTCTGTCTGTCTATGCGTCGATTTCCGGGCAAACTACTCGGTCGATTTTGATGAAATTCGGCATGTAGGTTTACAAAAATCGTACCTCGGGATCATTTCATTTTGGGCTAACTCAATTTGGGGGGGGGGGTTATTATCAAAAAACTAAAAAAAACGTTAAAAAAAATTATTCCCCAAAAACGGCTCCAACGATTTCTTTTAAATTCACATATAATGTAGTTGTTATTAATGTTAATAAAATGCGGGGGGTCGCTTGCCCCTTGATAGTTTGCTTCTGGGGGTAAAAAAATAAAAATAACTAAATTTTCATGAAAAATGACTAAAAAATAATTTTTCTGTGAAACCTTTCCATTGATGATTTCTACCTTCAGGTATGTTTTAGGTGTTAAATTGAGTAACGAAACCAGACAGGTGGCTTTCCGAGAAAAGTATTTGGTTTTGTACAAAAAAATGTTTTGAGGGATCGAATTTTAACCATAGGAAAATTATTTACCATGAAATTACTCATTTTCTCCATCTACTAATTTTGATAAATTGGAAAGCATCTTCGAGTACACTCGGACCGGTTCTTTATAATTGTTAAGATTAGCATCTACATAATAGTCTCCTTGAAACAAAAATCTCATCATTTTTTAATGCACAAAATATGAAGATAAAATGACAAGTAGTAGAATAACCGCCTATACACTAGACCTATGCAGGGTAATCCAGAGCAGCCTTCAGTATCTTCAGTGTACCTTAATTCCCACACAAATTGTTAATTTTAATGAATATGGCGGAAATTGTTTGCGTGTGGATACGACTTGTGAGCAACTCAAGTTTGGATGGAAAGTTGAGAGATTTGTCCTGACTTTCCTGTCAACTCGTTGGCGTTCCAACCCAATTTCAACTGTCAACATAGTCGTTGGCTGACGTATTTCCCATCTATACATATCGCTACTTCGGAAGAAAAAGGACATAACTGTCGCTCTGTGTGTCTGCCTGTCTGTCTGTCTGTCTGTCGGTGCGTCGATTTCTGGGCAAACTACTCGGTCGATTTTGATGAAACTCGGCATGTAGGTTTACAAAAATCATACCTCCCCAGGAAGATTTTTTTTATTTTGGACTAACTCCAACGATTTCTTTTAAATTCACATATGTTGTAGTCGTTATTAATGTTGACAAAATGGGGGGGGGGGGGTCGCTTGCCCCTTGATAGTTTGCTTCTGGGGGTAAAAAAGTAAAAATAACTAAATTTAAAAAAAATGACTAAAAAATAATTATTCTGTGAAACCTTTCCATGGATGGTTTCTACCTTCAGGCATGTTTTAGGTGTTAAATTGAGTAACGAAACCGGACAGGTTGCTTTCCCAAAAAACTATTTGGTTTTGTGCAAAAAAAAATGTTTTTGAAAAAATGATAGAAAATTCACGTGCCCTGCCATTATTGCTGTGTGTTAATTTGTTGGTCTGACCTATCTAGAATTTACCTCACCTCCAGTGAGGTCAGTTGGACAACCCCCCCCCCCCCCCCCCGAGATGCCCGAAATTGAACTAAAGGAAAATTGTTTTCCATGAAATTACTCATTTTCTCTAGCTACTACTTGATAAATTGGAAAGCATGTTCGAGTAAACTCGGACCGGTTCTTTGTATTGTTTCCACGTGAATGTTTGGCCGTTGGCAAACTGGTGTACGTCCTTGATGTAAACCTACACCGGCTACAAGCGTTAATGGACCAGCTGACTGAGCTGAGACAAGCTTGCCATTGACCCATTGAAACAGGCGAAAGCATGACTTAACCAAGTAGGCCTACAGATACGAGTCAGTCAGGATGTTTTCTACACATACTTCGGAGGTCATGTAAAGCAATTGGGGAATTGTATTATTTCTTTGGTTGCAGGTAAAGCGCAGCATTATGCTGAAAATGGCGGATGCTTGCCATGATATGTCAAGTAAGCAGACCCGATTCCATGAAATGTACGTCCAGAGGCACAATAATGTCAGGTAATTATATTATATAAGGATTATATATTTTAAGGAACTCGATGGCAAGGTTGTTCGTAGGTACTTGTGCGAGTCTCTATATACACATCATGCGATCGGTGATCTGTCGTAACTCAACACAGGTATTACCTACAGAGGCGACTGAAGAGGTTATTCGGATACATTCATTGAATTGTTTGTATGCGAATAATCTTTATAGAAATAAAAAAAAAATACACATACAATTATTATATACCAATGGAAGGGGGTGGCTGAAGAAGGAATTAATGGATCTACTGAAGGAGGAGGCAGGAGTTCGAACGTACCAAAAGCTGAAGAAGAAGGCGAAGGACCGAGAGGGCTGGAGGATGATATGCAGGGAGTTCCTGCCAACCAATCGTTGAGATTTTGACGTCAGAAGAAGTCAGTAGCCTATTTCTTCTTGCAAAAAAAAAACTATTAACGTGGGTGTCCCGGGGTGTCCGATTTTCTCATAAAGGGAATTTGAACTAACAGATTCTTCAAGTTAGAAAAGGCTTTGCGAAAAGTTAAGTGATCTGTCCAGTCAGATTAAAGGAATACGAGTGCTTTACTGGACAAAGTGTAGAATCCACCCCAAGAAATAAACTTTTGCCGTCCCGGCACATAAAAAGTTTTTCCGCCCCTACATTACCGTTGAGCAAAGAATTAGTTCTTTCCTTCTAGGTGAAGACGTGAGCTCGGATGTTATTTCAAACACAATTTCATCTGCAGTATTATTGTTCTTCATCGTACTTCTTTGGTTATACGATCTTCTGTTTTCTTTTTTACTCCTTTTATACCGTATTTGTTGATTTTGGCTCAAAGAATGTGTTTTAGAGAAAAAAAAGGATGTGGAACGTAGAAAATCTTATGTTTTTATTGAATTTTTATGTGTTATTAAATTTACTAAGCAAGTGATTTCTGATTTAGGCGGCAATTGCACCGCCGGTGGACCACCGGCGAATTTACTTCATTTGTGATTTCAGATTTTTTGTTTGTTTTGTTTTAAGGAGACTATTATGTAGATACTTAACTTATCTATTATAAATTAAGTTATAATATTGTAGAGACTGATTAATGATGTCTGCTACCATATTATACCTTAATTTATAATAGATAAGTTAAATATCTACATAATAGTATCCTTAAAAGAAAACAAACAAAACATTTCAAATCACAAATGAATTACATTCGCCGGTGGAATTGCCGCCTTAGGCAGACGACTGATACTTATACATTATTCTGCATTATTATATAGTACATTATAACACTGACATTAAATTAACTTTGGTTGAAGAGGTATCCTCCACATTAAAACAGTTTTTCTATATCCTCTAATTTCGGTGAAACTTAAGCCTATACAATTTAAGTCACGCTTATCTTATTTTTTATTTATTATTATTTTGGAATCGACCCATACTGTTAAATTTAAATTTGTTTCCAACAACATAGTGCAAAAGCTCCAGTGCCTGCTGTCTCGATGGGCCAATAGAAATCATTATATTTCAACGGCGGATTGATATTGTCGCTGCGGCCAAAATTCCTGAACGACTTTAGTGCAGAGGCGATAGATGTGATGTTCAACCTCGTTTCTAACAACTTAACGGCAAAAACTCCAGTCTCTATCGTCAAAATGTTATTATAGAAAGTAGTAACTAAGTAACCATGATGGGAACCACTTAGTTGGTGGATATCTAGTTTAATGGGAACAACGATTGGACGGTAAAGTGCTGTCTTTCAGAGTAATAGCTAATAATGCTGTGCACTAACGCTGTTGTCTTCCCTCATTACCATATTGAATTGCTGTTGGAGGGAAGTCATACTGTATTCAAACTTTCATTATACGGTTACAGTCTTAGGTACAAAGCAGTGGCGGCTCGCCATTAGAGGCAACTGAGACAGTGCCTCACCTATTTTTCCAAATAATTCGACTAAAAATTGTATTTTGAATTAGGAAATGTAGGCTAATCAAATTCTAGAAGAGACAATTAAAAATTAAAAATACCGCGAAAAAGAACCATGAGCTGAACTAGTTCCAAAAATTCACAACATATAACGATGTAGAGGCACCATTTCCGGCTAGAAAACAGGTAAGCTATAAAAAGCTCAAACGGCGTGAAGATACATACTCAAAACATTCACTGCACCCAGCTCAAGCAATGATGAGCCGATGAGACACGCGCTAGACCCTGCCTTTAAACGAGTTTAACAGACACAGTTCTGCCAATTTTTATTTTTATTTTTTATTTTTTGTATGCTGTGCCTCACCAATTTATATCCCTACGAACCATACAGAGATGGAGCATCAAATAGGATATGTATACTCCTGAAGACCTGAACAGTGACGGGCTGAGAATGGTTCATTGGTGGTAACCAGTAGCTGGTCGAGATGTTAGTGGGTCTACACGTTTTGTTGAGGTCCCAGGAACAAACAAAAAACTGTTTTTCAAAAATGTCTTTCTGACTGTTCGTCAATTTTTCGGCAAAACCACTTGATGGACAATACCTGTGAATTGCAAAAAGTCGTCGGAGCCGATTTTGAGAAAAACATTTTTAGTCGTTATCCAAAAAAATGTTAACATACCTACCTCTGGAGAATATTTTTGTGGACATACATACACTAGGCTACATGCTAAATTTTATCAAATTCTATCGGGCAGTTACGTCCCAAATCGATTTATGGACGGTCTGCCCAACAGAAAGATATTTCGTAAAATCCACTTTTTTTGTTTCCTGGGACCTCAAAACGTGTAAATCCGTTGGAATCACGAAATCAACCATTTCTACCATTACAAAGCTATCCTTATACCAACGTATTTAAATACGAAAACATAAAAACAACAAGGTGGAAAGGGCCCTGCAGAACATGCCAGTGGTGGCTTGGCAGAGGAAGACGAATGGAAATAGGGATTGCAGAGGCCACCGAAGGTCGCCCAAGCTGTGGCTAGCAAGCAGAACAAGATCTAAGGCGCGGTTTCCACCGACCTGCTAGTGCTAAATACAAATACGGTGACGTGGTAACAGACATTCAAGACTTAGGCAGGGTTTCCACCAACCTCGCATTGCAGAATGCAAATGACATTGACGGAAATGTTTGTTTTACTCTATGCCATAGTTAAAATTGATCAATGATCATAGAGTAAAATCACAAACAAACAAACTAAAATTAAAAATGGCTTCATAGGATATGTTAAGGCGGGGTTTCCACGTACGTCAATGGTCAATGGTAAATGTGGTATTGACGTTTTAGCAGACATTAAAGACATACTAAAAATGTCTGCTACCACGTCAAAACCATATTTACCATTGACCATTGACGTATGTGGAAACCCCACCTAAGTTCAAACATTTTAATAGATTTCTATAAAAAGAAAAATTCAAATATCCGTCAATGTCATTTGCATTCTGCAATGCGAGGTCGGTGGAAACCTCGCCTAAGTCTTGAATGTCTGTTACCACGTCACCGTATTTGTATTTAGCACTAGCAGATCGGTGGAAACCGCGCCTTATGAAGCGCTGTATTCAGGAATACAATCAGAAATAATAAACAGGATGACTTCGAACCATATTATTACGGATATCACTTACAGTAAATTATATATTAATTTTTCTTCGCTATCATAGGCCTATATAGGCATTTCACCACTCATAATACAAACTGCTCTATAGTCAATAGTAGGCCTTCTGTACCTTACAATTGATGAAATTAAATTTCTCTCTAAGAACGCTTTCGCCTCGCATTTCATAAGTCAATGTATATTATAACTGAATACGTGATACGTCTCACGGTGACAATGCCATCTTCAATATTGAATATACTTCAATACAGCTCAGTATACAAGTTTGCATATTATTGCCATTAAAAATTTTCCAACCTCTCTTTTTATCGCTAAACGTCTAAGAGCTGTCAATTCTTCATAAACACAATGAATTCTCCTTTTTTTCTTTTCTTTTCAGCATTCTCTATGCTGACATCGTCAACTTTACACCTTTATCAGAACAGCTGTCTGCGTCGGATCTTGTCAAGACACTGAATGAGCTGTTTGGCAGATTCGATCAAATTGCACAGGTAAGCTGAGAATGATTTAATGAAGAATGAATGAATACATTAGATTTAGTCAGTTTCAAGATATTGACAAAAATGTGTTTGTTAATCTAGAGTCTAGACCACTCGTTCATAATAATCAATCGAGTATATTCACTACGATTTCAGAAACCATTGATATTGATGAAACTATGAAAGGGTGTTCTGGGGACACTCCCGAAGTTTCCTAGACGAAAAAATATGCACATTTATTTAATAAATATACATAAATCACATTAAATTAAAATAGTATCGACATTGAATGCACCATTCAAACCAATTTGGAGCAAAGACGTCTTCTTCTCCTCCCTTGTCTGTCTTGTGCGGTCCTTTTTAGTCCTTTGTATGTGTCGCACCCTAGGTCCTTCATGACATCCTCTATTACTACGAAGACGTAGGTGATGCGATGCTCGCCAAGTCCGCTAGTATTTCGATGAATTGGAAGCTGAGGTTTGAAAAATGAGTTAATCATATTATACTATATAAACATATTTATGTGCCATGATAGGTTAATTGAAAGAGTGGGCCGAAAGGCCCAAAATTCGCCCATATGACAAATAAAGACAGTTTTCTTTCTTTCCGTCCTCCCATGATTAACCTTTTAGATGAATTGGTTCTTGCATCAAAGATTAGCCTACCTCCGGGCTACGCTTCACTGCAAAATTAAATCCAAGTGCATTGTAGGCCGTGAGTTACCCTATTTTGTGTTGTGACTAGCATATGGGATTGGTATACAGCTGAAATTATAATTTCAGGTGCAAACAGCGGGAAGTTGAGTTGCCCCACTTTAAATTTGTAACGTACCGGTACGTATTGTATACGAAACAACTCAAATTTGCTCCATTTGGAAGTTGTTTTTCATTTCCCTTCTGTGCCTCACGTTACTTGGATGATTAGATAATGGACATGGAGGGAGGGAGGGGGGAGCATAGAAACTCTAGCTTAGGGCAAATTTCATAGTCAGGCCAGCTGAGCGGACCTTTGGTGGCATACTGGCATAGTGGTTTCATTCATATACGGAAACAATACCAATAATGTCAGAAAAATCCATGGGATCGTTGCCATTGGCATCTAAGGTTCCGTGGGCCACTATGACGAGGTAGCCTGCCTATATCCATAAAAGGCCCTAAAATACTAATACCCTAATTAGACGGCATGCCTAAACCCAGCATGAATTTTTTGCAACCTAAATAAAACCACAACTACCTTGGGCTCCTTCCTCCTTCAACAGCCCAAGAGCTGGCGACGCCTCGGAACCTATACTGGCAAAACAATACAAATAGCTATTACTTAGGTAGCACGAAAAAATGTATTCTGGATCAATTCTTATTATTTGGAAGTCCTTCATGCTGACCTTTTCAGCAAAGCTAGCAGTTGCTGTTGAACAACCCTGGGCCGCGGGCTATACTTTTTTTTTTCTAACGAGCCCTTCCTTTCTGCTCCTCCTTTCTTTTTCTCCTCTAACGCAAAGATATTGTGTCTTATTATGTGATGTGTTTTATGTACTGCAACGTACAATTAACTCACACTCTCACTAATTAAAGCAGCCAGCTGTAAGTACGAACAGGACACGTAGAGTAATGGTACGGACTCAGACTTTCACCCAAAAGGTTGTTGGTTCGAGTCCCACACTGGCTACATTTTCTGGCCATATGCTTTGGAGGGCATGTAAAGCAGGCGGTCTAGTCTAGTTGAGTGTAAGAGAGGGCTTTATAGCCCTAACTCCGCTCGGATGGCTTAGTAATAGAACAAAAAAAGTCCTTATTTATTTATTTAACGGAAAAAGATAAATGTTTAGCGTTAAAAATCGCTCAATTACACTAATTAACACACCTTTACCTGAAGCCGTAGCACGAGATACTGAGTTAACTTATTACCGAGGGGATAAAAATATAAACAAAATATGTTTAGATTGCAAAGACTTAGTGATTTGCGCAGCAAAGCAAGGGGAGACAATAAATAACCTCTTGTCTTGCATATAGCTTCTTGCAACCTTCTTATTGCGGAAAAGTGTCAACCACTTCTGAGCTAGAATTTTTTCACTTCTTGCCCTGCATAATTTCTTGCCTTGGCCTGCCGAATGACAGACGCATTCGTAATGGCGTGACGCTCACAGTATAAAGTAACTAAATCACTTTGGTACCCACGGTTTGTCCGATTTTTATCGGACTTGGCATTATTAATACACTAAGACATTAGCCATTGGCAGAAAATTAGGGGGCGCCGCAGCGCACGAGCCAAGTTTATCGTTGTAAAGTGACTATAACTTCTGTTTTTTTAAGTTAATGCGATTTCCATTGAACAGTGCCGGTAGCCTAATGGCTTTCACCAGCACACCGTTTAGTATGAACTTTTTCTTTGGGTTGAAATTGTAAACAAAAAAATTTTGGATAGCACATTGCATTTCAAAATCATCTTGTTTGCATTCTTAATCCCAGGTTAAGACTATTTATTGAATGATTTGATAGATAGATAGATTGGAATGGGATGTGCTGTTCAAAATTGCATTATCTACATTTTTAACCCCAACCAAGAATAAGTTAACACCAAAAGGTATATGGCAAGCCCTTATAGTATGGTTTTTGACTCAAAACCCACACAAGTATGAAAAGCGGTCGGTCCCTGGCTGAATTGATGTCATGAAAGAAAGAAAGAAAAAAAAATACTTTTGAAAATTCAATTCTAGTTCTCCCAACCTGAAATAGCAAAATAAAGTTTTTAAAAAAATTCAAAATTCAATTTCTTCGTTGCTCTCACGAAATTTAGGCCTATTATCATCAAAAAGAAAAAAAAAAGGAAAAAGAAAAGAATATTCCATCATGAGACCAATTTTCTTTATTTTTACACAATGTCTTGATATTTAACAATAAGGTATAGAAAATTTGCGACGCCATTCGCCGCATTCGCGAGAGTTCAAAAATGTTCTGCGTGAAAGCATTTTTCTTGGAGAATATTTTCGTTTTTAAAGGCGGCATACAGGGGGGGGGGAGTAACAATTTCGTTACGAATGAATTGCGTTTTAAATGGTTGCTGAATTATTCATAATCTGGCGTGGAAGTTGTTGCAAAGACTTGTAATCAGGTAGACTGCTGAATTACGCGTCTTATAACTTTATTATGTTATTTTTTTCTGACGAAGATTTAAGTATTTTTTTAATTTTTAATGCTGAAAGATTAATGAGTTTCTTTCATTTTCTTTTGTGTATATGACTATACAGAGTAAAGGGGAGGTTGGGAAGAAATGAAGGGTAGTTTCTAGTACGTGTTCACGTTAAGTTGTTTATTTTTAATTTATTTTTTTTTGTTTTTCTTCGCTGTGGGAGGTTAAACGGTTAATTTTAATTCATTTCATTTCCCCATGGACAGTTTATAGTTGAAGTCAAGATGATTTGTATTTTCTATTAGTTAACAGAAAAAAGAAGTTATGGATAATTTTAAGTACCTATAGATACTTTGGTGAATATTATGCCATTTACCTTCATTCTGAATGAATGAATGAATGAATGTATTTCCAATCTATTCAAGACAATATACAGTGCAAGAAAGAAGGCCCGTTTTAGGGGGAAAATGTTAATTTATACAAGATTAACTGATTTAAAGCAACTTTACTTTATTGGAATTAAATATGTACGAATGTATGTATTGTATAGTATGGTACTGTATTGTATTCTGACCTATGAATAACAATATTATAATATTATTTATGTGAAGAAATGACTACCGATGAAGTGTTCGAGCCAGAGGACTGGTAGAGGGTCCCTTTTCTTGCACACTGTCCTATTTAGGCGCCCATTCCATTGACCGGCTAGGGCTATTTCCAAAAACAGTGACGTGGTAGCAGACATTCAAGACTTAGGTTGCGTTTCCACCGATCTCGCATTGCGGAATGCAAATGACATTGACGGAAATTAGAGTTTTTGTTTTTATAGAAATCTATTAAAATGTTTGTACTTAACATATCCCATGACGCCATTTTTTAATTTTAGTTTGTTTGTTTGTAATTTTACTGTATGATCATTGATCAATTTTAACTATGGCATAGATGCCCCGTTCTTAAATGATTTCATAGCCACATTTTTGCATAGATTATTGACAATTTATTAAGACATAATAAATAAATAAAAATTTCTACCGTCACAAAGCTTTCCTTATACTACGTATAAATTGGAAAGCAATAAATAAGCTTATAATGTATTGCCAACAGACAAAGTCCAAAAACGACATCACATACAATATAACACATAAAACACATATAACATAGATATCGATACCTAGCACTTGTACATTAAGCAATGTCGTATGTTAAAATCGGTATATAGTAAGTTATACCTAGTACCGTATATAAAATAGAATAATACCACTTACATGAAAGTTAAATTAAGTCATGACGTATGTCTTTAAAAATTAAACACAAACACAAATATCTTAAATATAGCAGAAAGAGGGTACCTACACAGAGTTCAAATTAGTCGAAATGACTGACGAAAGCACTGTGTTTCCGCAAACCATGCCAGTGATATTCCAGTAGAGTTGTATACACCCAGGCCAGGCCCAATCGTTCTATACGGTATGGAGGGATAGACGATACCAAGCACTATGGAGAACAGAATCAGTGCATTTGAAAAGTGGATGGACAGACAGACTGCGCATACTTTGGAGGGGTTGTGTCCCTAATGCTGAGGTCCTGAGGCGAATGGATACAGAAACCGAGTAGCTGCTGACGGTTAAGAAACGGAAATTAAAATATTTCGACTATGCGATGAGGAACAAAAAATATCACCTTCTGCATTTAATAATGTAAGGGAAGAAGGACTGAAGTCTCACGGCATAACAAGAACATCCTGGAGGACGGCTTCCCTTTTCAGAGCAGCAGTTTCCAAGGTACAAATTGCCATGATGATCGCCAATCTTCGCTATATAAGAACCGTATTAAGATGAAGAAGACCCAAGCTCTGTGGAAATATGCTCACAACTCTGCCTTCCAATTCATAGTCCCATTCCATGCCAAATGCAATACGAGGTAACTCAGGATGCAAAAAATACATTACAAAGAGCAAAGCAAACGCTTCTCAGACTCTTGAAGTTGAAATTTAAATAAGTAGGGGGGGGGGGTGCAACCACTGCCCCAGTACCTTGTCGAAGTTTTGTTTGTCAGCTGTTTCCTGCTGCTTATTTTTAAACTCAAAGAACTGAAATAACCTTTGCGGTCCACAAACTGACTTGATAAAAGTGTTTCTGGAAAAAGGGGCAGTAGAAAAAAGTAATGTTGCAATATACAGTAGGATAATTATTTAGCCTGGAACTACTCATATTATCTATCTCGGTACTAATTAATTGATAAATAGGTAATCATGTACTCGTTTACTCGTACCGGTTCTTTTATACAATACAATTATTTATAATTCATCACTCTTCAGGCCTTTATACACTGAAATTGAATATTATATAATTTTACGGTCTTGAAAGCAATATTAGTGTTTAAAATTAGCTTATTTTTGCTACAGATACTGTATTTAATATTCAGCAATAGTTTCTGAGCGTCCATCGTTGGAATTATAGATGCAAAAAAATTAATATGACGAGAATACAAAAAATAGCTATTTATCTATCACTAAGCGGCATCGAATTGCTCGAAAAATTCTTGGTCCATATGCGTGTTTTTGACATTTTTGGGTAGCCTACGGTATAAAGCAAATTATTAAGTTATAAAAATATCTTCGTAAAGCAAAACGTAACAAGCAGTAAATAAAAACAAAACAAAAAGTCGAGTTTTATAATTACCTTTTTTGGGTTTGGACCAAATTGAAAGGAGAAAGGGGGTCGATTGAAGTATGTGTTTGTAATCGTTTATTACCTGCATATGTCTTGGCGTTAAAGAAGTAATAATCGTAGGCCCAAGTAGGATATTACAGGCTCTATAATTAATATCACTCTTCAGGCCTTATATACACTGAAATTGAATATTATTTAATTTTACGGTCTTGAAAGCAATATTAGTGTTTAAAATTAGCTTATTTTTGCTACAGATACTGTATTTAATATTCAACAACAGTTGCTGAGTGTCCATCGTTGGAATTATAGCTGCAAAAAAATTAATATGACGTGAATACGAAAAATAGCTATTTATCTATCACTAAGCGGCATCGAATTGCTCGAAAAATTCTTGGTCTATATGCGTGTTTTTGACATTTTTGGATAGTCTACGGTATAAAGCAAATTATTAAGTTATAAAAATGTCTTCATGAAGCAAAACTTAACAAGCAGTAAATAAAAACAAACAAAAAAGTCGAGTTTTATAATTACCTTTTTTTGGGTTTGGACCAAATTGAAAGGAGAAAGGGGGTCGATTGAAGTATGTGTTTGTAATCGTTTATTACCTGCATATGTCTTGGTGTTAAAGAAGTAATAACCGTAGGCCCAAGTAGGATATTACAGGTTCTATAATTAATATCACTCTTCAAGCCTTTATACACTGAAATTGAATATTATGTAATTTTACGGTCTTGAAAGCAACATTAGTGTTTAAAATTAGCTTATTTTTGCTACAGATACTGTACTTAATATTCAGCAATAGTTTCTGAGTGTTCATCGTTGGAATTATAGCAGCAAAAAAATTAATATGACGAGAATACGAAAAATAGCTATTTATCTATCGCTAAGCGGCATTGAATTGCTCGAAAAATTCTTAAAATATATAATAATCCATTTTTTTCTAAATATCGTTCTCTTTGTTTCAGGAAAACCAATGCATGCGCATAAAAATACTGGGGGACTGCTACTACTGCGTGTCAGGGCTCCCTATATCGCGACCTAACCACGCCTACAATTGCGTCAATATGGGCCTACAGATGATCGAAGCAATAAGGTACAACAGCAAATACTATTAGCCTATTTTTTTTTTAATGTTTAGTTTTTTAGGGCTTTTGCAAGTTGGATCTTGCGTTTACGTATGGTTTTCCTTAGTTAGGCGGGGTTTCCAGATACGTCAATCGTCAATAAAAATTATGAAATTAAAGGACATTTCAATTTTTTATTGATGGCGGTGTTTCCACATGTTTTTTTTCAAAAATTGACAATCTTCTATTGAAAGGTATGCACCAAATTTTTGAAATTTGTTTGCATTTGTTTTTTGAAATTTTGTTTGTATTTGTTTTCTTCGTTCACTTATTATTTTTAATAAAACCTAATAATAGTAGGAGATCCGAAGTAAGATCGACCTTCACCGATCTGTTTAATGGATGAAAACTTTTTTTTTTTTTAAATCAATTAAATTAGTTGTACTTGACACACTTGACATACCCCATGACGC
Source organism: Psococerastis gibbosa (assembly GCA_963971405.1). Classification (NCBI taxonomy): domain Eukaryota; kingdom Metazoa; phylum Arthropoda; class Insecta; order Psocodea; family Psocidae; genus Psococerastis; species Psococerastis gibbosa. The sequence continues at coordinate 3,009,478 of OZ020487.1, read as the reverse complement.
CATTTTTTAATTTTAGTTTGTTCGTTTGTGATTTTACTCTATGATCAATTGATCATTGATCAATTTTAACAATGGCATAGAGTAAAATTGAAATGTCCTTCAATTTCATAATTTTCATTGACGATTGACGCATGTGGAAACCTCGCCTTATATCTGGGTCATTAAACCAGAGGAGGTTAGAAACTTTAACACTGCAGTTGTTTTGTTTTGATTGTTACTAAGGAGATCTGCCAGTGACATTTGGAGTGGCCACGTGCGGTGTTGTGGGAGGAGGCGACAGTCAAGCAGTATGTGCTTCACTGTGAGCTCATCCCCGCAACTGCACAGCGATGGAGGGGGGAGGGCTGCCATTAAGTGGCCATGGGTAAGCCTTGTGTGGCCAATTCTGAGCCGGGCCTTAACCACTTCTTCCCTTCTATGTTCTCGGCAAGATGTCGTCCAGTTTCCAAGCGTCGCCTTTTATTTGCCTATACTACAATTAAAATATGCTTCCAAACACACGATCTTTCTCAGTTTATCTTAGAAGACTGATACGTGTGGGCCCTTTGGGGTCACAATCGGTCTTACAAGGTTTTATTTCGTACAAACTGTATGTAAACGAGCTCTTCTCTCTATATATTCCATGACTTGCAACAATGGCAATTTCATAGCTTTACTATTTTTTGTTTTCCAACACTAGCTTTCATCATTTCTGCTTTAATTAAGTAACCCTGTCAGCCTGGCGGTGGGGGGGAGGGGGCGGTCAGTATGTTTATTAACTTGTGGCACCCTAAGGGCAGACTCCGTACCCTCAGGGAGAAGGGAACATGTCTGGCAGGGCGGCCCTCCGCCCTTCTGGTTATAGTGGATTCCGAACCACTTGGGGAACATAGTAAAGTCACATGATTAATTCAGAGGTGACCAGGACACGCACTTAGAGTGACTGGTAGTCTCAGCGCTTTATCATGTCCCACCTTGTCCCTCTGCCAACGCTGCGGACACTACCAAGTTTGCTGCAGTTCTGACGGATTTAACTTGGTATGGCCGTTGGCATTTCATAACTTGAAATGATGACCGCAACTAGAATACGTAAATCGACGTTCGGTATTCTTAGCTTCTTGCGATTGCGTATAGGAATGGTTTTACCATATCGAGGCTAATAATAGGGAGAGAATGAAATGTCAAAATTTGACATCCGTTGGGAATAGATTTGTCAGTGATGCTTGAAATTTGCGTGGATAATCGATTCAAATAAATGCGCGGGAACCCGCAGGAAACGGATATGGAACTAGTCGAGTAGAAAAATTATACTCGGAATGGGACCCATCTCTATTCTTCCATCTGCCCATTAGCAAAGGGAAATGTAATTTACTTAGTTTTTTCTTCTCTCCCTTCTTTTCAGTTACCTCGTATGATATTTCTTATTTGAGAGGGTACATACCGTACGTACATTTATGTATTCATCTATAATACATTTTCATTTGTTCATTTCTTTTAAGGTATAATTAAGTCAATAATAGTTATATAATAGCCTACTATTAGGTTAGTTATGGTACTCTTTAGTAAAATATACAAGGCCTATATATTTATATGAATTCGACTGATTGCAATTTCATTCAGCTGATATTCAACGATTTTTTTACCAGGTTTGTCAGAGAAGCGACCGGATTTAACGTAGATATGCGTATTGGTATCCACACCGGCAACGTTTTGTGTGGCGTTCTGGGCCTGCGCAAATGGCAGTTCGACGTTTGGAGTGATGACGTCACACTGGCCAATCACATGGAATCAGGGGGTGTGCCTGGGTAAGTAGACTCACTGCATCAAAATTCAAAAAGTTTACCTATGGGTTAATGGGTCAAAACCCCAGAGTCTATAGTCTACTTCAGCCAATGGGCCCAATGATAATAAGATAGAATAGTTGCCGTAGCCAGAGAGGAGCAGGAGGGACACGCCCCGCCCCCCCCCCCCCCAAAAAAAAATATTTGACGAGTTAACACTAGATAGAATATGAATAAATGAATTTTTACAGTACAAAAAAGTGCGGGGAATTTGAACTAGATATAATAAATCAGATTTGAAACATCCACATTTTAAACTCTTCAAGTTTCTTCAGTAATGTTCCTCATCTGCCATAGTCCAAGTTTCACATCCATAATTATTTTGCTGATTTGGGATTAACGTAACACCGGGGCTTATACTAGTATAATACCGGGGTTTATTTTTAATACCACGTGAGAAAGGTGTCACGTTACGGTATTAAAATAAACCCCTAGGTGTTCGCTATTGGTTCAATTGTTTTAAACAAAAGAGTGCAAAATGCGTGGGAAATTCAAATTAATAAATTATTGGAATACAAGGGAATGGTTGCATTGTTTTATAATTGAATGAAATACTAATAAACATTAAAATTTACAGGTAGAATTTTGAAATAATTTAAGAATTTTAATTACAGTCAACATCTAAGGGAGAAAAAATTGCAAACTCACCAAAAATGGAGCCGAGGATCAATTTATCAATTTAAATTTTGCATTTTGCACCCATTTGATTAAAGGAATTGAATAAACCCCGGTGATACGCTAATCCCAAATCGCCATAATGGAGCTGCAGGTGCGCATAAATTGCTTGAAACTGCTGGGCTACTCCGTCATCTCCCCAATTATGGCTAGGCACCATCTATTCTATTCTATTTTGTTATCTTTGGTTATAACCTTTAGCCCTGCAGGACTTAGCAGCTGCTCAAGCACTGCCATTCGCAATAGTCTAGCTTTGTTGGTCATTGCATTAAAAGTAGAACTTAGAGAAGGAAGATGATGAAAGCCGAGGTGCCGAATAATAAGAGGTAAATCCAGCCGTGTTTATCCAGTTTAATTTATTCCTCCTTTGACATCCTCATTAAAAGTCATTGAATACGCTGAATGGAGGATTAGCAAGGGAGCATTGGGATAATTTACACTTTTAATCCGCCGTTTCAGCATCGTTAGATCCTCACTTTGCACGCAATTCAAGGTTTATTGTCTGAAAAAGCTTAAGAGTGAATCCGAAGCCGAATTACCTATTTTTTTTTGGAAAATTTCTTTCCTTACAAATGAGAATTAATTAAATAAATACATTTTTGTTTTATAACTAGGCCTATGCCAACCTAGCGGAGTTATAGTCCAGGGTACCGGTAGATAATTTTTGAAACGATATCAACGTCAAAAAATATAAAAAAAACTGTAAGTTTTCACCAAATTTCGCGAAAAGAAAAGTTTTGTTTGTAAGAGACAAAATAAAAAACCATGTTTTTTGCATTTTTCATATTAATGAGGTATTATGTAAAAAAAATTGTATAGTAAATACTAATACTAATGTTCTAGATCTTCTTATTACCATTACCTACATATCTGCTATTTAACGTTTTTCCATAGGACTGTTGTTTCTAACGCCTGCCTTCAGCATTTCTGCTTTTTAAGCAACCCTGTCAGCCTGGCGGGGGGAGTGAGTCTGTTTGTTAACTTGAGGCACCCTAAGGGCAGACTCTTTCACCTCGGGGAAAGGGGAGTTGACTAACAGGGTGGACCTCCTGATTATAGTGGATTCCGAACCACTTGGGAAACATGGTAAAGTCACACGATTAAATCGGAGGTGACCAGGACTCGACTTATACTGCCTGAGCTAGTTATCATGTCCCGCCAGGTTCCCCTGCCAACGCTGTGCACACTAACAAGTTGCCGCAGTTTGAAACATGCTCTGCTCTAATGGAATCAACATAGTATGGCCGTTGGCCATAGGACTTGTAGTTTTGCCGAAAATCATGATATACCGTTTTTCACCCTTAAAAACTCACCCCCGCCTACTGCCCGACCTCAGATCACCAATAATTTAATTTTCCTTTCATTTTTTATCCCCTTCCATTTCCAATGGGTTTCATCCTACTATAATTTGATGTCACTTTTTACCACTTTTAAAGGGATCTACTCTGGACTAATAGTGCCATAAAGCTCTCTCTTACACCCCCCCCCCCCGAAAAAAATCCTGGCTACGGCCTTGAACGACCCCATCGGTTTTCGGACATAATTGGTATTGTTTCCGAATGAATTTATAGCCACTAACAAACTGGTTCACACCGGCTACAAATGCCAATGGGCAATCTCAGACCATTGACTTTGCAAGAGGGGCTAGCTCGACTTATCCAAGTAAGGGTACCTACCTACTGCAATGTATGTAAAGTAGTTTATTCATATTTATTTATTACAGGAGGGTGCACATAACTAAAGCAACATTGCTTCAGCTCAATGACAAATTCGAAGTTGAGCCTGGCAATGGAGGTGACCGCGAAGGCTACCTGGCTGACCATAAGGTTGAGACTTTCCTGATAAAACCGCCGGTTCCGGTAAGCTTTCATATTTTGTGTAGGACTACCCTCCTAGAAGCATTATGAAGCTGTAGAATCTGGGCGGCCTGTCTGAAAGGTTAATTCCAAACGTTTCGTCAACATGCGGGTGACATCTGTGGAACTGCGTAGACTTTTTAAAAAATAAAAATAAATAAAAAGAACAGTATAGAAGCAAAAGTTTCGCCCTGTTCTCGTTTTTCGTCGATAACACAAATTGGATTTCTCTTAGAGAAATCGCATAGAAACAATTTAATTAATGTACTCAATTATCCTGTTGAGTCTCCTCACTAAGTACCGTAACTTAATATATAGTACTTGTGTTGAGTCACGTCTCCGATTGCATGGTGTGTGAATACTCCTACATATTGGTACAAGCACGCTAATAATAATGCGATTAACCTTTTATAAAAAAATAAATAAAAATAAAAATACCATGCCACCGAAGCTCGGTTATTAATTGTATTATTGTATAGCACGCAATCCTACAATATTATTGTATATATATGTATACACAGTATATCGTCACCATAATAATAATAATAATAATAATAATAATAATTCTTTCTTTCTTTCCTTGTTCAGTATTCCCTGGACAAGGAGCATATATTACAAAAATACAATACATAATAATACCATCCTGCGTCCCCAAGCTAGCGCTTATTTGGGACAAAAGACTCATACAGTGCTGCTAAACAAGGCTTAATCATTTATTTTTGTTATTTATTTATAATGTTTATCTTATTTTATTTTTATTTTTATTTTGTTTTTACTTGTTTTTTTTTAATGTCAGTTTTTATTATTATTAACTCCCATTGACCAGCCATCTTTTTATACCCGCTTTTAACTCACCCATCTGTTTAAATTTTTTCATTTGTGGAGGAAGTTCATTAAATATCTTTGGTATAAGTACTTTGTTTAATCTCTCTCCGTATTTGTTATATGTTATCTCAAACTTAAGCTTTTTTGGGTTTCTTGTATTGTACTTCCCTTTATCATCTATTTGTTATTCTTTTTTAAAATAGTTATCTCTTATTAATTTATTCTTGAATAGTTTCGTTATTGGCAGAATGTTAGCATGTTTGAATTTTTCTTCGTATTGTTTGTATTTCTTGTTGATTTTATTTGATAACATGATTTTTTATTATACGCTTTTGTATCATTTCTAGTTTGTAGGTGTATGTGTTTCTATCTTTGAAGTATTCTGTTATACCGTAGCTTACTATGGATTCAACCAGGGCGTGGTACGCTAATTTAATTGTTTTAAGAGGTACTCCATATTTTAATAATAATAATAATAATAATAATAATAATAATAATAATAAAGACTAATACTAATATTGGCTTGGATGGGTGGCATGGCGGTGGCCTGGTGGTAGCGTTCTTATAATGACTTGTGTGGGTCTCTATACACACCTAACGATCGGAGACATGTCGCAACTCGATAAACACAAGTATTATATCTACAGAGGCGGCTTTATTGGACACATTAATTCATTCAACCATATTTACGATTATGCTAAAGAAAAAAAAACTAAAAGAAAAAAAAACGTGTTTGATCTATTATGAAAAGTGGGCCAGGTGATCCACTTCGCCTTATTCGGTGGCTCAGTTCAGGTTAGCCATATGAGATATTCACCGTGGTGAATAGTCGCAGTTTTAGGCTTCGTCAAATGACGAACTTCTCATGTAGCCTATCTTCTGCAGAGAAATATTTTGTAAAGAATTTGCTGTTGGTATAGGTTGAGCAAAGCAATATGAAAAAAATTGAGGCAACATCAGAAAAACTCTCCCTCACACGCGGAGACTTGCAATTTTCAGCACGTAATGCAATTTTGACACCGTTGCTGTCGGAGACACTTTCCGTTGAAAGCACTTTCTTTCTGACGACGGTCAATTAGTAGCCCGGTTCACGAATCAAATGATACAAATCCAAGTTATAGGAAAAGCTTAAGAGACCAGCGGTCTGATAGGCTGGGGGGGGGGACTTAACGGGTTTAATAAATCACATTTCTTAGGATATATAGATTGTAGAGCCATAAATGAGGTGTCATAAAGCAGAAGAAATGTTCCTCTACATTCGTGAAGTACATCGTGGAGTCGTACCAAAAGGGATAAGCCTCAGCATATTGAACTTGTTCGGTTTTAGAAAAAGGGCGTTGCTGATGAAGACAAAGTTCAAACACGGCCAATTGGTGTTAGTGACATGTCAAAATGTGGAGGAACATTTCCTCTAATTTATGGCATGACATTCATTCATGACTATGTGCGATCCATCATGATCCAGATGTCCTAGTTTTTCTTTTTTTAAATCAATAAGTAACTGTGACCGATTTAAAGCTAAGTGCGGGACACTCACAGGACTTTGGTCCTATGGGAAAACGTGGGAAAACTAGTGCAGAAGAAAGACAGGCGACCAAAGAGCCTACCTATACGCATGGACGGATACAGGGGGGGGGGGAAAGTGGGGTAGCTGCCCCCCTCAAATTTAGTAAATCTATTGTAAGTTAATTTACCACACTCTGATTTAATCGATACTATACACATGTTTTTCCTATTTTGACCCACAACTACCCTCCCCAAAAAAAATTGGCTGGATCCTTCGATGCCTATACGTTCACCGTACATACCGTAGGTGTAGCAGCGAAACCTTAATTTCTGCTGTCTGTGCGAAACCCGGAAAGAAATGGACAGAAACGTACCCTGCTCTAGTCAATAACAGAGGTTCACCAGATTATGATTGTGTTGTATTGGGCTGCAAGAAAGTTGATCGCGGAAGCCTAAAGCTATGCCGTAATGTAAAAAAAACTGACCGATCGGTGTTATTGTGACGGCCATAATTATCAAGCCATAGCCTAATATAAGGGGTTTTATGTGTTTATTTATTTGGAAAATACTACTATATTATGTAGGAGCATATTTTGTGGGAGGATAAACTATATTTATAAGTATTAACAGCTATTGCTGATGGGTTCATCTCAGATATAGGCCTAGTATTGTACAAACGAAATTACAGGATATGTAAAAACTGGGCTTGGCGGGACTCAAACATCAGCTGTGCTTGTGCGGGCTTGTGGTCGAGCGGTTAAGACGACGCCCCAGTTAGGCGTAGATCGTGGGTTCGAGTCCCGCCAAGCCCAGTTTTTATATATCCTGTAATTTCGTTTATAACTTCAACCAAAAATTAATTTAAATGTCAGTGTTATATAGTCCATATATAATACTGCAATATAACTAGTATTGTACAGACGAGGCAGTCTACGCGGTGTAATTTGAATAGCCCTTTCACAAAAAATACCATAAACATAAAACCATTGTTGACTACTTCGAATGGACCAGAAAACCTATAAACCTATACATGAAGGATTATTCCCATTTCCCACCAGAGCAAATTAAAGAGTTTAATTCAGTTTCCCGAGCAGGTATTGGGTTGTTTGGCTCAACTAAAGGCACAAATGAAAAAGAAAGGTCTCAGAGGGACTGAGGGAAAAAGGGTAATGAAGCATTGGCGCAGTGGGACATGGTGACAAAGAGGCCAAGAGGTGAGCTGAGGGGAGATTTTGTTTGATGAGACATGGGACTCAAGCTAGAGGGGAGGGGGGTGACCGATGATCAAATTACCAGGGACGTTGATGGTGATAGGCCCCTTTTATTTCCTCATCAGCACCGGAGTACGACACAGTCCGCAGAGAGCTGGACTAAGAACTGCGGTAATTCGGTGGTTTGAAGCTCGACAAAAATGGACAGAACCGGTACTAGTGAACCCGTACATGTACGGGCATGCATGCTTTCCTATTTATCAATTAGCAGCCTATAGGTACCGTAGTAGTAGTAGTAGTAGTAGTAGTATTCGTCGGGTTGATAACGACTTAGGCCTCATATTTGGGTCCATAGAGCGACCCCGACTTGACTGTCCTATGCCAGCCATAGGACAGTGGACCTCCTGATTATAGTGGATTCCGAACCACTTGGGAAACACAGTGAAGTCATACGATTAGTTCAGAGGGGACCAGGACAAGTCCTACCATGTTTCCCTACCGGCACTGTGCACACGTCCAAGTTATCTGCAGCTTTGAACCTGCTCTGGTCCGCTGGATTCAACTTGGTATGGCGGCCGGCTATAGGTACCGTACCAAGATAGATAATGTGAGATTATTCAGTTGTCTCGATTCTCTCTTTCCCAAAGCACTGAAGTCATTGATGGCAAGACAGCATAGTCGGGCACAGTGGCGGCGCTAGAAATTTTAAGGAGGGGGGCCATGGGGGGTATGAATTCTATTTGGGGGGGCCAATAAAAAAAACATTTTTCACTGGGAGTAGGTATAATGAAAGTAAGTAACTTGTCGTCTTGTAACCAGTTTTAATTCTGACGTTTTTGAATTAGAAAAATTCTGCTACCTACATGTAAAACATCTCAAAAGTGGGGGGGGGGGCAGGGGGCGGGTCGGAGAAACTTTCTGGGGGCCCTCCGGACACCCCCGTAGAGCCGCCACTGGTCGGGCAGTTTAATAAAATGTACAAAACCGTAAAAATGGCAGGGTGTGCAATGTACCTATTAGGGGCTTGAATTATTTATAATTTCTTCTAGAAATATTTTTTTATTCAAAACCTAAATTTTGAAAATAAAGTTTGGTTTGGATGCCGGCCGCCTTACCAAGTTGAATCCAGTGGACCAGAGCAGGTTCAAAGATGCTGATAACTTGGCAGTATGCACAGAGCCGGTGGGGAAACATGGTAGGACTTGTCCTGGTCACTTCCGAACTAATCGTGTGACTTCACTGTTTCCCAAGTGGTTCGGAATCCACTATAATCAGGAGGTCCCCTGTCCTATGGGCCCACACCGTGGCCTGGGACTGTGTCCAACCATACTACTACTACTACTTGAGTTGGATACTCTATTTACACAGCTAAAACATATCTAAAGTTTGAAAGTATCGATAGAAACGTTCCGCAGAAAAATTATGTTTTATGAAAATGGAGTAGGCTATTTTTTTATTTTTCCGCTCACAGAAGAAACCTAACAAGGGGCCAAAGACCTATTGGATTTGTTTATATTAATAACGACTAGAATATACAATAGTATATACAATATACTGCATATACAGCAGTATATTGTACTGCATATTACAGTATATTGCAGTCGCTATTAATGTAAACAAATCCAATAGGTCATTTGCCCCTTGATAGGTTTCCCATACATGTGATTTTTAAAAAAAATTGTTGGAGAAGTTTTTTTTTTCTTTTTTTCTATGCAAGCCTGCAGCACCACCAGACTTGTCAGCACACACTCCGATTATGCCGCGGCTTCGTTGAGGACTGCTTATTAAGGCCTATTCGTTATATTCACAGCTAGCCACCATATCTGGTGGTCTTTTCACTATCCGCAACTTGCGACCCCACTACATATAGTAGCCTGCAGCTGCAGTCTTAGCCTGTGCAATACAAAGTAACTTAGTTAAATTAGGCTTACTTACACCTTATTTCATCTTTAAAAACTGACGCTGACAATGACAATGTTAAGTATATCTGAATTCTGAGCTTGCCCATTGTCACTTGTAATTGGTGTGGCTGTGTGGGTTGCCATCGAGGAGACCAGTTGGCAACGGCTAGAAATCCACTTGGAAACAAAGTCAATATAGGGTTGTTCGCGGGCCAATGGGCCCTAAGTCCTTAAACAAAAACTCCAATTTTAATATTGAGTTATAGACCTACTGCTGGGCTTTAGAAAAGGGCAAAACTTCACCCGTCAATACAATGTAAAATATTCCAAGCACACGTCATTCCCAACCCTTACTGACCACCAGTAAGCAGCCTTTAACTTGTCCTCTATATTCCGTTTTTATCGCACCCGACTGGCGTCTGTATGTGCAATGCATACAACAGCTACAATACAAAATCTTACCATATACCCGCAGCACCAAAAATGATATCCCTTTATTTTGTTGTCTTGTAAGATGAAAAAACTAATTTATTATTTTTTTTTAAAGTTAATCGGATCATTCAGTATGGATAAGAGAAACAAACGCCTTTAGGCGCCCATTCCACCGACCGGCTAGGTCTATTTACAAAAACGGTGACGTGGTAGCAGACATTCAAGACTTAGGTGGCGTTTCCACCGACCTCGCATTGCAGATATCACGGAAATGTTTATTTTCCTCTATGCCATAGTTAAAATTGATCAATGATCATACAGTAAAAGCACAAACTAAAATTAAAAAATGGCGTCATGGGATATGTTAAGTGCAAACATTTTAATAGATTTCTATAAAAAGAAAAATTCTAATTTCCGTCAATGTCATTTGCATTCTGCAATGCGAGGTCGGTGAAAACGCCACCTAAGTCTTGAATGTCTGCTACCACGTCACCGTTTTTGTAAATAGCCCTAGCCGGTCGGTGGAATGGGCGCCTTAACGCCCTTACCATATACTAGATATTGTAAAAGCCTCATTAACGCCAATAAACCATTCCGACCGCAAATTTAAAACTTTGCAATCATATTAGTCGGTAGTCCTATCCTACGATAATCAAAGAACTTGGATCGTTGAGTAGGGATAACCGGGGATACGCTGAACGGCTGAAGAGACCGTAACAGGGGGCGACAGGTGACATCCATTAGCAGCATTACCCCCATTGGTTCCCATCTATCTCTCAAGTCTCAAGTACCATTATATTATGCCTCAGTGGACCTTGATGGTTTGACTTTTGCTGTATTTCCCATAAGATCCCGGTTAGATGCCCCTTGACTTCTATTCCTTGTCATATTACTTTTGTAGCAAATGCTCGAGGGATTGGTAGAATAATGGAGCTTGCTATTTTGTAATGTACACTACCCGACCACTCTATGATATGACATTTGGAACGCTTATAAAAATTGCATAAACTCATCAGTGTTCAGCTTATGCAAGTTTTCGAGTAAGCAAAGTGTTCCATATGTCATGTTATCGTGGTTGGGCAAGGCTGTAGCCAGAGGGATTGGTCCAGGGGGTCACCAAAGATAATAAAATGAGATAGATGGCCCCTATATATAACCATAAGCTGAATAAACTCAAAATGGCTCTATTTCTGCCGATGTTGTAGGCCTGTAGTCAAACTACACGCATTTGCAGACAGGACTCAAAAACTATTATTTTCTTGCAGGAAAAAATTGGTGAAGTAGAAAATCTGAATGAATTGCATAGGAACTCCTTGAGCCCCAGTTTGCACAGCTCCTTCGCTGACTCAACAAGAAGCAGTTTTAGAGTGCGGTCTTCGGCGAAGATGACAAAGTACGTCGAGTGCTGGGGAGCTGACAAACCTTTTGCAAATATTACAGAGACTACACTGGCTAAAAACATTGGGCTCACAGTAAGTATCATCAGGACATATAGAGTAGTGGCAAGAACTCCGACTTTGACCCGAAAGGTTGTTGGTTTGAGTTCCGGAGAGCATCTGAAGCAGGGGGTCCCGGGCCTTGGTATAGTTGTGTCTAAGACAGGGCTTCACTTAAGGTTACAGGTTAGTACCTAATAGAACAAAAAAGTAATTTATTTATTCATTATTTACTTATTTGCCGTGTTAAATAAAATTATTTCAAAAATTTGGTCTCAGTTTTAACTAACTATAGCAGCCTTTATTGTTTAAATACCTTCAAATTTTCAAGCGATGCAACTAAGCATATTATTATACTGTATAGGCCTAATTATTCTGTGTACAATAATATCAACATACCAGTTTTTTCGGTTGCGTTGATGTAATTAACTTATCTAAGGCGCCCCATTCCACCGACCGGCTAGGGCTATTTACAAAAACAGTGACGTGGTAGCAGACATTCAAGACTTGGGCGGGGTTTCCACCAACCTCGCACTGCAGAATTGACGGAAATGTTTATTTTCCTCTATGCCATAGTTAAAATTGATCAATGATCATGCAGTAAAATCATAAACAAACAAACTAAAATTAAAAAATGGCGTCATGGGATATGTTAAGTAGCCTACAAACATTTTAATAGATTTCTATAAAAAGAAAAATTCAAATTTCTGTCAATGTCATTTGCATTCTGCAATGCGAGGTCGGGGGAAACGCCACCTAAGTCTTGAATGTCTGCTACCACGTCACCGTTTTTGTAAATAGCCCTAGCCGGTCAGTGGAATGGGCACCTAAGTGAGAGAAATGGGACATTCACTCCCGCCAAGGAATTTTTAAGGAGATTCATCTACCTATTGAGATGGCGACCAATGTTCGACTTTGGAAAATGTCTTCACAACTTTTCATTTCATGACCCCCTGAGCCTAAAACCACCTTCCGTTCAAAATGTTATATATACTGTATATATATATGTATGTATATGTATATATATGTACCTATGTATATATATATATATATATATTGTATGTATATATATCGATTGTATACGAAACATTCTAACTTCCGTAAATATTATCTCATTTTGATGAAACTTGGCACAAAAATTGATCATACAAAATATGTCTTGATCGAGTTCGTTGACCAGATAGATCCACTAATTAGTTACAAGATGGCGGCCGATTGAAACCTTATGTAATTCATATCTCAGTTAATATTTGTCGCAGAGGAATGAATTAAAATTTGACTGAAAGCCCGTATTATTATCTACGATAATGGTTATCAACACTTTTTACAACAAACCAAGATTTCAAGATGACGCCCAGTCAAAGTAAAAATAATTTAATAAGTAAAAGTTCATATAGTCGTAATTTTATGGAACACAAGAGTGTTTTGTGTGTTGATGTTGTGGTCGGGAAAATAATGAAGTATTTTTTATTTTTTATAACATACATAGCGTCGGTAACCAAGGGCGAATTTAAAGGGAGGTCCGGACCACCCCCCCCCCCCCCAAATAAAATGAACTTACACTAGATAACAATGGGTTTACAGTGGAAATTAAAAATAATAATGTTTTTTGAATGTTATAATCCACTGAACCTGCCCCCCCCCCCTAAATTGGAGGCAAAATCCGCCCTTGTAGGTAGCCTAGAGGTAGAGGAAAAACAGGGTCTGCGGAATCTCCCTACACCTGATCGGCCAGAGCCGAAAGGGATTTTTTTAAATTGACGCGTCAATTCTTTTTTCAAATCAGAGCACCCCCAGGCGAGGATTATTTGTTGTTTGGAGGCGTCCAAAGCATGTTCTAATCGGTTGAACAAGATTTGGCATTAGAAATTCAAAAAATATAAGCTGGAGCGAACGTCCCATCTCTCTAGCTAGCTTTTCCGACTAACTTAATTACTTTTTCTGTTGCGCAGAGCATCGCCATGATCGAATCCAATCTGCTGCCACGTCAGGCATCCTGCTGGCGCTGTGAAGCTTCCTCCGCAACGGAAGAGATGAACGGAGTCCTGCTGTGGTTCAGACGAAGAGACCTGGAGAATGACTACAGGAACCAGTCGGACTCTCTGTTTAAATTCGATGTTCTCGGCGCTTTTGGCTTGTTTTTATGTTTAACGGCTGTTCAGGCCATTGCGATTCCACTGTAAGTCTTAATTAAAGCATAGCTTTCCTATATTTTACGCTAGTAGACTATAAGGAAAGCAATTTTCGATTTCGAGATTTCAATGTATTTACCCGTTGTGCGGTCTCAAGAACCCAAAAAAGTGTTATTTACGAAATGTCTGTTCGTCGATTTTTGGGCAAACTACTCGGTGGATTTTGATGAAATTTGGCATAATGTAGGTGCAAAAAAATCATCTCGGGACCATTTTTTAAGGCAAGCCTACGTAGGTACGATTTCAGAAGCCGATCACTGAAAAGTGCACGGCTTTCCCCTAGACACGCCAGATTATAGAAATCTTCAGAATTGGGCTCTGTGGTTTTTCACAAACCATTCACCTAGTCCTATCCCTACAGTGGAGAAGTCGTCGGCAAATCGAGACTGCGAGTCTCACGGTCCGTGTGTACCGGGCCACATCTGTGGCCATTCTTTCTTTGTTTGCTCTGTGCTGGTCTCAGGTTTGTTTTCACCAACTTATTTCATCAATTCATCCCTAGTACAATTACTGCAGTTTTAAGCTAAGTAACCATGTTAACGGTTTTTCTCATTATACTGTATATCAGCGACATAGTGTTCTTCAGGCAGGCCCTCCCTACACATACCAGTGGTCATTATTACTTCTGTGCTCTGTGCCTGTCTCAGACTTGTTTCCACAAGTCAAAACCAATTTTACCAATACCAACCATTCTGACATCCATACAACTGCAGTTTTAATAATATGCAACCATGTTAGACAATTTTTCCTATATTTTCAGCGACATAGTGTTCTTCGGGTCGTATCTACCCGCAGCGGTGGCCGTTCTTGCTTTCGTCGCTTTATGCTGGTCTCAACCTTGCTCCCACCAGTCAGATTCCATAATACCATCGTCCGATGAACCGTGGCATGTGGCCAAAATAATCAGCGAAAATTGGTTTCTGCGTAGTGCTATCTTCCTGATTACCATATTTCTCATCTCGTGCTGTGCCGTCATTACTTTGGTAAGTTCTTGATTAAGTTTAGGATTTATTAACTATTTTGGGAACAATGGGAACATTATAATCAATCATCAGCTACAGTCTGTCAGAAACTACGAATATCAAATCCAGCACCCACAACATCAGCGTAAAAGAACCCCTAACTTATCCGGGAATAAGCGTGAATCCTGCTGAACCAGCTCCATGTGACTGGGTGTGAACTGTGATACGTGAGTCTACTCCACTTCTGAAAACGTCCTCTGGTACGTACTAGTCCGTCTTAAGATATCACTCTAAATCTAGTTTCTTTATCTCTTCCTTGGTCTTCCCCTTCTTCGTGTTCCCCATTCCTCCTGTCCATGACGCATGAAACTTTACAGACTGTGTACTAGATCTAAACGATTATTGCATTAAGAATTAATTTTTGCTTTCCAATTTATACGTAGTATAAGGAAAGCTTTCTGCAGCCTGATTGAGGCGATTACAATACCGGTGTTAAATAAATACACTAGGATTATAACTGAAAACAAACAAATTTTGAATAGTACTTTCCATTATAAAATTATCTTGTTTACCATAGTAGCCTGATTGAGGCGATTATAATACCGGTATTTATTTAATCCCCTGCAGCCTGATCGGGGAGTTTATAACACCGGTATTTATTTAATCCACTGGTAAACAAGATAATTTTATAATGGAAAGTGCTATTCAAAATTTGTTTGTTTACAGTTATAATCCTAGGGTATTTACTTAACCCCGGTATTATTTAATCCCCTGGTATTAAAAATGTAAACAAGATAATTTTATAATGGAAAGTGCTATTCAAAAATTTTTTGTTTACAGTTATAATCCTAGGGTATTTATTTAACCCCGGTATTATAATCGCCTCGATCAGGCTGCTGATGGTCGAAATTTTCGATTCCGAGATTTCAACGGATTTACACGTTTTGAGGTCCCAGGAACCAAAAAAAGTGTTTTTTACGAAATGTCTGTCGCTCTGTCTGCCTGCCTGCCTGTTCATCTATTTCCGGAAAACTACTCAGTCAATTTTGATGAAATTTAGCATGTAGGTTGACAAAAATCATACCTCGGGACCATTTTTTTTTATTTTGGGCCAACTCAATTTGGGGGGTTTTATTTATTTATGTTGACAAAATGCGGGGGGTTGCTTGCCCGTTGATAGTTTGCTTCTGGGGGTAAAAAAATAACTGAATTTTAATGAATAATGACTTAAAAATAATTTTTCTGCGAAACCTTTCTATCGATGATTTCTACCTTCAGGTATGTTTTATAGGTGTTCGATAGAGTAACAAAACCGGACAGGCTGCATTCCCAAAAAAATATTTGGTTCTGTGCAAAAAATTATTTTTGAAGAAATTGTGGAAAATGCACGCTCCAAGCCATTGTTACTACTGTTACAATATATTGGTCTGTTCGTTCCTGAATATGCAATTGAATTTTAAGAGGTTTTTAATATATTGAGGTGGACCCCCCCCCCCCCCTTCGAGGGATCTGAAATTCAACCATAGGGAAATTATTTACCGGTACTACTAATTTATAAATTGGAAAGCATGTTCGAGTGAACTCGGACCGGTTCTTCTGTTTGTTTTTTTGAAGTGAAAACTTCCTTATACTATAGGTGCACTTTTGATGATAAAGGTGGACTTCGCATGACGCCATCATCGCGCAGGTCATAACAGCTAGAATGACGCAGGCGCACTTAACATTAAATTATTGATAACAACTGACATGGGTTTTTGGCGGCAGGCGTCAGGTGCAGGAACACAGGTTCCAACATGCGCGTCAGTCTTTATGCCAATATTCACATTTGTTTCAGGTGGAATTGCATCCCGAAGGTAATGATGACTTTACGAATCAAACATTTAGTGACTTGTTTAATTATACAATGCCTAATATGACGCATATCAATGCCATAGACAATAGTCTTGATGTTTTTGCAAATGTCACGGCTCCCGATGTTCATACAATAATTCCTGTAAGTACCCATATAGTATATGATATTGCTAAAAATGTAGGCTATACTCGCTATGTCCATGCAGAATTTTTTTGGATGCATCCATCAGTCCTAAACCCTCTATGGCTTGTCCTGCCACTATATCTAGCCTACTTTTTTTTATGTACACTGGGATAGTTTTAAGTACCGATCTAGCCCTATTAATTTGATATTTTTCTGTTGCAGTGCTATTTATACAGTTCTGCATTAACACTGGCGGCCATTTCTGTATTTCTTCGGCTGGGGTTCTTACTGAAACTGGTTCTAATGAGCACTTCCGCCATAGCTCATCTTGTAATTTTTAGTTGCCATATATCTTTCTACGAGTATTTCATATCTATACCTACAATGTAAGTGGCATAAAACTATCAATTTTAAAGAAAATGCGTAGACATTTTTAAATGAAGCAAGTAAAGAACAGTACCTGCATATTATTTTCTTGGACAAAAAATTCGTACCGGTAATATTTTATTGCAGCAAGCTACAATAGTATGGAAACTTTCCACGGCTAACAATTTTTCCTTTATATTTTAGTAAGCCATAAGTGCTGCAAGCTCCCATGAGTATGCTTCGCGACGAAAAAAAATAACCAACCAAGAATTGAACCAGGTTTTCCTGAGTGACAGGCAACCATGGTCACCATATCGTACCAGCACATCGGTCAGTTGAGCGCATACTGATGCTTACCGAATTCTATTGTAAAGTACCCCATTACGCGTTTTTTGTACAGTCGATTTTCACAGTAAATTGTATCGATCGTAGCAGTCAAAAATAGCCTTAAAATTAGCAGAAATGCTGCTCTACGTTTCGATGCATGACATGAAGCCATTGCTAACCACAATCGGCCACAGTTATTCAACTCCTTCATCGGAACTACTAAACCAAGTTTTTTGTACAAATCAAATTCAATAATTGTGACCAATCTGTGTTAGAAAGAGGTACACATCATGTGTCAAAATGCTCAGAAAAATGTCCTCTGTTTGTCCTGATGTTTTTGACAAATCTACGATTGAAGTTTCATGAGATATTAAATGTTTACACTTGTAAGGCTTTTCTCCCTCAGTCTGTCTCTTAAGGATCTCGGGCACATTGGGGGATAAAACAGACAGACAGATTTAGTCTTTTTTAATTAGGCTCAACTTTAAAAAAAAACTTTTTCATTTTTAGATTTTACGTATCAGCACAATTGAAAATGGCGCTGGCGCTGTTGGTGATAGTAGTTCTATTTCACATATTGGACCGGCAGATGGAGTTCACGTCGCGGACAGACTTCCTCTGGAAGGCCAAACTCAAGGTCGAGCAAGAAGAGGTGGAGACGATGAGAGGTATCAATAAGATTCTGCTGGAGAACATACTTCCAGCCCATGTCGCTGATCATTTCCTATCTAGTCGGATTACCCAGGTAAATACTAGAGTTCTATACAGAAGAGATGGGACGTTCAGTTCCCGCCAAAAAGTTATTTTATAATTTCTGGGACCACTCGCCACGTCTCTTATGACAAGCCGTTGAAAAGGCAGGGCTTGTGGCTCCAGAAATTCAAAAATATATTTTTGGCGGGAAGTCCCCTATATAGAACTCAAATACAACCTCAAGATATGCATACTCGGGGACAACCTAACTTTGCACCGTATGTTTATAAGAAGACCATGTCATGGCCAATCGCTAAGTATCTACAATATAATAGCTTCATTTCCGTAAAGTTGAGTCCTAGCCTACCAACAAGGAGCACTGTGCACTCCTATAACACACGCTCGGCGAGTAGGTCTACAGAACCCCTCAGACGCCCAATTTGAACAACGCTTCAAGGGAAATATCGAATAGGAAACGGCTTTAACGTGTCTAATGCATTCCAGGAGCTGTATCACGAGAAATATACACGTGCAAAGCTGTTATGTTGGCGATTATTCCCAACTACAAAGAGTTCTATGATGAGACGTCAATAAGCAGGGGCCCGAGTGACGACGACTTCTCAATGAAATAATTTGCGATCTTGACGCATCTTTTTGTTTTCAGGAGCTATACCACGAGAAATACAAGTGCATAGCTGTAATGTTTGCGAGTATTCCCAACTACAAAGAGTTCTATGACGAGAGCGACGTCAACAAGCAGGGACTCGAGTGTCTACGACTTCTTAATGAGATCATCTGCGATTTCGATAAGCTTTTACTCAAGCCCAAATTTAGTGGTATTGAGAAAATTAAAACTATAGGAAGTACATATATGCTGGCTTCTGGACTGACCCCTGGCAAAGAAGACTCAACAGGGGTAAGTTACCTTCAAATATGGTATAAAATAAATACATGAAAACCATTGAGGGTCTAGGCCTAAGGACTGGTACAGGATCCTCTTTAATGACCATTGCCCGGCATTCGCATTCGAATTCGAGTTCGAACACCCAATTCTGCTAGACAAGCCCGGGCCTCGCGGAAACTTTTA
The DNA here is from genome assembly GCA_963971405.1 of Psococerastis gibbosa. Taxonomy (NCBI): domain Eukaryota; kingdom Metazoa; phylum Arthropoda; class Insecta; order Psocodea; family Psocidae; genus Psococerastis; species Psococerastis gibbosa. The sequence continues at coordinate 2,990,214 of OZ020487.1, read as the reverse complement.
TTTTATACCGAGTCTCGAACTCCGAATTTGTAGTTCAGAGTCCAGCTCTCTACCAACTGGTCTAGAAATGCAAATTCTCTTCGGTTTGAGCAAGTCTGACAGCGTTCTAGGGGGTTCCCTCTATAGTCCATTGATGGAAATTGCCGAAAGTGCTAAGGGTTTATGTATACAGCCCGTAGGAAAGTGGCAGCCCGAAATTTAATACTTTTTATTTTTTATTTAATTAACTAAGCATGTTATTAAAGATTTGGCTCATCAAAGTTGTAGAAGACTACTTCATGCATAATATAATAAGGTATTTTTAATTTTGAAATTGTAGTTTTTTTTATAAAATCGATTACACGTGAAAATTTATTGTTTATCAAATATTTGCATGTTTATGAAAAAACTACAATTTCGAAAATTAAAAATATCTTATAGTATCATGCATGAAGTAGTCTTCTACAACTTTGATGAGCCAAATCTTTAATAACATGCTTAGTTAATTAAATAAAAAATAAAAAGTATTAAATTTCGGGCTGCCAATTTCCTACGGGCTGTGCAGTTTAGATTTTAGAACGCCTGCTTTCAGCATTTCTGCTTTTAAGCAACCCTGTCAGCCTGGCGGGGGGAGTGAGTCTGTTTATTAACTTGACGCTCCCTCGGGGCAGACTCCTTCACCTCACGGAGAAGCGGAGTTGACTGACAGGATGGACGTTTACTTGCGTGTCGAGTCCTGGCCACCTCCGATTTAATCGTGTGACTTTACCATGTTCCATAAGTGGTTCGGAATCCACTATAATCAGGAGATCCATCCTGTCTGTCAACTCCCCTTTCCCCCATGTGAAGGAGTCTGCCCTTAGGGTGTCTCAAGTTAACAAACAGACTCACTCCCCCGCCAAGCTAACAAGGGTGCTTAAAGCAGAAATGCTGAAAGCAGGCGTTGGAAACAACAATTTAAACATTATTCTATTGTCTGTTAATTAAAATGAAATAATTACCACGAAGTCACGAGTAGTCTAATTATTTTTACTAGTTCAGTAGGCAATAAAATTAATAATTTCTTCTTTTATTTCTCTGCCTTCTAATTTAGGACAGAGTGGCGGTGAGTTGATAAGTTTACTTCTAGGCCTACACAATATTACACTTTTTGATTACGTCAGCAAAGAAAATATAGAACTCATTTAAGGGACTCTGACAGCTACCTGAGTTAAGGAAAGGTTACTACCAAAAAGAGACGAATTTCCTCAAGATCTTTCCGCTCCTTAAGGGGAAGATTTCAGAATATTTTGTAGGTTACAACAGAGAAGAGACGAATTTCCTCAAAATTCTTTTGCCCTTTAAGGGACAGATTTCAAAATATTTTGTAGACAATGGATTTTTGGTGAAACTAATTTATTTCTGGTTTTCTAGATCCTCTAATCTCGGTAGTTATTGTTGTAGGATGCGAGCAGACAAACTGAACACATGATAGTAGTTCTCGTGGAGTTTGCAGTGGCCCTGATGACGATACTCGATCAGATCAATCGAGAGTCGTTTCAGCGATTTAAGCTGCGTATGGGACTTAACCATGGACCTGTCATAGCGGGGGTTGTGGGGGCGCAGAAACCCCAGTACGACATTTGGGGCAACTCTGTCAACGTAGCCAGCCGAATGGACAGTTGTGGCGTCATGGGCAGAGTTCAGGTAACTGAGGGCAGCTCCCACCTATTGTAGGTTTTCCTATGATATGTGGAATCTAGCGGATACTGGTGTATTACACCATGCATTAAAAAAGTATAGAATATAAATAAACATTTTTTTCTATAGTGCAACTTCCAAATACTGGAGCTGTCATAATTTGCTAATAAATCAACGATAATAGAATTGATGACGCCTAACTATCAGCTAAGTATTGCCGATGGCGGTGAAACGTCGGGGGAAATGGCAAAGGAAGCATTTCCAGGTTGTCGGGTGCCAACACATGTCAATAAAGAATATCAGTTAGCCAAACCACAGACCCAACTACTCATGACATATTCAGCGCGTATACCCTATGGATCATTTAAATTTATTAAAGAAACGGCGCATGAAAAACAAATGAACAACACAAAGGGCAGGGCTGGCAACAGAACTCCGGCGCTGTAAGTTCTGCGCACTTGACCCGTAAACTAAATAGCTTGAATTCAACTGTATAGAGCTTAGGCGACAACCACCCTCTTACACTATGAAACTACCGAGGAAACATTATTTGACTGTGCTGCTGATGCGGACTAAATCGATAAGAAGACTTAAGTTTTGGTTGCCTTTCACAGTGGAAGTAGGCTTTTCTATTAATTTGTCGTATGGCTATACGGGCAGGGAGAGACAACCAAGCCCATTCTTCTTATCGCTTTATAACCAAATTACGTCAGAGCCAGTAAATAAAAGTTGCATTATAGAACGGAGTGAAACATCTTTCGAACCGCACTTACCAAATGAAAACCTGCAGTTGGGAAGAGCCCTGCCTAAATATTCCGGTAGACTGAGGCACTGTAGCTCGAAGGGCAGTTCCTATCATCACTTGGAAAGTCTCGGTAAGGCGGGGTTTCCATTGACCTCGCATTGCAGAATGTACATGACATTAAAGACTTATTAATGATGTCTGCTACCACGTCAACGTATGTGCATTCTGCAATGCGAGGTCAATGGAAACCCCGCCTTAGGAATAATGCCCGGTACCGCCATTCATTGCAACGTGGCAAATGTGTACTTAAGACCGCACGGCAGAAGTCATTCATTAGCAATCCCAATCAATTTATAACTTATGTAAATAGTAAGTAATACAATATTATATATTAAATAGTATTAATTTCTGACTTGTTTCTCATTCAATCTACGAACACAATCCCATATAATACTACATAATGCATAATATTATTTACTACCTATACAACGTACTAAAATTGTACTAAATTGATTGGGAATGCTGCAGAAGTTTTCACTTCTGCCGTGCGGTCTTAAGCACACGCTCGGTTTTTTCAATATATATTTTTTCCAATAATTGTTTTCAGTAATTAAGTTAGCCCGCCCATGTAATTCAAATAGGATTGCTGGTGTTCCACTCGTGGTTAAGGGGCATACCTGCTCGAAGGTCGACCCTTCCAATTCAATAGTACCACGGAGGGTCCCCTCCTTCAGTAGGCCCAATAGTTCAGACTACAACCCTACATATTTTTTGCTGCGTGTCGCGCCACAGGGGGGCCAGCCCAACTCATTGCCATGCTAAAATCTGTATCTGGTGCGCCCAAAGAAGTTTCACTTCAAACACCAAATGCATAAATACGAAAGAGCTGAATTTGTGATGTTATTTTCAGGTGACAGAAGATACTGCAAAGATACTCCAGCATGCAGGATACGAATGCGAATGCCGGGGTCCTACCTATGTCAAAGGCAAGGGTACACTCACTACGTACTTTGTCAAAACGCCCTTCGACGAAAGATAGGCAAAAGTCTGAAGAGACACAAGAGAAAAGTCTGAAATAATATTGCTTATTAGATTGTAGTGATTGGAAAAAGGTGCCAAAGAAAGGTCATGGATGTACTCAATCGTGTAGTTGCAAGTATAAACATACAATATATTCAGGACAAAATGTAACTGTTTTACGACAGGTAGTCAGCACAGTACCAAATACATAGGTACACAAAAACACCTTGTAAAAAATTATACGTCAAGTGAATAGCAGTAAACATTGAGTCAACATCAAAAATAAGGTGCTCCGGGTAATTGGAGCAGGATTACGGCAGAGATTTCAAAATATTTTGTAAACAAAGAACGGCCGAGTTGACGTAATTTATTGTTGAAAGATTATTTACATGCAAGCAATTGAATGAATGTATTCGAATAGCCCCTTGCAGTCGCCTCTGTAGGTAATACACGTGTTGAGTTACGACAGGTCTGCGATGGCAAGACTCGCACAAGTGCGTGTACGCTACCACTATGCCAAACAAGACACATTAATTAATAATATAGATTATACATACAAATAATTATAATTAATTCCTCGTTCCACAGCCGCGTCATATGAAAATGGTTGTTTAAAGCAGACTACGCCGACTGATTTGAAATTATTCTATAAAATCTGTATAATGCATCTTAGGCTCATCTTGTTTTTTTTTAATTATTTTTCTATGAATTAATCATAAAACCATTGTTGTATATCTTGAAAGCTGTGGAACGAGGAATTAAGTAATCTAGTCAAAATGACTACAAAATACAAGCGGCTGAAATGAAGTTAATTAAAACAGATCAGGGAAGAAGGGACAGAATTAGAAAATAAATAATGAAAGGAGAGTTCTGGCTGGAAAACCATTGGTGCAGAAGATAGCAAAAAGAAGACTGCAATGGTTCGGACACTCAAAGCTAATTGATAGCAGCAGGTGCGTGAGGAAATGGCGTGGACGAAATAGAGGCAGCACAAAGGAAAGGAACATCTACGAATAAATACACAAACCAGAATGAAAACGATGTCAGTAGAGGGGGAATGGTACCTGAGGAAGTGCTGAATAATCACAAGTGGGGGGAGCGGGCAACTGCAGCGGATTTAGACCTGATTTATTGGAAACTTTAAACTGTTTGAAGCCGGCAGTTTGTATAAAAAAAAAATCAAACTTTCAAGACTTCCTCATTGTGAATAAAAATAACTAATTAAAGTTTTATGTCACACAATTATAAAAACAAAACCGCGACTCACGCCATAGTCAAGTTTCAGTTGTGTCACCGGTTGCTTATTTTTGATTGTATGACGTGAAACTTTACAAAGTTATTTTTTATTCACAATGAATGACAGTAAGTTTTACAAAGTTTATAAGACTATTATGTGTACAGGATTGCCTGCCCTGTCAGGTGGGTTGAGCTGCTTCCAACTGCGTTTTTTATAAATCCGCAAATTTTGGCACGGCGTTATGGATGGCCACGGTTATGGTTATGTATAAGGTTATATTAAGTTTTATAAACAAAATAAAATAGACCTTATGAAGAACTGCTCGGCTGCCATTAGAATTTAAACTAACTAACTAGCTACCTAACTCGGTTAGGTACTCAATTCAATAATAATAATAATATTATAATAATAATTCGTGCGTTTTTTTTTTTTTGTTAAGTTTTCTACAGTTATTGTTTTGAAATCTCTGCCACTGCCTTATCTCAGTAAGGCACAGTTAGGTGACAGGGAATGAAGCCCTGAGGATGAAGCCCTTGCATTATAGACCTGAATTTATTACCTGAATTGTAAAGAAGGAATGAACTATTAAATTCTCTTCTGACTTCGAATTATATTGATCAAGTTGCATCTTAAAATTCCCATAATTTCTCGCATACCGTGCATCCCGTATTGCTATTATATTATACAGTGATCCAGAACAGCTAAAAGCAAAAACAGTTAGAATCAAGTTTTGCACATAACATAGGCTACTGATAAATTGATTTATTTATTTATTTTACATCTAGGCTATGTAAATTTTAGGCTTTTTAATATTGAACTTTTAAGTAGGTACTTACTTAAATAAAACATATGTAATATGGAAGCAAAAGTGGCTGATAGAAACTGGAGTTGCATATCAACCAGAGTGATTTGTAAAACGAGTAAAGGAGAAGTTAGTTTGAAACATATTCAGATAGCATTATAGGGTAGGCATACATTTTTGTAATTTATTGTAAGTCATGCGTACAATTTGTTTGTTATTTTACAGCATGATTTCCCATGGATTGAGATCTACAGAAACGGTATTGAAAACCATTAGGGTATCTATCTATATCTATTGACAATGTATCAAGAAAAATTTGAATCCGGTGGTATTGGCAATGTTATGATCAGGGCTCTATATCAGGCTGGCGACTATCCCTTCTAGCCGTCCCGCCAAAAGGGACCGGTTTGAAGGGATGGTATGAATGCATGGAGTCTAATGGGCGCGGTCACACAGTTCCGGTGGCTACGTGCCAACCGCAATCGACCGGATGGTGGTGCGGCAGGGAAGGATGACCGGATGAGGGGGGCAAATAATAAACTTTCAGTTTCATTCATTCCGCGCGGTTGGAATGTTCAACACCGACAAGTTTATTGACTGTGGCCATGCGACTGATCGGATCAAGTGTAAAATCAGCTATTTTTACGCGGTCGCACCGGACAGTGTGGCAGCGTCGTGTCATCTCGCCAGAACGCATCCCTCTTAGCCGCATCCATCAAAAAGGGACAGTATGTCGCCTGCCTTGAGTACTCGCCTCTTTACTCCATATATGCATGCAATGTAGGCAATGTTTTAACTTTAAATGATGGCAAAATATGTAAACCAACTACTATATAAGAGGACTATGGACTCTACTGTTAGGGCGGCCAAAAGTTTCACCGGGCTGACTGCGCCAAATTAAAGTAACTATGAGAACAAAATTAGCAAGTATAGTTCTAATGACTTTGACTCTTTTCAATGTCAAATTAAAATTTGGTATGGCTCCTTGGAGTGGACTTCTTGCGAACGAACCCCAATTTAAAACGCAATCCATGAGCGATCACGCTGCTGCTGCAGGATTTTATCAGTTTTGCTATAAATTCAATAAGACAGTTCAGTTGGCAATAATAAACATTTTTCAAACAGTTTTCGCCGTTACTTAGTGAACCCATCCATCCATGGTAGAGTGGAAAACTATGGTATCAACATTTCTAACTTTAAATTCAATAATAATAGTAGTATATGCGGTACTCGAACTCACGTTCAATGCCTATCACTGTCGAGGTTGTTTTCGTTGCCTACTTTTCATTTTGAGTAAGACCTAAGTCAATTTAACGTTAGAAATTGTTACCGCTTTATATGCAATTAGGTAGCGAAATAGAAATACAAGGAAATGGCTAGAGGAAACCCAACCGGTACAGTAAATCTGCCTCCGGTAGCTGTATTCACTCCAGGATGCAAGGACGGGCGTCGGTTGAAATCAGAAATCATAAGTAATGATACAGACTTTTATCTGTACTTGGTTAAGTCATGCTTTCATTTGTTTCATTGCGCCAATGGTAAGCTTGCCCCTTATCCCTTGTAGCCGGTGTAGGTTGACATCGAGGACGTCTAACAGTTTGCCTATGGCTAAAACTGTATACCGAAACAATACAAATAATGTCCGAAATCCATTGGGTCGTTGGCATTGGACTAGCCTATGTCCTAAGTCCATAAAAAGTCCTTCAGGACATTATTACTACCCCTAATGATACAAGTCAAAATAAACATTACCTACCTAAAATGATTGCACTTTTCCTTTCCAAATATCTTGGTGATTTCGTGGGTTGTAGTTGGAGACAGAGCACTAAAATTACTATGAAGACCAACTGAAGTAGTCGTGGATATACGAGTCACTGTGATGCTCCGAATCCATCCGAAGAATATTCGGAATCACCTCATCCACTTCAACACTGCCAATACAGCTGGAGAAAAACGAGTCAGAAACAGTCCGTGGCTTTATATTAACCAAAGGCATTATCCGTAACAGAAGACGATTCCCACGCTCGTTTGAACAATACGAATTCAACTGTTCCAAAGCCTTCTCTTGCAAACGGTCAATATGCCGGCGGGAATGATCGGGCAGCGTAGAAAGATGCCAACTGAATAGACTAACCGCTTTCAGATAGGCAAATTCACAGTGGTCTAGCTGTTGATCGACTATGCGGGTAACAGCGTCGAACAGTCTTAAGACACTATTTATCACATCAAAAGACTTTTTATCAGACGAGGAATCCTGTTGTAAACTAGCTTGAAAGTCGAACAAAATTGGAGACAACATTTTACGGATCGGAAGTTCATCCGAACACTGAGCCAAGCCTAGGACAAATAGTTCTGGCCAACTTCTACGTACTAAAGATATTTGAAGATCCTTATTGATGCGCTGAAAAGAAGGGATTTCTCTTGCCCAGTGAACTGACGCAAAGAGTATGCGGCAAGCCGCTTCACAAACGTAATGCTCGTTGAAAGACGCTGGTTCTTGAATGGGCATTTTAATTGAGAAATTTGTATTGCCCTCTTGAATAATAACATCTTCAATAATTTCGTCATCATCACGTTCCCTCTTAGTACCTTCGCCATGCAAGATATTTGAAACTATAGCCAGAGATTCGCGCAATGTTTTATCGTGTAATTGCACATCATTTTCACTGGCGTCTTCTGACGACTCGTCATCAGACGGCGGTGGCGATGTCTTTAAAAAATTAGTTTGGGGCGTTCGGGGGTTATTACCGGGTAGAAGACCGTGGGGCTCAATTGTGTGATTAGAGGAAAAGGCAGCAGCTGCCCTCTTTGCATCGTCATGTGGAAACATCGGGGGATTGGGCAAAGCAGTTCCAAATGGGTAACAGGCAAGCTTAGATAGAACAAGCTGTCCAGGGTCATGCAATGTCTTTGTACTGGTTGGCTTTCTCTCATGTTGTACTGAATCACTGCGCATTCCCTTGTCAATGCATTTCTGTAGACGACAGTGCTGGCAACGATTTCTATGGTGTTTTGTAATGGTACAATTTTTTGATTCACGGCATTGATAGCCAAGTTGTTTGCGAATGGATCGTTTGAAAAATCCTTTGCAACCTTCACAGGTTACTGCTCCATAGTGCCGACCTGACGCCCTGTCACCACATACAACACACAATTCAACAGGTGGTGTTGCTGATGCCTGTGCATACATTTTATCAATGTTTGCGTTCATTTTGAAGAAATGATCCACAGCGAGCTTACCAATGGACTTTTATTGATTTTGCTTCAAATATTATACCCCAAATAAGTAACAAGGCACTGAAGACAAGGCTGAAGGCAGTCACAACAAAGGAAAATTATTAAATGTTTATAGAAAAAAATTATTTACAGAAGTGAGAATGACGCCATTTTAATTTTTGAAAGTAAATTTTCTGTAGGTACTTTGTACTTTTGTCTCTTATTATTAAGGTACTAGAAAATAATTATAATTGCATATATCTTTGCTTTTAAACCTAATAACTAGTTAAAAAATAAATTATATTCGTTAAATATAAATTAAACTTGTAACACAGACAATTTTATTACATAATTTTTCAAGTTAAAGAGTTGTGTTTTTTAACCGCTGCACTCTTTGCCTCAGCTGTTCTGTTCATTTCATAGTCAAAGATGGCTGCCTTCAGCGAGAGTGCGTTGGTTAAAAAACTTGGCGAATTAAATCCGTCACAGCAAAGTATTCAGACTTTGTCGCTTTGGTTGATTCACCATAGGAAGCACCATCAAGCTATCGTCAAAACCTGGCACCGTGAGTTAACTAAAGGTAAGTAAGTTTGATGCAAAACTGAGTGGTTGACATTCAGCCAGTAGATTCCCTAGGCTACCTTTTCCAATATTCATATTATTTTCATATCTCAATGAACAAGTACATAATTTCCTCTTTATCATTTAGTATAGGAACTGTAGAATAGATAATTAAGTTTTGTTCCATAGTAAATAATTGTACTAGGGTTTAATTTCGGCTGCCTCGACTTAAGATCGTACAGCACTTGTGATGATCGATGGGACAATTGCATTGTCTAGGAAGGGCAGACCAATATATTACTATACAATATAAATGCATTGAGTACAGTATTATCGACTATTGCTTCAAAAAAAAAAGCTTTTTATTTAGTTTTCGTACTCAATTTAGCACCTAAAACATGCCTGAAGTAGTATGAAAGCATAGATAAAAAGGTTGCTCAGATTGTTTTAAATTATAAATGAAAATTAGTTTAAGTGACTTTATTGCCTCCAGAACCAAACTATCAAGGGATGGGTTTTGTCCAAAATAATGATGGCTACAGTATATATTACGTGAATTCAAAGAAATCTTTGGAGCCGTTTTTATTTTATTTTTTTTAAAGCTTTTTTGCCTCATGGGTGAAGAGGGGCCGAGGGGGGCGTTAAACCCCCATAAGTTGGAAATAAATAGTCCCTAGTTATGATTTACATACATATATGAGCTACACACCGAATTTTATCGAAATCCATCGAGTAGTTTGTCCAGAAATCGACGAATAGAGAGTCAGAGATTTCGTATAAACCGCTTTTGTTATTCCTGATGTAAACCCGTTGCAATCTCGAAATCGAAAATGTTAACCGCCTCTTTTTATATCAGTTCCACGCCTAATTTACTAAACGTATTGATTCCAGCTGTGGAAAAGCGCAAAATAACGTTTATATACCTTGCGAATGATGTGATTCAAAACAGCAAGAAGAAAGGACCCGAGTATGGGAAAGAATTCGGAACGGTGTTGGCAAACGCTTTGGAGCACATGGGACAGCTAGAATCAATGGACGCAAAGAACCGCAATAGTTTGGAGCGTGTGTTGAAAATTTGGGAGGATCGAGGTGTTTACGACTCAAAACAAATTATTTCATTCAAGAAAGCTTTGGGTAAGTCGCTATCTATTTAGTCTGAAAATAGAGAATCGTGGAAAACCCGAACCATATCCCTTTGCGTGCATCGTGTTCCACTACACCCCGCAATGACATTGACCGTGGGTTCAGTTCGGCTCGGTTCCCTGAAATGTCATACGACATGTGTTCCCAATCGTTCTACATGGTATGTGGTAACTGCCATCTGCTTAATACTCAACAGTGTGTCTAGTAGTAAGGTTTATTCTGTCTGCAGTTGGGAGGACTGGTAGCGTGGGGGGGGGGGGGTTATAACTGCCACTTCCTTGGTCGCTTCGTCTGCACAGTCATTGGGCATGACTCCTGTATGGAATGACAATCAAATAATAATGGGCAAGATTATTGTTATATGGTTGCCATCCCATTTAGGAGTCATCCTCAATGACTGTGCAGACGAAGCCGCCAAGGAAGTGACAGGTACATACGGTATGTGTATGTGTATATTGTAATGAGGAACGAAAAGTATTCTGCATGTATTAATCCAAGGGAAGATAGAAGGATTGAGGGCTATCGGCATTCGAAGAATATTCTGGTTGAAAAATCCGAATTGGTGGTTTGGCAAGAGCACGACCTCCCGTTTCATAGTGAGTTAATTGTAAGAGTAGGCCGAAAGGCCCAGATTCGCCCACATGGAAAATAAAGACAATTTCTTTCTTTATTTTTTCCAAGGTCAAAATAGCCATGATGTTCGCCAACGTTCCATAGGACAGGCTTTCAAAGAAGAAGGGTTCTAAAAGGACTAGCGTTGCGCAGTAAACGTGCAATTATAACCTCCAGGTGCCCGGGTGAGATACGTGAGCCTTCTCCACTCTCTCCCCCTCCGCTTCTTATAATTTATCACTTCCTGTGGTGCTAGTCCCACTCTTAGAAAACCTTACAGCTTCCTTGGTCTTCCTCTTCTTCGTGCTCTCACTATTTCTTCCCCCAGCCATTTCCTTAGGAACCTGATTTTATCCATTCGCTTTACATATCCGAACCATAGCAGTCTCCTCGCTATCCTCTCTCTATGACAGTGAGTTTGTCGTCGTAAAAACTGGATCATGTAAAAAATGTTAGGGACATTAGACGAGCACTGCCACCTACAGAAGGAACCCAGTTGTACAGCCTAGTCATGGTCAGTAGACATGGTCAGTGTAATAACTTAAGAAATACTTTATTTGCAGGCATTGAAGTGCCGGTGGAAGCTAAAAAGAGGCGGCATGCACCAGATGAAAACAATGATAAGGCTGCAAAGAAGCGGGAAAAGTATTCTCCGGAGTTTCCGCTGAAGGAGCGCAGAAAATCTGAGACTGAAATCGAGGTAGACGGGGTCAAAGAGGTCCACGTCACGTTATCCCCTAAAACGCCAGCGGGGGATCCCCCGGAGCCCGAAGAAATCATTAAGGCCCTTATGGTAAGTCAATAATTATTTCAAAATTGCCGGCAATGGCGCTCGGTGTGCGCATTCCTTCAGCTCCCCCTATGGTTAATGACAATGAAACTTAAAAGACTAGACGTACAAATGTTTACCTTGCCTACTGTAGTTAATCTAATATCATAACTCTTATAGTAAGTCACTAATTAATTCTTATTTATTCTGTAAAGGAGCGTATTGCACCGACCGGCTAGGGCTAAATACAGAAACGGTGACGTGGTAGCAGACATTCAAGACTTAGGTGGGGTTTCCACCGACCTCGCATTGCAGAATGCAAATGATATTGACGGAAATGTTTTTTTCCTCTATGCCATAGTTAAAATTGATCAATGATCATGCAGTAAAATCACAAACAAACAAACTAAAATTAAAAAACTGCGTCATGGGATATGTTAAGTACAAACATTTTAATAGATTTTTATAAAAAGAAAGCATTACAATTTACAATTTTTGCTTTCCTATTTATGCGTGAGTATGAGGCGCATATTCCACCAACGTCAATACTACATTTACGATCACTATTGACGTTGGTGGAATAAGCGCCTATGAATATTGTGATGGTCGAAATTTTTGATTTGGAGATTTCAGTGGATTTACACGTTCAGTGGTTTCACAAAACTTGGGCATGTAAAGCAGCCGGTCCCGGGCTTTCCTGGTTGAGTGTAAGAATGGGCTTTATAGCCCTAACTCCGCTATGTTGGCTTAGTAATAGAAAAAAAAGTCCATATTTATTTATTTATTTAAAACTTGATTTTGGTATAACTCAAAACTCAAAAATGGCTTTTTTTTTAAAAAAATGGAACCTTGCTATTTTCTATGCGTTTTAAGAGTGTACAGCCCGTAGGAAATTGGCAACCCGAAATTTATTCCTTTTTATTTTTTATGTAATTAACTAAGCATGTTATTAAAGATTTGGCTCATCAAAGTTGTAGAAGACTACTTCATGCATCATATAATAACGTATTTTTAGTTTTTGAAATTGTAGTTTTTTTATAAAATCGCTTTTACGTGAAAAGTTATTGTTTATAAAATATCTGCATGTTTATGAAAAAACTACAATTTCGAAAATTAAAAATATCTTATAATATGATGCATGAAGTAGTCTTCTACAACTTTGATGAGCCAAATCTTTAATAACATGCTTAGTTACTTTAATAAAAAATAAAAAGGAATAAATTTCGGGTTGCCAATTTCCTATGGGCTGTACACTCTTAACTTCAGGTTTGTTTTATTTGTTAAATAGAGTAACAAATTCAAACCAGTTGCATTCCCAAACAAAGGTTTGGTTTGGTACAAAAAATTATTTTGTTGAAGAAATTATGAATAATTTATGCCCCAATACACTGAAAATGGTAAATTGTATTGTAGTAAAGGACGGTCATGACAGGCATAAAATGTGGAGACCCGCGTAGTGGACAGATATTCCTAGTATTAAACACTCCCGAACAGATATTCCTAGTATTAAGCACTCCCGAACGCCCGAAAGAAAAGAAAAACTTCAATAATTATCCTCCGGATTTAAACCTAGATGGTTGTGGCCACCCTAAGTGAAAAGGAGTAAAAACCGTTCCCTCCTTATTCCAGGATTTAGAGAACTCGGCGTCGAGCGATGTGGCAGTAAGGGAAGCCATAGCCAGCCTGCCGCCGGAGGTGACTGACGTGAATGAAATCAACAACCTGCCGGACAAGGTGGCAGGAGAAAGACTGCTGCAGGAGGTGACCGCGGCGGTAACGCTGCTGACCGACTACAACGCGCGACTCGCTGGCGAGCTCGAGGACCGGAGGAGGGTCACTGCCATGCTTAGGGACTTCACACATTCCCAGATTGAGCTGTTGTCACAGGCGAAGGAACGATTGGAGGTAAGTGACTTTTGGAAGCTGCAGGAATGGTAGCAATTTTAAGGCTTGCTGATGTGCAGCAATGGTAAACGATTGTTTACGCGTTTCTTAGAAATGTTGGAACCTCTGATGTGAACTTTACCCTTTCTCCATTTATTTATTTGCGCAATGAAACGTAGTCCTTTACTGTAATGCCTAATATCATGGAATTAGTAGAGCAGAAATGGAGCGAATCATGATCCCAAAACCAATTTATATATTTATAAATAGTATACCTCTCATGATAATAACATGGAAAAACACACTTGTAGAGCAGTGGTACAGACTCCAACTTTCCCCCGAAAGGTTGTTTGTTCGAGTCCCGCACTTGCCATGCTTTGGAGGGCATGTAAAGCAGGTGGTCCCGGGCTTTCCTAGTTGAGTGTAAGAGAGGGCTTTATAGACCTAATTCCTCTAGGTTGGCTTATTAATAGAACAAAAAAATTAATATTTAGTATGTTTTCTCTGGTATAAGTCTAGATGCAGTATTGTAGAGTAACTTGAGTTCCATAATTCAAGAAAGAAAGATGATAGATTTAGCCATTTTTTAGAACCGGTCCGAGTTTACTCGAACATGATTTCCAATTTATCAATTAGTAGATGGAAAAAATTATTAATTTCATGGTAAATAATTTTCCTATCGTTACATTTCGGATATCTCGGGGAGGTGGGGGTTGTCCACCTGACATCACTGGAGGTGAGGTAAATGGGTCAGACCAACACATTATACACACAGTAATAATGGCAGGGCACGCAATGCATTTGAGCGTGAATTTTCATTTTTTTTTTTAAAAAAAAAACTTTTTTCCACAAAACCAAATAGTTTTTTGGGAAAGCAACCTGTCCGGTTTCGTTACTTAATTAAACACCTAAAACATGCCGGAAGGTAGAAATCATCGATGGAAAGGTTTCGCAGAAATTTTTTTTTTAGACATTTGTCATGAAAATTTAGTTATTATTATTTTTTTACCCCCATAAGCAAACTATTAAGGGGCAAGCGACCCCCGCATTTTGTTAACATTAACAACGACTACAATATATGTGAATTTAAAAGAAATCGTTGGTGCCTTTTTGGTGAAATAATTTTTTTAGACGTTTTTTTGGAGTTTTTTGAAAATAAACCCCCCCCCCCCCCCCCCCAAAAAAAAAAAATTGAGTTAGCCGAAAATAAATAAATAAATGGTCTCGAGGTACGATTTTTGTGATCCTACATGCAAAATTTCATCAAAATCGGCCGAGTAGTTTGTCTGGAAATCGATGAACAGACGTACAGACAGACAAAGTGACAGACATTTCGTAAAAAACACTTTTTTTGGTTCTTGGGACCTCGAAACGTGTAAATCCGTTTAAATCTCGGAATCGAAAATTTCGACCATCACAATGCTTTCCTTATACTACGTATAAATTGGAAAGCAATAATATTTACTGCTATTTAAAATTCCTGGCTCCGCCCCAGAACAACGTCAGCTTTTTGCTCATTCTCCACTGGAGGATTTTTATTCAAGTTCCTAGCAAATTTGAACGAAATCGGTCCAGTAGTTCGGTCTCACCTTACACGCATATACAGTACATACGCCACCCTCAAAACCACTTTTCCGGACTTTTTAATGTCAGTGGTAAGTGTTACATTACACCCGATAATAATGCAATATATTGAATAAAGGAAAAAGTTTCCTGAATAAAGTAAGCTCACAGCCCTGTTTGTTAGCTTGCTAACCTGTCTAGCAATACGAATCTTGTCAAAGCGCATATAAGGAGATGATTTAGCAGACAACAGACTTGTCGAGCTTCTGGTCCAGTGGTTAAGACGACGTCCCGGCTAGGTGTAGATCGTAAGTTCGATTCCCAGGAAGTCCAGTTTTTTTCTAAATCCTGTCATTTCAGTTATTAAGTGGAGGTTACTTCTTAAACAAACTTAGCTTACTTAATGTCAGTGTTATACACCATATAATACTGTTCTCAATGCTGTGCTATAAAGTGCTGTAGATATCTATTATTTTATGTGTTACATTGTATGTGCTGTCGTTTTTGTACTTTGACTGTTTGCAACACATTATAAGCTAAAATAAATAAATACTGCATCATATTGAATTATTTATTCTTCATTTATCCATAGGAATATCAGGACAAACTCCAAAAAGTCCATCAAGTCCGGCAGGAAGTCCGATCGCACATCCAGAACCTCCCGGATATCACGCAGCTGCCTGACGTAACGGGAGGGTTGGCACCCCTGCCCTCTGCGGGTGACCTATTCAGCCTGCACGGTTGAGCTATGTATGGTATCCATTTATATATAGTGTGTTATGTTACCTATTGTAACGATGAACCATTCTGCCATTTATACTTCCCCGCCGAGCTGGGTGATCCTAGAACAGATGCACTAGGGCGTTTTCTACGCATCGATCACGCTGGGTGGTCCTTTATTGGATCAAATAGGTTGGTGCAAAAACAACAAAACAACAGTGGACAAAAGTCTACTTTAAAAGATTCACTCGCAGTATACGCGGGAATTAGCGTTCCGAAGTAGACAGTGGTTTTGCACCAATCTACTTGCTCCAATGACAGTACTCTCCGCGTGTTCACCCTCCAGTCCAGGGTAGAAGCCTTTAAAAATGGTAAAATGTGAAAGAAAACCATAGTCGGGTGAAACCCATGGGAAATAGAATATAATATGATAAAAATTAAAGGAAAAATAAATTACGGGCGATCTGAGGTCGGGAGTAAGAGGTAGTGAGTTTTTAACGGTGAAATACGGAATGTCTTGATTTCCTTGCAAAACTACGAGCCCTATGGAAAAAGGTTAAATACTAATAGCAAAGTTATAGGTAATAAAAATATCTACAACTTTTGTATTCACACTTTTTTCACATAACCTCAATTTCTGTGAAAAATTAAAACAAAAAAAGTTTTTGGTTTTTTTATTTAAAAAAAACAATTAATGTAACAGCAAAGGCTTTCACGGCCGGAGTCGAATGAAGAACCAGTAGAATCCGGGCTGATGGCCCGTGGTTGAAATGAAAGCGAACTTCCAACATCGTCAACATCTGCGGACGACATCTTCAGTGGAACTGCGTAGACTTCTAGGATTGTATGTCGGAAGCTCAGCAGCGATTGTGACACTGTGATTGTGACTGTGACTGCGACACAGTTGCTGCTGAGCCTCCGAGATAGAACCTTAGAAGTCTAGGCAGTTCTGACGATGTCGACCGCAGATGTTGACGAAACGTTTGGAAGTTCGCTTTCATTTCGACCACGGCCCATCAGCCTGGATTCTACTGGTTCTTCATTCAAAAAAAATTATTTCACGAAATTTGGTGTAAACTTCCCTTTGTTTGTTCTAATTATACTGTGGCGTTGCTAAGTTCTGCCACCTTTCCGCATTCCGTTGTTGTGGTTTACTTCTCCACAATACACGGTAATTTTTACTATTAATTTTTTCACCTAATTTTCACTAATTATCGAAAAATTACCCTAATTGTCAATCTAAAAATCTCACGTCAAAATATCAAATTTTTTTTTAAGTTGGGGAACTTTGTGCTCGTTGAAATCTCCGATGGTCTAAAAAATATATACAGAACACTGCTATGCTAAATTTTTATTGAAAATGCAATAGCAGTAGTAGCATTTTTTTTAGATAAAATCCTATCTTTCATATTTAAAATTCTATTTTCGCGTGTTTTTTGCAATCATTATGTTTTTTGTTTATCAATGTAACCTGGAATCTTACATTTTTCGAATAATTAAAGTATACAATTTAATAAATAGTTCAAAATTGTACATTTTTCGGATTCGAGTTTTTTCCGTTTTTTGCATTTTTTAAGAAAATTTAGCACAGTAGTGTATGCCTACCTACGACTTTTTTATTTAACATTTTTCCATTGGACTTGTAGTTTTGCCGGAAATCAAGATATACCGAATTTAACCCTTAAAAACTCACCCCTTCCTACTTCCCGACCTCAGATCACCCATTATTTAAATTTCCTTTCATTTTTATTATATTACCTTCCGTTTCTAATGGGTTTCATTTTTCTATAATTTAATTTGTTTTCAAAAATTATCTACCCTGGACTATTTGTGCCCCGAAGAGACAGGACCGAGGACCACGGATATTTTTTGAATTTCTGGCGCCACCTGTCTCGTCTTCGACCAATCAGAACACGGCTTGGGCGCTTGAAACTTACCTTACTTTTTCCTCGCTTTTATCCCTGAGAGGGGTCAGCGAAACGGCATTTTCTCTTCCACTCCTTGCGATTCTGTGCTTCGACTGCGGTTGCTCTTACAATTCTGAGATCTTGGCGGACTTTTGCTTCTACCGGCAGCCTGGGTCTCGTCTTCCTTTTCCCTCGGCTTCGATATGTTTTATCCGCCTTATATGCTCTTCTGGCCGCCTTCTTTCGACGTGGCCCCACCAT
The DNA here is from genome assembly GCA_963971405.1 of Psococerastis gibbosa. Taxonomy (NCBI): domain Eukaryota; kingdom Metazoa; phylum Arthropoda; class Insecta; order Psocodea; family Psocidae; genus Psococerastis; species Psococerastis gibbosa. The sequence goes on along the minus strand of OZ020487.1, from coordinate 2,972,115 downwards.
GATAGTCGTCGTTCCCGCGCTTTATCGACTATGTTTGCGATCGTCATTTCAGCTCTTATTTCTTATCGGCTAGTGTGAAGCCCAGGGACCTTCTCGAAACATCTTCAAATCCCGCCGTGGCTGTCAGGCGTGACCTGATTGGCCACAGCTGGAATTTGTCGAAAAATACGTGGCAGGTGCGTCCAGAAATTCAATAAATATCTTTGGCCATCTCTCCGACATAGAACTCCTGATATGGCGGCTAACATTTCTCTAAACGGTAGGGGTATTCACTTTCTGTCCAATAGTGTTTGTTAAAGCGCCATTGGAATGAAGCTCCTGACACGCTATTCCTATATTATCTTTCAATTGAAATTTTACACGCAAAAGATAGAAGTGTGTCTTTGTGGTTTGAAGGTGACTGAGTTGTGTGGTATCGGGTTCCAACATAAAACAAATGTACAATCCAGCAGGCAGGACTGACAACAGAACCGGCGCAGTAAGTTTTTGCGCACTTGATCTGGCAATTTTAAGAACTTCATTGTGCCTGCAGTTAGCTTTATCGAGAACCTCCAAGCTAAAACTCAGTCGCCACTTTGCCGTTTCATTGTTTACGCTGGGGGCGCTCATCTTACGCGCCTGGATTTAAATCGCAATTTTTTTTTTCATTTCAAACAAACCTTGCTGATAATTATTATACTTGATTTTACTATTTTAAAAATCAAATTCTTTGATTTTTTTTTAACTTAGTAGTCTATAGATTATTAGGCTTACCGTTTTACTCTTTAAGAATGCTTTTTTATTTAAATTTTAAATTTTTCAATTCAGATAATGCAATGGAAATATGGGTAAGCTACAGGGAGTCAATATTTTCTCCGCTGCTAATTAAGGCGGCAATGGGTAATATCTTATAGAGACATTAATAATAGAAAATAAATATTTTGCTTGCCTTAAATACTAAGGCCCGGTTCCACCATGCTCGGAAGTGTTTTTGAGGATTAGTAGAGGCACACTATGCATTGGAACATGGGGATGCTGTCATACTTCATAACAATAGTTCACTAAAGAAATCTGACGCCATTGGTATGACGTATAGCGACACCCTCATGTTACAATAGTTCATTAAGAAAGTCTGACGTCATTGAAATTAGAGGACATCACCAGTAAGTTAATTTAATGTCAGTGTTATATACACCATTGGTATGGAGTATAGCGGCACCCCCATTTTACAATACATAGCGTTCCTCCACTATTCCTCATGACAACATTAGATGGAGCGACTCGTCTTAGAACCAATTTTGTTAAGGGTTTCTGGGGGTAAACATTGCCAATAGGCTTACAAACTGCATGTAACAATTTGACGACAGGGCCTTTGCTTCTGTAAAACTGAATATTTTTACAGCAACCTTTACCAATGGCAACTGAATATTTGAACCTTTGTATGATTGGTTGTCCACTATTATTTGATATTGGTATTATCAAACTATAAATTAATAATTTAGAGCTCCTATTTTTCGTGAAAAATAGCACACAAAGTAAGCATTGGATGACTCGTATCTGTACTTGGTTAAGTCATGCCTTCGCCTGTTTCATTGCGTCAATGGTAAGCTTATCACAGCTTTTCCATTATCGCTTGTATCCGGTGTAGGTTGACATCGAGAAGGTATACCAGTTTGCCAATGGCCAAAAATTCATATGGAAACAATACAAATAATGTCCAAGATACACGGGGTCGTTGGCATTGAACAAGGGACCTATGGGCCACTTAGAAGTGGTGGCATTGGTCCATAAAAAGTCATTCAAAATAAAAATACTAAATAACAAGCATTGTATACTTTTATCTATCATCTAACATATGCCAATGCCGAATTTCCGTTGGCTACTACTAGAAAATATTTGTTTGCTCTTATACTCTTCTGAAGTGTTCTCTATAAGAGAGATTGACATTCGTTATCTGAATGCCTGTTGACACCTGCCTCGCCTTTTTCAGCCACTGATTGATCAAATAAAACGTGGCAGGAGGAACCAAAAATTAAAAATGACCCATCTCTCCTGCAGAGAACTATTATTTTCTAAAAATTGTGCGCTAACTTAAACCCACCTATTATTCTTGGGGACAGTGTATGTTGATGTTGATACAGACTGATTTCTGTTCACGTTTGATTGCCTTTTGTTTGATCCTATACGTGTAATGGATTAATATACAAATTGTAAATTGACAATTATTACTTTTTATTTTGCATCCTATTAGATGTCATCTTATGAGACCATTTCTCGTATTTTCCGCGGTATGTTCGGGCAGACTGATGAAATTGTGTTGGTGACGTCACTATACTTCCATTGACATATACTACGATTTGGTGCACAAAGGCCGATTGTACGGAAACCAGATCTGCAACATATCTCGACACATGCGTTGCGTATCTGTTGCTACAGAATCTGACTTTCTGTACCAATCGATTTGCTCCAATGCATCTCGACACTCGACAGATGCGTTGCGTATCTGTTGCTGTAGAATCTGACTTTTTGCACCAATTTCATCAAATTCTATCGAGTATTTTGTCCTAAAATCGAGTTAAAGACAGACGGTTCGTGAAAACCTCTTTAATTGTTCCACGTGTTTCAAAACGGTTAAGAGGACATGCTACGTAGAAAATGAGCACCCCAAAATTTGTTGTTTTTATTGACTTTATTTTTTTATTTAATTATTAAAGATTTGGCTCATGGAAGTTGTAGAAGACTACTTCATGCATCATATAATACGTAATATTAAAATTTTGGTACCTTAGTTCTTTCATAAATACCAGACAGGACTAAAATTTCGCGTATTCTGGGATTTTTGGAAGAACTACAAAACCGAAGCTGAGTTAATTAAGAGGAAGCTGTACACATTGGCCACCCCTGAATCACCATAAAATAGGTTCGTTTTTTTTTTTAAGTTAATACTTCATGTTACATCGATTTGGTCTACTCGATTGATAGAGGACAACTTCATGCATAGTACAACGACGATTTATTTAGTTTTGGTCTAGAGGGTTTTCCGTGAAACTTATAACCGACAGAAATTTTCCGAATTATCGAATACATGGAAAAATTATACCAACAAAAATGAAAAACACCTTATAACAGGGTGCATGAAATAGTCTTCTAGCAATTGAGTAAACCAAGTCTTTTGAAATTAAGTATTAACTTAAGTAAAAAATACAAACCAATCTGATTCAGACTGATCCAGGGGTGGCCAATATGTACGGCCAGCATCCTCTTAAATAAAAAATGAAAAGTATTTAATTTTGGGGTACCAATTTTCTGCGTAGCATATCCTCTTAAATCCGTTGAAATCTTGAAATCGAAAGGAGTGGTGATAGCTTGAATCTCCCAGCATTGAAGATCTTAAGAGATAGTGCTGTACCTCGGCCTGCTATTGGCTGAGGCAAGTGGCCGCAATACAATTGTATTAAAAAACACCCCCCCTTAAAATTATTTATTTGTACAGAGTTAAAATGAGTAGGTAGCAAATGAAATTTATCAATGCAGAAAAACATCCAGCCGGTGCCCGATTGTCTCTTAAAGGATCTCACAAGAGAATGAAGTTTTTAAAACAGTTTGTTATTACATTTTATAATTATAAATAAAGCATTTTCAATTTAAAAAAAAAATGAAGTTATAGAATGAGGTTCTGTAGGGACAGTTTTGGCCACTAGGTTCGCTGACGACAAACCGATATCCATATTATTCAAAATGGCCGCCGTTTGCATGTGAAAACTAAGCTCTTAGCATCTAATTAATTCTTTTAATATTTTTTATAATATTTTTGCTATGCCTGGACCTTATTTCGCTGCATATAATTTAATATATATATTCTCCATGATTTATAGAAAAATATCACTTTAAAATATTACGTAATTAAAAATAATTTTAAAATAGTATTGAGGCTTATGGAAATATCAACGCTTTGATATCATTGCAACTGGTGCTGTCATCTACAAAATGACGTCACAAATGAACCTCATTGCCTAAAGAAACGCGAACTATTTAAAAATTGGCGCCAAAATCTGTCTTCAATGTTTTGAAACAAGTTACGACTTGCCACAGCCGCGATTTCCCTGTCGTGGTAGTACCTTTCTGATCTTTCAATTACAATGTATTTTATTTACTTTAATGAAACCTACAGTGCATTAAATTTTAATTTAAAGTGAAACTAATAAAAATTAAACTTTCAATAATTTCGTAATGCCGACCATCGTATTATGGGACTCCGTGCAACAGCTCGGACACCAATGCCACCTCTATTGTTCGGGGTCACTGGAGGAAGTGATGCTAGTAAAATCTATGCTTATGGTTGAAGAAGAATTGTATACTATAAGAAAATATCCTAACAACGTTAACTTCGCCTACGCAATTGTTAATATGGACTCCATTGTTGTTTTGGAGTTGCTACGGATAATCCATTACAGCGTGGTTACGTCTTCCCAGTGGCAGAAAGAAATGAATTGGACCCTGAATAAACAATGACTTTGCAACTCGATGAGGTTCGCTGATCAAATGAAGTCCGTTCAGGGGAATCTTTCCCAATCTTTGAAAAATAACAGACGGGGCTAATTGATTTATTCCTCGCTCCATAGGCACTATATATATAGGTAAAATCGCCCTTTGAAGACCTCCTAAAATGTAATACTTAATACATTTCCTTACATAAACTACCTATTTTAAAGGCGAAGAATCCGGGCTAATAGGCCGGATTCTTCTGTCCCCTTATTAGACTCCGGCCGTGAAAGCCTTCGTTATTATACCTACTTTTAATCCGTAATATATAATGGTCTGAATAGTAAAAGCAGACGTACTCCGGAAATAATGTGCATGCTATGCTATATCGAATTTTATAGATTAATTACAGTTCATATGATAAATTCTATTGAGTATTGTCAAAATTTACATATTTCAAAGAATATTGTTATAAATATATATGAGCCCTGAAACGAGAAATAAATTAATTTGCTCTCATGAGTCTCATGCCGTGTTTGTAAAAAATAATAATAATACAAATAATGAAGCAGGTGAAACCGGAATGATACGCCGCGACCGATCTGAAATCGTGCTTCAAACGTTTCGTCAACATCTCCGATTGACGTTTGGTAGTACGCTTTCAGATCGACCACGGCCTATCATCCCGGATTCATCACACAGCTCTGGCCGTGAAAGTCTTTGCAATTCTCCTTAAAGTTCAGTAGGCAGTAGATGAATATTACCAATTTCAAGTCGGTTATATAGTTTATTATTTACGAATTATTAGTATTTTCTTAGATAACGTACCGTATAAAGCTTTTTGTTTGCTTGTTTATTTTTATTTATTAAGTCTTTTGCTTAAGGCAGAGGTTTCAAAAATATTTTATTAAGTATTTTTTAAAGAAAAAATTAATTTCCCGTTCTGCAACCAAAAGGAAATGAAAATGATCAGATGGGAAATTAATAAAAAATTACAAGATTTTTTAAAACGCTGACTATATTCTTTTGTCTTGAGAAATTCTATACTATACTATTGTACTGTATATAATTTTCTGTGGAAAGCTTGTAGTTTTTAGGAATTTTTCATCAGTTTATTGCCATGTCTTTGATTCAGCATAGATAATTAACTTCATTAAAAACTAGGTCGTCATTTGTTTGCAAAATATTTTGAAATCTCTGATTTTTTTACTGTTTTAAAACGAACGGCTTATGTAACAGCCTAAATATTATGCGTAGGCTACAATTATATAGGCCTATTTATGTGTTTTATTGTTTCAGTTTCTTATTTCTGGGACAAATGTAATTATATATACAATTATGTGTAGCCTTTAACATACCTACTTAACTTCGTTAACTTGATTAGCCTATATAGGCAAATATGATAATATCACATGGCTCAAGTTAGCCTTGATTGTTTTATGCCCATCAATTGTGACTGCTGTTTTTCAGTTTCAGCGCTAATAAATGCATACTTATTTGCATACAAAATTAGATCATTGTAACTTGACTATAACTACTGGTAAACTAAGTTGAAGCAGACGTCACATTAGAAAAATCACTGTTAGTTGACGGAAGCATATTGTGCAAGTGTTCCGCGAACAACAGTCCTCTTACAAATTCGATAGAGCTTTCGTTTATATCATTTGTAAGATGACTGTTGTTCACGTAAAACTTGCACAATATGCTCAGGTAACTTACCGAGATTCTTCTGCCATGACGTATGGGTCAACTTAATGTAATTAACCCATACTCTTACAGTGCGTTTGAAGCCATTACGATTAAGTGTACGGAATATAGGATTACGATCCAGTGAAGAAATATATAAATAAGAAGAATAATGGAACACCCCCTCCTCCTGGCCTCTATCAGTTGTTTTTCTTCACAAAATCAAAATTCTCTTAAGAGGAAACTGGCTGTACACATTGGCCACCCCTGAATCACCCTAATATAGGTTGGTTTATATTTATTAAAGTTACATTCAAGTTATTCAAGTTACATAGATTTGATCTACTCAAGTGATAGAGGACTATTTCATGCATAGTACTACGACGATTTATTTTGTTTTGGCCTGGAGGGTTTTCTGTGAAACTGATAACCGACTGAGATTTACCGAATTATCGAAAAATTATACCAACAAAAATAATTCTCTTAACATATCAGTAGAAAGGTCATATCATAAAGTATAAGAAATATTCCTCTACATTTCGATGTACTATGTGGCCGTCACTATATAGCACCGATCGGCCACAGTTATTGCTCACGAACTGTAAAAACATAACGGACACTGCTGAGGGTGCCAGGTGGAAAGGAGTTCCAAGTTATAGTGACGGCCACGTACTATGCATCAAAGTGTAGAGGAACCTTCCACTTAATGACATCCCGTTTATGGCTCTACAATCGATATTTCATGAAAAATTTGATGAAAAAAAAAATGGTGGAGGTTCTAATTTCCTCTTATTAATTATGTATTAAATCATTACTCATTACAGCAGACGAATTGTCCTATGGATTTCAATATTATTCAAGGGTAGCTAAGACTGGAATCAGCGAATCACACATTTTAGAGCTATTGTTGTTATTGTATATTACGTCATTTTTGCCTATATACAATCTATAAGAAGACTGGGCTTCCGTATTCTCTCGCAAGGGAATTGGGGTTCTACTTATTGGCAGCACGACGAATGAATAAAAGAAAAAAACACGTTTCCATAGCGAAGGACAATCAAGAACAGTCTTCTTAGTTCTTACCGATTTTAAAGCAAATGACGTCAGATCAAATGAAAACAAGGTAATGTATAGCATGCCCATTGCCCAACGATAATGAAATAGAATAGATCGCGACTAATGCTAAGCTAATGTGGCCGATAGCGGGAAAACGCAGGTGGCATTAGTCAATTCGTCGTGGAAGAAATGAGAACAGATTTGGAATCGTCTGATCAGGCAAAAATGACAACAGAAATGATATGCAGAAGCTCCTCTGCACGCTTGAATTTTCGATTGCCTGAGTTTCGGGTGGCAATCATACAAGCTCGATTTTGAGTGTACCTATTAGAATAGCCAGAAAGACCCGCTTACGCTGGGTCACAACTGCGGAATCATCGATTGACTGAGCTGTGGATGACCAACCAATATGACGGTGCACAAGATAAGTGCGCAATTTCGCTGGTTGAGGGGCCTACACAATAAGGCAAGTACAGCTAGAGTTTTGACCCCTGTTTTCCATTTTGCTACACTGCAATGTTTAAGACTTCGTTATTTTTTCACGTTGGTACGGTACCAACTTATCTCTGATAGTTGCCAACGGCCTTACCACGTTGAATCCATGAGAGTAGAGCTTGTTTCAAACTGCGGCAAACTTTGTAGTATGCACAGCGTTGGCAGGGGAACATGGTGGGACATGATAACGCGCTGAGTCTACTTGCGTGTCGAGCCCTGGTCACCTCTGATTTAATCGTGTGACTTTACCATGTTCCCCAAGTTCGTAATCCACTGTAATCAGGAGGTCCACCCTGTCAGTCAATTCCCCTTCTCCCTGAGGTGAAAGAGTCTGCCCTTTGGGTTAACAAACAGACTCACTCCCCCCGCCAGGCTGACAGGGTTGCTGAAATGCTGAAAGCAGGCGTTGGAAACAACACTTATCTCTGATAGTTGGCATATAGTTAACGGGTGGCCCGTAAGGAATATTATGATGACTCCTATCATTCTAGTCAATTTAATTGCCATGCCGTGAGCATGTCAGAACCAGGTTCCTAAATAATATATGTTATGACTTCCAAACATCTGCAAGATTTGAAATTTGGCGGTTAAAATTCGAAAGGACGGTTTAATACTTTGTTACGGCTTGTGTTGACTTGTTTCCAGCTTTCTCTCAAGGCATAGGCCTACCTTATAGGGTCAGTTGTTTAGCATAACGTAAAGTAGGCGTTAATACGAGGCTCGTCTCAAATAGTAAGTTTTGCTATTTTTATGTAGGAAACTTTCCTAATGCATGTAATCCCGTAGTTTCTTTTGCCGGAAGTTACATATTTGTTCCCTGTAATAAGGAATAATTGGACACCCCTGTGTCAGTTTTTTTTTTTTTTTTTTATGGAATCGCATTTCACTATCACAATCAATGACATAATAAACTAGAAAAAATGTTACATGATGCAGAGAATGTGGCATTTGCTATCACTAAGTATAACAGCGTGGAATAATTGTTTACATTTTTGGATAGCAGGAAAATAGTTCATTGAATTATGTAAGAAATTATCTCACTTTTTTTCAATTCCTAGGCCTATTTTAAAAACTTTTAAGAAATCAAGATTTTACATCTTCAATTATTGTAGTATGGCATCTAAGTTTGTCCCCAAAAAACTGAAACTTACTTTTGAGACGAATCTCATTTCTCATATGAATCCAGCATCAAATGTATTCACCTCTATCAAAAATCACATATTTTCAAAAAGATGGTGTGCAAATTCTTTAAGTCGTAGCAGCTTAAATGATATATTATTAAAAAGCCTGGAATGTGTTCTACTTTATGGTGTGACTAAAAGTCTAGTGCTGCTTTACAGGTCTGAGCAGGGGGTACGAATAAATATGATCCACAGTGGGCTGTTTGTTTTCTTCTTCAAAATCTAAGAGATGTGCAGGAGCACTAGTTAAATACCATAAATTAGAAGACATTTCAGGTTTTTTAATTACATCATTTTTTAATTACATCATTGAAGTAGCTAAGACTTATAGAATCTACACACGATTTTTTTTAGAAAATTGTGTTTAGTAATTTTTCATAGGAGGTACGAATGCATTAATAATTTTGATGCAGGGCTCGTCCTAATATAGAATTTTATCCCATCTAGAAATTATTCTTCACGTCTAAAAAGAAGTTTACTTAGGCAATACAATAAATAATGCCGACTATAAACGTTCTTGACCACACTAAACTCTTTGATAATTCATGTCATATTCGTATTAGTGCAACCATGGAAGAAATTTTCCGCATCACAAGACTTCTAATGGCCGAACAGAAAAATACCACCATAAATAGCCATACTGGTGGCTTGCAGAGCGCCTTCTTAATTGTCAATTACGACTCGACTACAGTGCTGGAAATTCTAAGGTGCAATAACTATTACATTATATGTTCCACAGGGATGGAGGGGGTAGTAATCTGGACATTGGCGAAGACCGCAGGCACCTAATAAATAAATAAAGCCCCTCCTTGTGTACCAATGACCCGCCACAACGGGTGGCTTTCAAAGTGGCTTCATAACTGGATTAAGGGACAATCACTATTACATTGTATGTGCCACGGGGATGGAAGGGGTAGTAATCTGGACATTGGCGAAGACAGCAGGCACCTAATAAATAAATAAAGCCCCTCCTTGTGTACCAATGACCAGCCACAACGGGTGGCTTTCAAAGTGGCTTCATAACTGGATTAAGGGACAATCACTATTACATTGTATGTGCCACGGGGATGGAAGGGGTAGTAATCTGGACATTGGCGAAGACCGTAGGCACCTAATAAATAAATATAGCCCCCTCCTTGAGTCCTTGTGTACCAGTGACCAGCCATAAAGGGTGTCTTTTAAAGTGGCTTCATAACTGGATTAAGGGACAATTACCCTGTTGGTGACAGTACTTCCAAGCTCTGAATGTGACGCCTGAGATTTTAAAGAAATATCCTTAGAGGGAGCGAGTGTCTCATCTCTTCTATACAGAAATCTACGCTACTCTAGGTGACTGAAGATGACGACACAGTTATGGTACCTAAATTTGCAAGAAATATTACAAATATTGGGAAAAATCTTAATCTTGTGTGCTACTAGACTTCAGCATATGAGAGATGGAATTTTCTAACGCGCTACAAGTATTTTTTCGAATTCTGGGGCCTGATGCCACGTCTACTATGACGAGCCATTGAAAAAACGTACCATGCGGCCCCAGTATTAAAAAAATATATTTGGCACGCTCAAATGTCTCATCTCTCAAATACAAAACTCTAAACGGTACTATACATTGGTTTGTGAGTTTTTTAGTGACAATTTAGTCTATGTAAAGACATTGCTTCTTTATTTTATAAAACCTTTTATTTTGTCACATTTATTGTATTATGTTTGTAATGTACTATTATTTTTAATATATTTTCATATTATATTATTTTTAAGTCCGGACATTTTACTATAGTGACTTCGAACGCAACCCTAAGAGATAACCGGATGAGTAGAAACCTTTCGGGTGTAAAAATTCAATATTTAACAGGAAATCGTGGAGCTAAAAAAATCTCATCCCTTAGAAGAAAGGAAATTGTCTTTATTTTCCATATGGGCCCACTCTTACAAAAGAAGAAATGCTTCTCAACATTTTGTGACCGCGAGCCCACCGATCGGCCTAACGAGTATAAAATAGATGGCGTCTAATCATAAGCTAAGTGTGGCCAATACCGGTGAAGCATAGGTGACATTTGTCAAATCGCCGTAGAAATATTGTTACCCATGGTGCAAACATAAAAAGAAAACTGAAAAACAATTCAAAAGGCAGGGCTGACAACGCAAGCGCAGGTGTTCCGCGCACTTGACCTTGGGTCATAACTATGGGAATCTATGACATTGCCGAGTACAATGGAGTCAGTTTATCCCTTATTGATATAGATTAAATAAGAAAAAAAGAGAATGTATGCTGTATATCTAATGTTTCTTTTTTCTTAGTTTTTTTATTTTATTTTAATTCACATTTTAGTTTTATTCCGTACGGTACATAGGAAAATTATTATTATTTAATTGTGTGTAGCTATAGTATAAATTCGCAGCTAAATAGCGAAAGCTACTGCTGATGCCGTGTTCTTAATACACATATTTATTATTATTATTATTAATACATGCTTGAGTTGGGATGTTGTTCTGACAATTGTCTTCAATTGCATTAAAATGACTCACTCTTGACAGCTAGGTGTAAAGGAAAGTAATACACGTGTGCAACTATGGCCGGCTGTCAATATTAACCAATCAGAGCGCTAGTTACATTTCTTTTAGACTGCTGATGAGTAGGCTCCCTGAAGTGATAAAAGATTTCTAACGGTGACTTAGAGGGCAATTCCATGACAATTTTGTATGATATCATATATTTTAATTAATTTCATTTATTTGGTTTAGCCTCCTACATTGCAAAATAAACCGTAACATTTGCTGGCAACGGGAGGACAATGGAATGACATTCTTAATAGCTTGATTTTGACTGTATTAGGCGTATGGCGAGAACCACCCGCTCAGACTTGGTCACAACTATGTAATTGTTGATTGACTGAGCCGCTAATGGCCATCTTGCAGGAACAAACAATAAAGCCAAGGAATTTTTTATAATAATTAAGCTTATTTGTATTTTAAGAAGCATTCTGAAACGTTTTTAACAAAATGAATTATTGACTCGAAATAGCCTTTTGCCTATGCCTATGATGATAATTTACCAATCGCCTGCCTACAAGGTATTTGTCGTTCTTAATGTGTTCATACAGCTTTCCAAATTGGCGAATCTGCAAGAAAAATTTACAAATATAACGTCTTTTTATTATTATTTTATTTTTGAGATTATCTTTAATCGTTAATCGCAAACAAACAATTATTCATGAAAGTATCCGATTAACCCCTTCAGTCGCCTCTGTAGGTCTCCGATTGCATGGCGAGTAAAGACTCGAGCAAGTACAAGCATGTTACCACATTACCATCGAAGTTACGTTACTTCCTCGATTGCAAGAAAAAATTATAGTCCAATGCTGGTTTGTTACTCTTAAGGTATGTTTCAGGTGCTATATAAAGCTGGCCATTCACGAGGGCTCCAAACGGACTCGCGCGAAGCCAAATGGCGTGTCCAGTTCCATTTGGCGTTAGCGCCATTTAGAGGGGTCATTCACGACTACGCTGAACCAGTCGCTCCAGATCTTTCAAATTGTACAGTGTGACGATATGGAAGAGGTACTTTTACACTACAATATGAAAGATTTGGAGCGACTGGTTCAGCGTAGTCGTGAATGACCCCTCTAAATGGCGCTAACACCAAATGGAACAGGACGCGCCATTTGGATTGGCGCGAGTCCGTTTGAAGCCCTCGTGAATGGCCAGCTTTATATAGCACCTGAAACATACCTGAAGTTGGAACCCAACGATAGAAAAGTTCCTCAGTAAAATTATTTCTTAGTTATTTTTCATGAACAACGAGCCTTTTTTTAATTTTTCTACAACCTGAACCACGGACGGATTGGGGGACTCGTTCACTGAAGTAAGGGACATTACGGTGATGACACTTGAATTTGGGTTTTAATCGGTCCTGCAATGCCTTACAAGGCAGTTGGATGATGTAGTCACGATTTAGGTGTGTCAAAGCTTGTGCTGTACCTCGGCCTGAGCTCCTAGGCCAAGAAGCAAAAGAAATGGGTTGATTAATCGGCTTCGCTGACAAGGTGGTAGAGTGCTTGCACTTGTGCGAGTCTACAAACCATGCGATTGGAGACGGGTCGTAACTCAACACGGACCCTAACCTACTGAGGCGACTGAAGTGGGCAATCGGATACATTTATTATGCGATTAACCTTTTTTTTTTTTTTTTTTAATAAAGAGTGCAAAAATAAATACGGCGCACTATACCATCTATAGCCATAACATACCAGGATAGCGAGAACCGCAGCTCCAATGCCAAAAAGCAAAAGGCATGGATACTACCTAGTTTTGTCGCTAACTGCTAGATAGCGCCCAGTGTTCGATTTATTGTTTTGGAAATGATCGGTTTGCTCCGTATCGCACCGGGAGGCAGCCGTGCTCGTGATTCGGGAAGCATTGAGGTCGCGAGCAACGTGAGTTGTATATTTGCGCGAACCGAACTTGTGTGTTGTGTTTTTAAAAACATGTGTGAACGTGAAGATGACATGCATTAGCAATACAGTCCACTGTTGATGTTTAAGTAAGCCGGGGCAATCTAGCGCCCTACTATATCTGTAGCTATAATGTACCTGGAAAGCGAGAAGTCCAGCTGCTAGGCAAACCGCCAAAAGACATGGATAGATACGGCGTGCTACCCCGTTGCGGATTTGCGCGTTTGTCGTAATGAAGGGTATTAGGGAATGGGCCACCAAGTAAGGGACAGCCAGGAAAAGCCCCAAAAAGGCCGTTACAGGTAGGCCAATCTGAAAAAAAGAGAAATTGTCAGGTTATTTTTACCTTTTCCCCCTTATATTGGTGTTCTTCGTAAGTGTCAATCTATCTGTCTATCGATTGATTGGGTGATTGAAGGAAGTATAAAACGTGTTTATGTATGTTTTATGTTTCCTCCATGATTGGGTGCAAATCCGTATTCTTCTCCATTTGTTTTCTTGAGCTCGAAGCAGGTTCCGCTTCTCATTTCTTGCTCGAGGTCTTATCCGAACGCCTTCCCCCTCGCATTTCTGCCCCCAATAGTGCCTTCTGTCACGGTGTTAAGGGGTGTTTCGTGTTGGATAAAGTCTCGTATCCACTTGGCTCTTCTGACGGTTATTAGAGACATCCCTCTGTTTATTCTTTGGAGTACATGCGCAGCACTTAAGCCTTATTGGAGCACATTCACAGACTAGGTTAAGTCGAGCTAACACCTTTCACAATGCCAATGGTAAGCATGTTTGAGCTTGCCCATTGGCACTTGTAGTTGGTGTAGATAGACATCGAGAAGTGTACCAGCTTGTTCATTAGGAAACAATGTCAATAATGTCGTTGAGAGGGGGGGGGGTCCGTTAGCAGGGCAAGGTTCAAGGACCATACTTCTACGTCTGTATACAGTAAGCCCAACAATATATATATACAAGCGGTTCCGCAACAGCCTCCGGCTGCTGACTCCACCCCTTGCGCCTGCAATACAGCATTTTGACAAAAAGGGGTTCAGATTGGTCGGACTGCAAGTTGCTGTGTTCCCACAAGCTATGCCGATGGCGTATCCGTAGAAATGATGAGCTCTACGCGATATAATGAGAACTTATGGTAGTAGCCGAAATCAAGAGAGCCCGCATCAGGTGGCTAGGGCACGTGCGAGCAACGAATGCATACAAGAGCAGCCTTACACAAGGTGCCTCCAAGGGAAAAAACGAGTGGGCGACGTCGAGGTGACTCTGGGGACCCTTGGCGTCGATGACGGGCAAAGTAGAGTGCGATGTGGCAGAGCATGACAACGCCCTTCACGGGCCATAGCGCAAAGGAGTAAGTAAGTGTGCTGATGGCATAAAAACAGACAGTGGGGTGCCTGAGTTTCTCTGAAGGGCTACTCACCATACAAATTAAAAAGACCAGATCCATGTTCCTAATGCCATCCCTGTATATATGTTCGATAGCTCTGCGCAGTTGCCAGTCGGGTCCCATCATAATCACGGCACAAGCTATTTTTGTGTAAAGTACCCCTGAAAATGTATAAAAATCTAAATTAGTCACAATAGTTACATGTCACAAAAGTAGTGGTAGCAAAACTACAAAATACAGAATATATGTAAACAGAATATGGAACCATTAGCGCAATTAATAGATTGCGAAACTTGTTAGATGCTGACACGTGGCATTTGGTGGCTTAAGCCGAAATTACAAATTACAGTCAAAGCGGTGTCCACATTATGCCACGTTGGCCGTTGGCAATGCCAACGCGGCAAACCTGATCGTTGGCCACCTGTCCACACTGAGCGTTGGCATTCAGCATTTCAGCGGCAAAATGTCCACCGAGAAGGATGTACACTGAAACTGAACCTGGGTGCCACTTGAAGCCAACGGATGGCACGTCAACACTACCCGCTCTTGCCAGCTTCCGTTGATGGAGACCGACACTAGCGATTTTCTGCGGCAAACCGTTGGCTCGGCGGGCGGCACGTGCACATGCCCACATTGTATTGGCTTTGCCGCGTTGGCAATGCCAACGGCCAACGTCGGCATAGTGTGGACGCCACTTAAGGATGATCGCATGTGTCTCATTGTTAAAAATAACTTGGTACAGTTTTACGTTATAAAATTAAAAAATACACAACCGGTTTCGGCTCACGCCATCGTCAAGTGCGATTGAAAAACAGATAAAACAAAACGGTATGCTAGTTGTCAAATTTCTGGGTACCGAGAACTTCAATCCTTTATTTAATAAATCTTTTTCATCGCTACTCAGCATCTTATTCGAATATGACCGGATGTGTATTTTTTAATTTTATAACGTAAAACTGTACAAAGTTATTTCTAACAATGAGTGACAGCAAGTTTTACAAAGTTACTAAGGAGACTTTTATGTTTATGAACACATGTGTGTTTACACAGTATATTCTCGTTAAAAAAAGACAGCCATGTAACCCTCAACTAGAGCCAGATAGGCTAGCTAAGGCACAAAAGCTAAAGAACGAAATAGCGAAGAGAACAGCATGCAGTGCTATACTTGTATAAGATATTACCAACTAAAACCCAATCAACCTCATTCACATACTTGTCCGAATGCGAAAAGTTTAACAATAGAGCTACTAATATACTTCTATTTCTTAGACACCACGGTAAATAAATAAATAATTCACATTTGTTCTGTTACTAAGCCAGCCTAGTTAGGGCTAGCGCAGTTAGGGCTATAAAGCCCTCTCTTAAACTCAACTAGGAAGGTCCGGGACTGTCTGCTTTACATGTCATCCGAAGCATTTAGTACTCAAAAAGGAAAACAAAAAACAAAAAAATGAACTTCGGTGGCTACAGTTTGCTCGCATTAGTGCGAGCCTACACACTCTAAGATCAAAGATCTGTGTTAACTTATAGCCTAGCCAGTTGAGCCGACTGAGGATTATTCGGATATATTCATTACATATTCATACGCAATTAACTTAATGTCTTAAAAAATAAAATAAATAAAAAAAACTTACCTAAAGCCCAATCTTGCCACACAAACAGCACCGGAGTTTGCTCGAGGGGAACCCGAAGAGGAATAACGACGACTAACTCGAGCAAAAGTCCAAACAGGAGCGGAATTATGCCCAGGAGGATAGTACAGGCAACCAGGGATTTGGCGCCCCACACGAACCATTGCCTGACTCGGGCTACTAGCGCGGCGCGCCCCTGTGGTAGCCAGGAACGGAGCAAGGCGATGGCGCGACAGCTCAGCCAACATAGGTATGTACCTGAAACACAATCATCAGGACATGTAGAGTAGTGGAACAGACTCCGATTTTCACCCGAAAGGTTGTCGGTTCGAGTCCCACACTTGCTATAATTTCTGTCCATACTTCGGAGGACATGTAAAGCAGGGTTCCTAGTTGATTGTAAGGGAGGGCTTTATAGCCCTAACTCCACTAGGTTCATCATCCTCAACTAAAGCAGAAGCTCAAACAGAATCGGAAATATGCCCAGGAAGATAGTACAGGCAACCACGGATTTGGCACCCCCAGTACCCACTACCCAAGCACCACTGCCTGATGCGGGTGGCCAGGAATGGCGCGTCGAAGGTTCTTGACTTCTAGCGATGGAAAAAACACTTCCAATTCCCATTTCTAGCTGTGAACGCGTGTTTTCTGAATTTTAAAAATGGGTGGAGGGTCAGTAAAACCTCACGGCACTCCACAACGTATCTTATCCTACCTTTTTTTTCGTAATATTGGAGAAGATTGGTTACACAAAATAAAACATTGAACTTACCACAAGCAGCTGTATACAGTTCGTGAACCCGCGAGACAGGACGATCTGCCCCCTCCACAACAGGTGCAGCAACGGCAGGGGAAGGAGGGGGCGCCCCCACCAGCCAAAGAGTCATTACTTGTCGACCTAGCCAAACTGGTAAAGTAAGAGCCGTTAAACTGGCTAATATCAATGAAACTGACACTGCCAATAGGAGACCTGCAAGATAAACGAAATATCCAGGCTCGGTATAAATAATTATAAATTTTATTATAAATGTAAAAATAAAGAACCGGTCCGAGTTTACTCGAACATGCTTTCCAATTTATCAATTAGTAGAGAGAGAAAGTGATTAATTTCATGGTAAATAATTTTTCTATGATTAAATTTCGGACATCACGGGGGGGGGGGGGGGGTCATCCACCTGACGTCACTGGAGGTGAGGTGACCTATAAATTTAAAAACCTTTAAAACTACATTCTATCTAGTATACGCTGTAACCATTTGGGAAGAGGGGGGGGGGGAGGGGCCCGGAACCCAAGGACCCCCTCTGGCAATCGCCTAGAATATCACCAATCCCAAAGCACTGAATTAATCGATGGCATTGCATATTCTAGACCGGTGAGACCAACACATTACCACACAGCAATACTGGCCGGGCGCGCAATGCATTTGAGCGTGAATTTTCTATAAAAAAAAAACATTTTTTGTACAGAACGAAATGCTTTTCTGGGAAAGCAACCTGTCCGGTTTCGTTACTCAATTTAACACCAAAAACATACCTGAAAGTAGAATTCATGGATAGAAAGGTTTCGCAGAAAAATTATTTTTTAGTCATTTTTTCATTAAAATTTAGTTGTTTTTATTTTTTTACCCCTCGAAGCAAACTATCAAGGGGCAAGCGACCCCGCGCATTTTATTAACATTAATAAGGGCTACAATATATGTGAATTTAAAAGAAATCGTTGGAGCCGTTTCTGAGAAAAAAAAATTTTAGACGTTTTTTTGGAGTTTTTAGATAATAAAACACCCCCAAATTGAGTTAGCCCAAAATAAAAAAAAATTGTCCCGAGGTATGATTTTTGTAAACCTACATGCTAAATTTCATCCAAATCGACCGAGTAGTTTGCCCGGAAATCGATATCGATGCACAGACAGACAGACATTTCGTAAAAACCACTTTTTTGGGTTCCTGGGACCTCAAAACGTGTAAATCCGTTGAAATCTCGGAATCGAAAATTTCGACCATCACAAACCTTTCCTTATACTACGTATAAATTGGAAAGCAAAAATAATTTATCATAAGAGCATATGGGCTGGTACAAAGGCATAATGATGCCTTGATGGCATAATGGTAGCTTGTCGTGCGAGTCTCAACACATCATGCGATCGGTGGCTTGTCGTAACTTAACACAGGTATTACCTACAGAGGCGACTGAAGAGGTTATTCGTATATATTCATTGAATTGTATGTATCCCAATAATCTTTTATTTAAAAAAAAAAAACTCAGAGTCTACTTGAGCAGATTTCTGTCGCTGGCTTGTCGCATGTGAAGTGAACGGTTTTCCTCTTGACACGCGAAAGACCTAGAAATCTTCTGAAGTGCGTTCAGAAACAGGCTGTTTTTTGCCCCAACCAATAACCAACCAATTTTCCGTTTGTACCGGTGCCGTTCCAGACTCGTATCTGTACTTGGTTAAATCATGCTTACGTCTGTTTCATTGCGTCAATGGTAAGCTCGCTTCAGCTTGTCCATTATCGCTTGTAGCCGGTGGAGGTTGACACCGAGAACGTATACCAGTTTGCCAATGGCAAAAAATTAGTACGGAAACAATACAAATAATGTCCGAAATATAAGGGGTCGTTGGCATTGGACAAAGTTAGCACTTTGGTGCCGGAAACTGCGGTTTGACCTTCGATTGAGAATAGTAAAATGTTATGTGTTCCCAATATCTCTGTATGTTTTATTTTTATATTTATGCAAGGTTAATCGCTTACAAACAATTTAATTGATGTATCCGATTGACCTCTTCAGTCGCCTATGTAGGTTAGCACCCGTGTTGAGTTAGGACACGTCTCCGATCGCATGGCATGTAGCGACGCACATTTACAAGCACGCTACCACCTGGCCATCGAAGTATGGTATGGAGGGATAGACGCTGACCCAAGCTATGGAGACAGACGTACAGACAAATGCAGCGCACATCTTGGAGAGATCGTGTCCCTAATGCCAAAGATAGAAGAAGGCAGAAGAAGAACATTCTGGTTGAAAAAGCTGCGCCAGTGGTTTGACAAGAGCACGACTGTTCATAGCAGCTCCAAGGTCGAAATCGCAATGATGGTCGCCAATCTTCACTAGAAGGGGCATATAAAGCAGACGAAGCAAACTTACCTGTTAATCGTAAGAAGAACCACGAAGGCCTTACATATGGCTGCACACCAATACGCCCCTCTCTGGGCAATAGCGCCTGATGTACTGCCCCCAGATCATTGAACCCCGCAGCATTTCCCTCCTGTTGGACCCCTTCCCCCTCCACCCTCGGCTGCGCCCCCTCTTCTCCTGCGGCCCTGACCTCCACAATTTCGTCACCGAGCAGGTACGAGTGAAGGCCAAGCATCCAAGCTACGGAGCGACACCAGATCCGCACTACATTCTTCATCCAGATGCGAGTGTGCGCTTGTTCAAGTAACGCAGGCAGGATTACCTGGTAAAGAAAATAAATGAATTAGGGCGGAAAATAACTGCTACTACTATTCATCATCATCATCCTCTTCATCAATAACCAGAATAGTAATAATAATCATCAATGATCAGAAGTGGAGGAACAGGAGGGATCAATTCAACACTTCCTCAGTAACCAGTCCCTCTCCTGAGATCGTCCCCAATCTGGCTTCTGTATCTCTTCCAATATTGTTATTTTGTATAAAAAAGGTTAGTCGCAAGCAAACAATTTAATGCATATATCCGATTGACCTCTTCAGTCACTAAGTAACCTAATAGGTCCTTCAGCCATTTCTTTGCGCATCTGATTCTTGCAACGTGTCCCAGCCATCTTTATGCGTGACGCTCTTACAAATTGGACTATGTTTCCTCCATCGAGCGTTGCGTCTATTTCCGAGTTGTTTTTAATACGCCACTCTCCGTTTGTTTTCGTACAGGGGTCCATAGATTCTCCATATTTATTATCCCTTTTTCCGATAATCGTAGTTTGTTGACGTCTGGTATTTTCCACTGACAAAAATAATCTAAAAAGACTGACAGCGTTGCTCATTAGACATTGCTCAAAGAACTGACACCCAAAGCGGTACACACGGATTCGCTGAGAAATTTGCCATAGAAACAAATAGGTGGTGATTGGTTGGTGCAAAAAAAAATAGTTCTTTTCTGGCGCACTTCACAATATGTCTGATACTGAGGCGTGTCAAGGGAGAAAACAGTGCACCTACATGAGGTCAGTGTCAAGCCAACGACAGAAATCTACTGAAAAAGACTCTGGGATTTGCCACCAGCACATTTGCTCCAATGAAAAATTCCCCAGCGTGTCGCCGGCGCTCGATTCGCCCGGCCTAAAGAACAATTAAAAAATATCAGATCTTGCCACCGCAAGCATATTCACTGCTGGTGTCGCCCAACGAAGTTAATTTACGGACCAAGAGCATTGGAATCCAGGCCCGTAAGTTGCCGTTACTAGGTCATTTTACTGCTTACCCGTTACATAATTTTATAATATTTACCTGCAGAAGAAGCAATTCCAACGATAATTCATTCACAGCCGTCTCACTTTGCACAGCTACTGTGTAGGGTAAGAAATTGGTGCACATCCCACGCAGAATTTTGACGGGCAGCCATAACATAAGAAGAACCGCAGTCCCAAATACCACCGATGATGCTAGCAGTCTTCTAACGTGATGCAACACAGGAAGATGAATCATTTCCTAAAAAAACACATTTGTGGTTAATAACTGGGAAGTGTGAACCTGTTCAAGCAACTTTTTGCACGGGACTGCTTAATTTTTTCATTCGTAGCACAGACACACAATTCCTCACCTCCTAATATTATATTACTCTGCTCTCTAGCTAAAGTTTTCGTCACACAAATAGGTTGCGGAGTGAAGGCCATATGTCATCATGTAGCGAAATGTAGAGGTGAATTTCTGCTAATTTAACGGCTATTTTTGACGGCTCAACGATCCATATTTCCTGTGAAAATCGACTTTGCACCTAAAATGCCTAGTGGGGGGCACTCCGATTTGCTCTTAACCGTGAAAAGTAAATTCTATTGATACTGTTTCCATCGTATATTCTTCTATTTATTAATTAGAAACTGCAGAATTACAAAACTCTCACCTGAATAGGACTAAAATCCGGATCATTCAGATTTACCAGAAACCAGACAACCCCAGGCCGCAGGACTTCCCTCAGCAGCAACACAAAACTGGCGAAATAGTAGACGTAAACCATGCCGACGAGCCAGTGGATGAAAACAGAGGCACCAGGCGCAGTGTGGAAAGAGACCTCTCTGTCCTTCAGGGTGGCGTCAAAGAGAGACAGCGAGCAAATGTCCAGCCACCAGCCGCAGACCAGGGGAAGCACTCCAATCTCCACGACAGACAGAAGAGACACCTGAAATAGAAGACAGTAGGTATACGTAGACCAATAAGTAGAAATGTGTACAAGTATTAAAAGTTTAAAACATACTAACAAGAATTTTATATAGGAGGGGTGTGACATTCGCTTTCCGCCAAAAATATATATTTTTTTAATTTCGAGTGACACCTGCCACGTCCCTTGTGACCAGTCACTGAAAAGACGTGACAGCGCCTGAAATTAACAATAATATTTTGGCTGCAGCGAATGTCCTATCTACCCTAGATAGAACTTTAATACTAATAATACAATAACAATAATGGTAATGGAATTATGTTTAACTCGATGGTTAAGCTACTTCTAGAAAGGATAGACTCATCAGTTTTGGTTAGGGGCCATTTTGAACGACTTAACCAGTTTCTGGGTGGCTTTCCACTGCTGCTGTTGATGTACGAAGGCAGTCCTTTACACTCAGCAAAAAGGATAAGGCGTAACTTACCTTCACGATGACATAGCAAAGCCCAAACGCCCTTCGAGGTCTTCGTAGTTCCAAAAAGCTGGCACCAGCATGTAGTATGACGAGACAGAGCCCGAACATGACGTAACCGGTTAGTGTAATCAGCAGCCCGGAAAAGTGAAGATCAGCGATTTGATCGCGCATACCGAGTCCAATGAGCACAAACTGGCCAAAATGATACGGGCAAAAGGCAAAAATGAGTATGAACAGAGTGTTCAGCGATACCACCCAAAACACGTGCTCCAGGAACATCTGTAATCAAATAGAAGCAAACGGAGTGAAGAACTAGGTACCAGTGACAGGGGTTTGGCCATATCTTGACATAGAGTTCTATATAGGAGAGACGGGACGCATCCCACCAAAAATATATTTTTAATTTCTGGCGCCACTCGCCTCCTGGAAAAACGTAGCTGGTGACCCGAGGATAAAAAATATTATTGGCACGCTCGAAGACCCAATGCTTACGGGGGCCCAAAGGATTTCCCTAGTTCGGCTCCCTTAACCTAACAATTTCTAATACCTAAAATAAAAATTAAAACTAAATTTAATTTAATTTATATGTATTTCACATTATTATGGATGTACCTGTAGGTCTACATGTAGTGTGGCCCATTGAGTCTTTCCCTGCCAACGACCCCACCGGTTTCGGACATTATTGGTTTTGTTTTCGAATGAATTTATAGTCACTGACAAACTGGTTCACTACTCGATGTCAACCCGCGCCGACTAAAAGTGCCAATGGGCAAGCTCCGACATGTTTACCACTAACATTGCAACAAACGCTAGCTCGACTTAACCAAATATGGGCACGAGCCAGGCCACCAGCTGTTTGCTTACCAGTGATCCATCCAGTCCCAGCAGTCGTTCCCATGTGATCTCTTCAGCGGCAGGGTCCCACTCAATAGGGTTCCAATGAACGTCATTCCCGCCAGCGTCCACTTCCACCGCGGCCCGGTTGCCAGCAGCGGCATCTTGCGGCATATTCGGTACTTCCATAGCCGCTGCAGCTACCTCTGCAATCGGTTCAGGGAGGTCCTGTAACATAATTAACACATAATATGCATATTATACATAAATTAACACATATCATGAGGGGAAATTATTTTAAATGGTGATATGACTGCACGCCGCAGAACTGAAGTTGAAGAGAGCAGCACCATCAGAGGTCAAGAAGGGATAGATCAGAAGTTTGTAATACAAATCAAGTTACATAACTCTGTTTTGGAAATCCATTGAATTGACAAGCTCTTTGTCCGTTATTTTTATCACTAATCAAGTGCAACAACTGATAGCCACATAGTCTATATAAATATTACAAGAACAATTTTTCTTCTACTTTATGACGCCTCATTTACGAATCTACGAGCGTCATTTCCCGTAATATTTTATTTTTTACACACGTACGGGTCCCCCCCCCCCCCTTAATATTGCATACAATCAAATTTCGCAGGAAGTATCGAACGTAGAGCCAAAAATAAGATGTCATAAATATAATGTTATAGCAAACAATTTCACACTTACGCCTCCTTGAGGTGGGTCCGCTTCTTCATTGATATTGTTATTATTAACATTGTTGTTATTGTTATTATTGTTGTTCACCGGAGGGACAGCCTGTTCGAGCCATTCGGGCCCACCCACATTGACAATCTGCTCCCGCAGCCAGACCATCCCGATGAAGCTGAAGAGCGTGCACGCGACCACGAAACAACCCTGGAACACGTCTGAGGGGATGTTCTTGGTTGACAGAATCTCGAGGGGTAATGACATGACCTGCAAAAAATAACGCTATTTAGCCAAGGACTTGTGGAAACCCAATACTTCTTGACGGAAGCCTAGAGAGATGTAGGAGAGATGGGACATTCGAGCGCGCCAAAAATATTTTTTTTTTAATCTTGGGTTCACTTCGGGAGTTTTCCATGGCTGCTCCTAGAAGAAGTGGCATCAGGTGGCCTCAGGATTCAAATGAGAAGGAATTCACCTGGAGTAATGATGGGCCCATAGGCAAGGTAGAGTCCAAAAGGTACATTGCCTTACACCTCACTTGCTCCCATTCGTTGCCCTTTATTTCACTGTGATCTGAGACACATACCAGGGGACAGACTTAAAACTTGAAAATTGCTGACAAAGATCAGCACACGTCAGGTAAACTTACAGATTCAACAGAGCCAGTGAATAAACACCTGTAGATTCGGCAGGACGTGAGGGGTACAACGCCAAGCCATGCCACGGCGACCATGGTATAGTGTAGCCAGTACTTGACGGCTCTTGCGACACTAGATATCAGACCTCCTGCCACGTCCTTCAGGGGTAGTCTTCTGGGCATGTCAGGTGAGTAGATGGGCGTGAACGAGAACCTGTAGCTGCACAGCTCGCAGTATTCCTTTCTAGAGTAACGCATCCATTGCAGCAAGCATTCCTGCAATTAATAAACAAATAAATATATATAATACCCGAGCAGAGATACAGTAGCACCTATCACCTAAAACGTCCGGAGAATAGCGAAGAGACAATTGCCAACAGTTGCTATGTATGAGAGCATATTCTATGGATATGTATAGACGCAAGTGAGAGAGGACCTCAGGTAAAAGATGCACAAGACGAAACACCCGGAAAGTAAAGAGCCGCGCCAACAAACCCGTGGCAGGAACAAACATCACTAAGGTAAAGTAATGCATTGTTTTCTTTTCATATCAAACTTGCTGGGAGGGGAGGGGGATATGCGGTATCAAACCGCCCTGTTCAACGTCACACACCTTTCGGTCCTCTTCAAGAGACGCAAGACACCGGTTTCAATAACTTATGAAGTATCTATAACATAATCATCAATAATCAGCTAAAGTAGCCCGAGTGTGACATGTGAGCCTCTTCCATTCACTTCACGTCTGATTATTCAACACCTTCTCTGGAACCAGTCTCACACTTAAATAAATAATTCAGATTTTACCCTTAATTTGGTTTCCGTATCTCTTTCTCTCTTCCTCTCCTTCGAGTTCACTCTATTTCTTCCTCCAGCCATTCCCTCTACATATGCTGTTATTAATTCACTTTAATTGTCCTACAAAAGTCAATAAGTACTCCATTGTACCATTCCTGTTGCTATTTACCTGATGTATCCATTTTATAGATCCTGTACAGATGCAAGGGTGAAAAAGGGGCCGGTCTGGTAACCCCTCGGACCGACACACCCGGCAGATGTCTCCTTGGCCGGTGTCATCCATTATTAAACTGCCCAACTGGAAAGAAAACAAATTTTAAATAACAATATGTCACAGTAATATACAGGTACAAGAGGCTGAGATAAGTATAAATAATGACTTTTGTTCTATCGCTAAACCAACCTGAGAGAAGAATAGAGAACAAGCAGCTGCAATGGTTCGGCCACGTCCAGAGGATGTACGAGATCAGGACCACTAAGAGGTTGGCGGAAGCAATGTCACTAGGAAGAAGACCCATAGGTAGACCGAGGACAACCCTCGAAGGAAGGATTGAATAACTCACCGGAACATGAGAGAAAACAATGGCTGAGCTCAAGCCCACGCTGCGCACGCGGCATTAAGAGGGAAGAAAAAGAAGCTAAACCCACCTAACGGACTAAAAACCCCTCACTTACACTCAATTAGGAA
Source organism: Psococerastis gibbosa (assembly GCA_963971405.1). Taxonomy (NCBI): domain Eukaryota; kingdom Metazoa; phylum Arthropoda; class Insecta; order Psocodea; family Psocidae; genus Psococerastis; species Psococerastis gibbosa. The sequence continues at coordinate 2,946,287 of OZ020487.1, read as the reverse complement.
CACCCGGTACCGCCTGCTTAACATGCCCTCCGAAGCATGACAGGAAAATGTAGCAAGCGTGGGACTCGAAACCAACAATCTTTCGGGGGAAAGTCGGAGTCCATACCACTACTCTATAATGATGTCCTGGCTGAGATCAGGTTTATCAGAACAGCCCATCAGAGGAGAAGAAAGTTCGGGCTGGAAGAAACGTGGGTGGAGAATACAGCGAGAAGGAGATTGCAATGGCTCGGACACGTATAGCGAATGGATAAAAGCAAGGCCGTAGCCAAGGGGGGGTTGGCTAGGTAGAAATGAAATGGCTTGATACTAGATAGAATCGGAATTTGAGAGGAAAAACCTCGGGACACTTGTCGCTCTCACTTCAAGTCATTAAAAATCATGACAGCCCCAAGTCTGTACATATTTAGCTGCATCTTACATATCTTAAAGCCTGAGGTGTGGGGGACATTTAAACAAAACGGGGACACTCACACCTACAACACGAGGCAACGGGGAGACCTTGTAAGGCCAGCGCCACGCACAGCCAAGTGTGAGCGACTGGATCCTATACTACAAGGTTTCGCCTACCTTAGAAAACTCCCGATTGAACTGAGAGCGGCGAGAAATGCTTCTAACTTCCCTAAATTGCTTAGGAACCATCTCTTAGAGAAAGCTTTCTACGCTGTCACTGAGGCACTAGCACAATGACAATGACAGAACTACCTGATTTTGACGATACTCTGACGATTTTATTTTATGCTTTACATGTATTGTATAATTTAAAGGAAATATATTTTTAAAAAAAGAAGAAAGAGTGGGACTGGCACCACAGGAATGTTGAATAATCAGCAGGGAGATAGGAGGAAATATAGGAGGCTCACTTATCACATCCAGGCAACTGGATATGTTTATTGACGCTAATAATGGTGATTAGTCATTATATTCGGTCATTATTATACAACAAAATATTAAGTTACATTAGTGTGCACTAATGAATGATGTACGGCTTCGTCAAAAGATACATAATGGTGATGTAGACTAGATAATACTGTTACACCGTATCATAGTAATAAGTGGTACAACTACAAGGAACAGAAACACAATATTACAATATACAAAAAAAAGACGAAAATTCCAAAGGTGGCAGCCAGTGGCGGACACAGAGGGGGGGGGGGGTCTCGAAGGTCATGACATGAAAAATTGGAAAAGGCGGCAAAACTTTTTTTTTAACATGAAATGTGAAAAGTGTTATTGTATGAAGAACCAGTAGAATCCGGGCTGACGGGCCGTGGTTGAATTGAAAGTGAACTTCCAAACGTTTCGTCAACATCTGCGGTCGACATCTTCAGTGGCGCTGCGTAGACTTCGAATATTGTACCTCGCTCACTTTCAATTCGACCACGGCCCATCAGCCCGGATTCTACTGGTTCTTCATTTGACTCCGGCCGTGAAAGCCTTTGCAGTTACAGTGTTATTGTAAAACATCATTATATGGTTTTGTATGTACCAACCAGTATTGTCCGGAAAAATACTTAAATCAAATACCGTATTGTTTTTATTCTCTTTTTATACCTGAGGCGGCATTTTGAGGGTGTGTCCGCCACTGGAGGCAGCCTATTTGACATCAAATTATATTTGCCCCGCGATAACATTGAAACTTTAGTCATAAAAAGTTGATTTTGCAATAAACTCAACTTATATCAACATATTAGCCGAATGCATACTACTGAAACTGCTTACATACAACGTATATAATTATCTTTCCTAAATTAGCAACAAAGAGCTTTGGCTACTTTAATTACGTGTAAATTTGTGCAGTGTTGCAAATTAGGGCTAAGTGCCACCCTGATAAGAGGCCTACAGTTTCGGATGTATTTATAATGTGGCACAAAAACTTAAGCAGAGTAAATGGCAATGAATGTAAAATGATTAATTTCATCTATGAAAAATTAAAATACTTATTTTATGACACGACCAGCAGATTGCAAGGTTAAAAACAATACTTACTTTCGATGGGTATTATAAATCAATAGGTTTTTAGAAGAGACTAGTCTTCAGGTTAAATGTCTTGGCATTATATTTTTGCATTTGTGCGGGAACTAACCAAATTAGGTAAAAATATAGAAAAACTTGAACATCATAATTCCAACAAAAAATCTAAATATTTTACTTCATTATTTTATAAGTTTTATTTCATTAATTCATTTTGATCTTGCGGCCTTGGGCTTGAGCTATCTTATATTGAAAAATGTGTTTGATATTTTTTGTTTGCCATGTTTCGCTTAAGAACATATTAATAAGTATTTTCGAACAACAACGTTATCAAAACTACCTTTGTTTTAAAAATTGCGCCAGCATTTAAATATTTTTTTTCCTCTTCAAAGTTACGAGTACGAGGTTAGGTATATAACACTGGCAATTTTATTAACTTTGGTTGGAGACTCAAGGGGTAACCTCCTTGCTATAACATGAATTACAGGATATAGAAAAAACTGGACTTGGCCTGATTCGAACCCACGATCATCATCTACCTAACCGGGACGTCGTCGTAAAGCTGGTCATTAACGAGGACTCCAAATGGACTCGCGCCAAGCCAAATGGCGCGTCCTGTTCGGTTGTTCCATTTGGCGTTAGCGCCATTTAGAGGGGGCATCACGAATACAAGATACAGAATAAAAGTACATCTTCCATATATCATTACATTGTATAATTTGAGAGATTTGGAGCGACTGGTTCATCGTAGTCGTGAGGACCCCTCTAAATAGCGCTAACGCCAAATGGAACAGGACGCGCCATTTGGCTTGGCGCGAGTTCGTTTGGAGCCCTCGTGAAAGAAAAGAATATAACACAGGTCTTATAGGTAATGAGGAACCAGTAGAATCCGGGCTGATGGGCCGTGGTCGAAGTGAAAGAGAACTTCCAAACGTTTCGTCAACATCTGCGGTCGACATCTTCAGTGGAACTGCGTAGACTTCTAAGATTGTATCTCGGAGGCTCAGCAGCGACTGTGAGGGCAGGAGGTTGTGCTCTGAAATTTATACTAAGATGCGGGGTGGTGGGGGGTGGAGGCGGAGTTATCCTCGCTCCTGATTGGCTCCCTACTACCTCAACCTGATTTCCGGATGATGACACCAGTTTCTTTGCTGTAGTCTTCTTTAAGGCTGGATACCAAATTCGATTGACCTTTAATCCTTCTTCTTTCCTATTGAAGTTTTGCGGGTGCTTGTGGATCTCTATAGCCTCTCTGTGTAACCGAGGGTGGTATGAAGAAGTTGTAGAAAGTACTGTAGCATCTTGAAATTGTATTATGTGACCGGTTTGTGTTAGAACATGCTCAGCGATTGCAGACTTCTCCGACTGTAGAAGACGGCAGTTTCGTTTATGTTCATCAATCCTGGTTTTTAAGCTTCGTTTCGTAGTACCTATATAGACTTCTCCACACGAACACGGAATCCTGTAAACACCTGCTGACGTCATCGGGTCCCGGCTATCTTTGGCTGATCTGTACAAACTATTTAATTTTCTCGTAGGCTTGTAAATAGTCTTCACATTGTGCCGTAAGAAGAGTTTACCTATACGGTCTGAGACTCCCTTGATGAATCAAGGGAGTATGCCTTTAAAGAAAGTCTCAGCAAATAGCCCTGATGATATCAATAATTTCTTTGTCGACTCAGTAGCGAATGTTGTTGACCAAATTCCAGTATCAGGAAGAAATCCGACTGATAGGGTGCCGAGAGCAGCAACAAGATTGCAAAACTGGAAGGCAACCTCCCCATTGCAAATCACAAAGATGGTCAAAGGCTTTAAAAATTCCGAAAGTCCTGATGTGTATGGGCTGTCCCCTAAACTGCTTAAATTGGTGATTGACATACTAGCTGAGCCAATCAGCATTGCTTTAAACGCCTGCCTGCAAGCTGGAGTATTCCCAGATGAGCTAAAAATGTCCAGAACTATTCCCGTTTTCAAAAAGGGTGATTCCAGCTCATTAGCAAATTACAGGCCAATTTCCATTATACCCACAATAGCCAAAGTTTTCGAATCTGTCATGAATTGTCAACTTATAGAATACTTGGAAACAAACAGTTTGCTCAACCCAAACCAACATGGGTTCAGAAAAGGCAGATCAACCACAAGTGCCCTCCTTTCACTGGCAAAGGAAATTCTGAATACTTTTGAAAATGGCCATTCCCTATCACTCACCCTATGTGATCTTAGCAAAGCTTTTGATTGTGTAAATCACGAGGTTCTCTTGGACAAGCTAAGGAAATATGGATTAGATGGGGTGGTGCATCAGACATTTACCTCATACCTAGCAGGCAGGCGTCAATGCGTGACAATACTTGGGGCAATTTCAAAATGGCTGCTTGTCAAATATGGTGTACCCCAAGGCTCAGTGCTGGGTCCTACACTGTTCTTAATCATGGTGAATGATTTAGGCCTCCAGACCCTGCTATTTGCTGATGACACAACCATACATTGCAGGGGCCCCTCCCCCACTGAAGCCCGATTGTTGGCAGAGGCCTTATTGGCCGAAGTCAAACAGTGGTTCGAAGACAACAAGCTACTGCTCAATGACGAAAAAACACAAAAAATGACTTGTTCCCTTCAAACAAGAACCCTAAACATCGAGAGTGATAATGTAAAACTGTTAGGCTTCACTGTGGATTCCATGCTGACTTGGTCCGCACACTGTGAACTGCTGTGTAGCAAATTATCAAAAGTAGTATTTCTACTAAGAAAGCTAAAAAATTTGGTTACCCAGCAGTATTTGGTTGTGGTGTATCATGCTCTTTTCCACAGCCATATAAACTACGGTATACTCATCTGGGGCCACTCGCCAGGAGTGGCTGATGTCCTTTTACTTCAAAAAAAGGCTGTCAGAATAGTGGCGTCTGGTGGCCGGAGGGACCACTGCAAGCCTCTATTTACGTCTATGGGTATACAAACAGTGTACAGCCAGTATATTCTCTCTTGCTTACTGTACGTAAAAGCTAATGTAGAGCGTTTCGCAGAGAGAAGTACTGTTCACTCCCATAACACAAGAAATGCTCACCGGTTGGATTTGCCCAGATGCAGGCTAACTAAGACCCTTGCATCGTTCCCAAACTCAGCAATCAAGTACTACAATGCGTTGCCCACCGATTTGGCGAATAAAGATTTTTCAGAATTTAAGGTCGCTGTAATAAGCAAGATGAAGAAATGTCCACTGTATGGCTTGGACGAGTTTAGGGAAATAAATTGGGATATAATATAATCACATACGGCCCCCTCCTTTCCATTTAAAGTGTGCTGTTGCATAAAATTTGTTGTTGTTCTATATTCTTAACACTGGTAGATAGATTAGCTTTGGACGCCGTCAATCCCACCTTGGTGGGTCACTGACAAAGATTGATTGATTGAATGGCCAGCTTAACCGCTGGGCGACAAGCCTATGGAATAAAGTAAGCTCACAGACCTGTTCGTTTACATGGTTGTGTAGACAAGCTGTGCTAACCTTGGCGTCAGTGGTATATCTCCTCAGAAACCTATCACACAGTGTAGATATACAAACACTAATAACAGCGTATTATGCCTTGTTTGAGAGTAGGCTACGATATGGTGTCGAGTGCTGGGGAGGTTCTTCCGACGCTACTCGCATCTTTAAGATCCAGAAACGGGCCATCAGGGCGTTGAATGGGACCTGGGACCAAAGGGTGTCATGTCGTCCCCTTTTTCCATTACTGGGAATTTTGACACTCCCAGCCTTACATATCCTGGGCCTAGCTGTACACGCACGCCAGTTGACGCTCCGTCGCAATTGCGACATTCATGAACACGATACGTCGAAAGAAAGAGGATAGTGGCCACAACACGTGGACCAGCACATCTTGGCTCCAAAATACTGAACAAGCTCCCCTTGGAGATGGGGAGCTTGCCTCATAAGGCATTAAAATCTAGGCTCAAAAATCTTTTAGTCTCAGTCTGTCCCTATTCCTTTAGAGTTCATGGAGACTGACCTAGGTAGTCTAACTTCTTAAACCACTCTTCAGGGTTGTTGGGCATTAAGTTGTTTGTTTTGATCGGTATTTGTATTTTATTTTTTGACAATTAGGGCAGAAAACGCGAACAGTTAATTATTAATTTATTAGGTACGTATATGTACTTGCAATTGGTTTTTATGACGACGCCGAGCTGCAACCAGGGATTGACACGAAATACACACGATTTGCCATTTGTCTAACAATACGAATCTTGTCAATAATAGCATAATATTATAAGTCGAGGATGAGGATATAGAAGGACTGCATTTGTCGGAGGCCCGACGCAGGGTATTTGGACCAGCTGCTCAGAGACTTGAACAGCACGATATTCGGGGACCTAACGACAGATCGGAATGGAAGGTAAGAAGCGTTGCTGCAAGCTATTCCCTAGTGGCTGTTTACCAGATGCAAAACTCCGGTATTTTTAAGCCCATACAACCGGCACATAGGTATAAAAAATAAAATATCATATATTTTGATCTACACACAAATTGTCAGTCTTCACCATTGTGTCACGTAATGAACGGTAATATCAGAATGACATTCGGAATATTTACTAGTAGCAGCCACGTAAATCAAACTTGAACTTGGTACTCCTTGTAGATTTCTCTCGCTATAACCAGCCGCTGAATCTCGGATGTCCCTTCGTAAATTTCGGTTATCCTTGCATCTCTGTAATGTCGCTCTGCCGGCATGTCCGTCACATAGCCCATTCCTCCCAGTATCTGAATAGACTGATGCGCATTGTACGTTGCGCATTCCGACGCCGCAAGTTTGGCCATGGCTGCAGCCTTGGAGTAAGGCTCACCAGCGTCTTTAAGAGCAGCAGCTCGCCACGTCAGCAAACGCGCAGAATCCAATTTCACCGCCATATCTGCCACCTTCTGCTGTATCAGCTGCAAATTAAGAATCGATTTCTGATCAAACGCTTTGCGAGATGCACCGTAGTCAACGGCACAGTCAAGAGCGGCTTGGGCAATACCTAGTGCTTGTCCTGCAATTCCTATTCTTCCCGAATCCAATGTCTTCATTGCTATTTTGAAACCATCGTTAGGTTTTCCTAGTAAGCTTGAAACTGGTACTTGGCAGTCACTGAAGTTGATGGGACATGTCGAGCTACCGCGGATTCCCAGTTTGTCCTCCTTCTTGCCGATAGTAATGCCATCTTGCGGAAAGCTTAGCAAGTAAGCGTTGACATGGTGCTTTTTCTCGGCTTTGTCTGGTTTGAGGAATGCAACGCATGCTTTAGCTTCAAAAGCGTTGGTTATCCAGTTTTTGGTGCCATTGAGGACATGGTTACCATCAGCTGCAACTTGGGCTTTACTAGAAAGTCCTGCGACATCACTGCCACAGCCTGGTTCACTAAGAGCGAAACAACCAATGTTCTCACCGTTTGCAAATGGCGTGACAAATTCTTCGATTTGCTTCTTTGTTCCAAATTGTAAGATAGGACCTAAATATAGCGAGTTGTTCACACTCATAATAACACCTGCCGATGCACATCCTCTTGAAATTTCTTCCATAGCAATAGCATAGGACAAGTTGTCAAGACCGGATCCACCATATTCCACAGGTGTTTGTATAGCCATTAATCCTAAACTGCCCATAGCTTTAATCTCTTCAGCTGGGAAGATGTGGCCCTTATCGAAAGCGGAAGCTTTGGGTTTGAGCTCTTGTTCGGCAAAATCTCTGCAAGTTTTTTGAAGCATTTGATATGATTCGGGCAAAGTTCCTAGAGTAGACAAGCGGCGGCATGATTGAGTACCTAAGCGACCAATCATTTTTAACTGGAATTAAAATTAGGCTAATATTTCTAGCTACGTAAAAATTATAAATTATTTATTACAGCTCAGCAACAAGCCAACAACAAGTAACAACCGTTTGTAACAACCAACTAATTATTTGTTTATAAAATTTAAATTAAATTTAAATACAACAAGGTGTCCTATGGGCCCTCACCGTGGCCTGGGACTCTGCCAAAAAAATCTACTACTAAATACAACAAGAAAATTGTGCCACTACTGCCAACAAATATAAAGTACTATACTACCAAAGGGTACTAAATTTCTGCTGTTGTGTTGCCGGTACCTTAAAGATTCGTGTGCATAGACATAGTAAAACTATAGACTCATCGTAAACATTCGGGTTGAAGCCTCCCGACTTCGGTTATTTCCGTGGCATAGGACCAGATTTTACATTTTTCCATTTGATACCGTGTTAACATTTTATTTTTTATTAAATTATTTAAAGATTATTTAAAACAGGAAATCATGCCAACGTGTTGCGCGATTCATTGCGATTTCAGGACAGGGAAGCTCAAAACCATTAGACAATTTCAATACGAAGAAAACATTGGAAGAAGTGTGAGCCTGCACATGTGAGTACAGCCCATTTGAAACTATATTGTAGTGGCTATAAAAAACTAACATGTGCTATTATTTACAAGTTGTGCATACATTTTGATTTGACAGTTGCTAAAAAAAATACTTCATTGAGAATTATGGAATTTTAAAGGTTAGATTATAAGCAAAAGCGTAGGTTCGGATACGGTAAAGTACATTGCATAGTTCAAAGATATTAAAAATCGAGTTTGATATAAGGACATTCCCGTTTTATCTATGAAAGATAATAAATGTTAACTTGACTAAGAAAACTTTTTTATGTAAATTGGTTGCAACACTGGCAGAAGCTACATACTAGGCCTACATACATGTAACTTATGTACATTTATAACACTTGTATTTAATAGGAGCAGTAGGTGCTTATAAATGAACAAAGTTTACTTCAGACTTCACTTTATGAATGATTAATTACTGTATTGTTTAAAAGGTCACTTAACATTATTTGTCAGGCTAGGTTTTTCAGGAGAGATGTATTGACGTCTAAGCCTAATTGGGACTACTTGCAACGCCCCCAATCCCCCTGTTAATATGGGTAACTGTTAACTTGAACAGCTTAACAAAATTATGTTGAACACTGTGATAACTTAAAGACTACTGAGGTTTTATCAGATTTTGGTTGGAACCTTTCATGGCCTGCAACACATATGGTATTAAATCTAAAAAAGGTAGGCCTAGTCCATGTTTAATGGTTTGAATTTTGTTGTAGATTTCCAAAGAACCCTGAAATACGCCAGAAGTGGACACAAGCTACTAAAAGGGATCAATGGGTACCCAACAAGAACAGCGCACTCTGTTCAAAACATTTTGCAGAGGAGGATTTTTTGGAGGGATACCACAGGCGAATACTAAAACATAATGCGATACCTCATATTTTTCAGGAGTTGCCAAAATATTTTCAAGACACAGTAAGTTCTTGAAAATTACACATTACGTTTCTCTATCTTCTACTATTATGACGTTCATCACAAAGATTTTTAGACAGGTCTGCGAGCTACTTTTTGCATAAAAGAAAAAATCTTTATTTTATTACCAGTTTTTAACACAAACACAATGAAAAAAATCCCATGACTTGACGCACGCACAATATCGAACATCAAGGGCCGCTAGCCTCTTCATAACTAAGAATGTCGGTGTTAATAAACTTTGTTCACTGTTTCAGAATAATAATAAAAGGCGGAAATTAGACTATTCAAAACGTCCTGAACCTAAGCCTTCAACATCGAGTTTCAGTTCCGATGATATTCCTCTGTGCCCTCCCCCGGTACCGCAAGATATTGTTTCGCCGACCAAATCAGAATTGAAGGTTGAACTAAATAACACTACCTCAAAATTTAAGAAGAAAGTTAAAACTTTACAACAGTCTCTCAGGAGGAAGGTTAAGAAAATTGCAAGTTTGAAAAATGTCTTGCATGAACTTCAGACGAAAAACTTAGTTAATACTGAAGAAGCCACCTTGTTATCCAATTTAGGTATGTAAAAAATAAGTGCAACTACGCCACCATCATCATAACATGTTCGATACGTACGTTATATACCCACATAAATATCAATATGTAAATGCCTGTATATATATCTTCTGAGGTTATAACTGTAAAATCAGAGCAGTAAACCGTGTTGAATAAGTTCGCATAGAAGGGGAAAAATTATTGTAACTGAACCTACCACAGAAAAGTTAAAAAAGACTTATGTTGACTGTTCAGAACCACATCGCAGAAATTGCAAGCAAGTTTCCACCATCCCACCGATCACACCGACCTAGTTCAAGCAAATAAGTGGCAAAATGCTTGGAATTCTCTTCTACATAAAATACCTTGGTTACGATTAATTAGTCTATTGTATTTATTATTTTTAGGTTCTGGCAACGTAAATTTATTAAAACTTATTGGAAGAGGAAAGCGCCAAGGAAAGAAATATCCTGAGGAATTACGAGCCTTCGCTCTAACTTTACATTACTATTCGCCTAAGGCTTACCGGTAAGTTACGTTAAGGCAGGGAATTCCAAATATTTGGTTAATAATCCTTCCATAGCAACTCGGATATATAAGATATAACTACTGGGAAATCATGTGCCGCGCATTGTGTACCGATGAATGTAGGGCGTCAGGGCCGCAACAAGGATATTAAAAAAGAAACGGGGAAAATTGCCAAATTTGACCAGTGAGAACCGGGATTTTGCATTTTTCTTGTCGCCCACATAAAACCCCACGTCTGAGTGAAAAAAGTCGACTAACCATCGAGAGAATTTCTTAAAATTGTATGAAATGTAAAAAAACCTATGTATAAGGGATAGGGATCGTTTTTCAAATGCGTCTAGAACGCAAACCCCATCGAATCGGTATGGTCCTCAATGACAACTATTGGTCAGGACCGCAAATGGAATCAAAAAAACCGCATCAAAAAGAAATCTACCGGTGACCCCACCCCCCTAACGTGTGTTCCTATCCCTGGAAACGAACCTTGAAACGCCCTCAAATTGAACGGTATCCAACGCATCCGAGTAAAAACCGGGCGAATCGGCTCGAAATCACCTCCTCTTTCCAACCATGTGCCATTCATGGCAATCGGACCATTTTGACCAAAATTTCCCATAAGAATGCATGGGTGATGACGTCACAGCCCCCGAACACAAATTTTGTTTTTATTGGTCATGGAAATGTTGGAGCGACTTTGGATATAGCGCGCTGAAGTCAAGAAACACCACGTCAAAAAATAAGATATGAAAGAAAAATGTCAGCCATACCGAACTATGTCAGGCTGTTTCTTTGTGGATTTTAGATTTCTGAATGTTATTTTTTATTGTTTACAGGTATGTCAGGTCGACGTTTAACAGTGTTCTCCCTCACTCAAACACCATTTATAGGTGGTACAAAAGCGTGGATGGCAAAGCAGGATTCACGACGGAAGCTTTCAATGCCTTGAAAGCTAAGGGGGCGGAAAGAAAGGTTTTCTACTCCCTTATGGTCGACGAAATGGCAATACGGCAATTTGTGGAATTTGATGGAAAGGCTTATCACGGCTACGTGGACTATGGCGTTCCTTTGGAGAAAGAGACCAACACCATTGCAAAGAATGCCTTAGTGTTCATGCTTGTGGCTTTGAATGGCAACTGGAAAGTCCCTGTTGGGTATTTTTTGACCAGAGGTGTGTCTGGGGACCAACAGGCTAATTTAGTGAAACAATGTTTGGCTTTATGCCACGAAAACAGCATCGATGTGGTTTCACTGACATTTGACGGAACTTCTTGCAATTTGGCGATGACATCAAGTTTGGGGTGCGATGCCATGAATTGGAAAGCCCCCAAATTTGATTTCCCTCATCCAGTCACGGGTGTAAAGTTGTACGTCTTCCCAGATCCCTGCCACATGGTGAAGTTAATTAGGAATACTCTGGGAGAGAGAAAGGTTCTTACGATCGGTAAATCGTTTATTAGGTGGCAATATATTGAAAAATTGCACGAAGTTCAAAAAAAAGAAGGCTTGAGATTAGGGAACAAGTTAAACCAGCTGCACATCAGCTACCAAAAACAGAAAATGAAGGTGAAATTGGCAACTCAAGTCTTTAGCAAATCAGTTGCCGATGCCATTGAAACCGCAAACGAAGATAGCATTGATGGTTTTGAGGGGTCTGAGGCCACTGTCGAATTTATTCGGCTCTTTAATGACTTGTTTGACATCTTTAATTCCATGTCCCTAAGACAGTTGAGACTGAAGAAGCCTATTTCGCCATCTAATTGGGCAAGTGTCAAAACCATCTTCGCTAAAGCAGATAGCTATATTTTGAAATTGCGCCTTAATGACGTGCCGATAGTGGAATCCCCGAGAAAGGTGGGCTTTCAGGGATTCCGTATATGCATAAAGAGCTTGTCTGCTCTCGTTCAATCCCTGGTCTATTCTTCGCCGCCGAAACTTCTGTTTCTAGCGACGTACAAGTTTTCCCAGGACCACCTCGAGCTGTTTTTTGGCCAAATAAGAGCTGCTGGTGGGTTTAACAACAACCCAACAGTTAGGCAATTCGTCTCTGCATACAAAAAACAGCTTGTGCACATGGAGCTTCATGCAGACCGAAGTGGCAACTGCATTCCTCTTGAAAATATTTCAATTTTAACGTGCAATAGCACGGAAATTATCCGACTGACAAGCTGTATTGACGCAGAGGTAGTACCGATGCCAGACCCTATTCCTGAGGACCACGACTATATCCCAGGAGCGGACCAGATCACTCTACTTACCAGTAGAGTAGTAGAATATATTGCTGGTTTCGTATCCAGGAGCTTGTCGAAGGTCCTTCGCTGCGAACCATGCATTTTAGCGTTAGTGGAATGGAAACATTTTCATTGCGCTCTAATCAATAAAAAGAATATGGGTGGCCTTGTCACTCCTTCCAGTGACGTTGTCAAAATTTGCATGGTAGCAGAAAAAGTTTTCCGGCAGTCTTTATCTGAAAGTGGCGGTGTATTCATGAACCCGTCATTTTCACTGGCGCGAATGAATATTACCGTATTCAAGCGGGTAATAGATAAAGATATATTTAGTTGCCTTAACGAGCATATGTTTGATCAAGGCAGTGAAAACAACCACCTGCTGCATTTGATCAAATCTGTGTCTCAAAAATATCTGAGCATTAGGTGCTATCATGTTTGTAAATATAACGTCAATGCTGCTCGCAGTGATCGTGTGAAGTTTAATAAGTTAGTGTTGTTTTCTGGAAATTGATTTGTTAGTTCTGTGTTATGAAGATCCGAGCTGATGGGGCGTCGTTGCTGCTGAGCCTCCAAGATACAATCTTTAAAGTCTACGCAGTTCCACTGAAGATGTCGACCGCAGATGTTGACGAAACGTTTGGAAGTTCGCTTTCATTTCGACCACGGCCCATCAGCCCGGATTCTACTGGTTAATAAACATAATAGTCTCCTTAGTAACTTTGTAAAACTTGCTGTCACTCATTGTTAAAATTAAAAACTTTGTATAGTTTGTAGTTGTATGTTTTGTTGGCTCATTGCTGAACGCTATGTAGGCCTATGTATGTATGTATCTTGTTAAGTGTCACAGGTTGACTTATTCTTTAACAATTTGTTTAATTAAGAAAGTGGACGCTGCCACAACTCCAGTTTGAACTTTACGTTTTCAATTTTTTTTTATTATTAAAGCACCACTAACATTGTCGTTCTATATTGCCTCTTTCAGTTTGTGTAGTCGTAGGTTTGTTTCGGTTCATAAACTGAAGTTGAAAATGACCAACTCTGGTGTAAAATTCACCTTCTATCAAAAATTGAAACCTCTGAATGTCTCTGTAGGGAGTTACTGGACGGCGGCCACATGCATTGGAACATGACTGTGCCGCCTGTTGCAGTCCAGTATCTCTTTCGGGAACATTCCCAAGGGTGGTGACTGGTGAGCTCGGCTAGTTAAAGTTCAAAGTTGGCCATTAGTAACTGGGCTAGTCGCCAAAACCAGTATAGGCATCGTCAAAAAACGGAAATATACCCATTGTAACATAAAACAGGGAGTTAGTCTGAATAGTGAATTAGTAAATATAGTGTTAGTTATAGCCCGGCATTATAGTTAGGATTTAGCTAATATAAAATATAAAATAACCAAAGCTCCCTCCTGACCGCATTGCTGAATGCTGTGCTCTAAATCGTTCTGATGTTTGACGGTGAACAGTTGGGTATAATATCTGGCCCCCATACAACTTCGGGAGAGTTTAGTGTTAATGTAAGACGCCATGGCATCCGTCCCTACTTATTTGATTCTCTGTTCGAAGTTCAGGCTTAACTTGGCAAAAAATCAGGATTTCCAGATTTCAAAACAACGGTCTACAAGAGACTATCTGGCCTCTAACTCCTGGCATAGTTCGTATTGCCGTCTTTGTATTACAAAAGCTCAGGTTTCGTCAACGAGTTTTTGCTGATGTATACTTAATATGCGACTCAAAGAACCTATATATAATATGTATAGACTCCACAGGAGGTCCTATGAAGAATCTGCATAACAGCTAGAAAAATTTACTATGTTAGTACAATTAATGTATACCGCACCTGTACCGGTAGGGCCCTACGTCAAGTGCAAACGCAGGTTCTCATTGTGATAATTATTAACTCTACTGTATAGGATAGGCAGATCACAAGCCAAGGAATATAGCCCTACTGTCTACTGAGATTTTAAAATTGTGACACAAAATTATAGGTAACAACTGATAATTTTAAGTTTTCCCTACTTTTAGATAATAATAGGCCTATATATTTTTATGCAGAACTTTGAATTAATACTTTTAATTCATATTTTTAACAATATATAATACATGTAATAATAAATTAATATTAAACAAAATAGAAACCAATGAAGAAAAAATTTAATAAAACGATTAAATTTGAATTTCCCGCTAAATTGCACCTATGAGGGGGCGTGGCCGCGGCTTCACTCCTCCAGCACAGCCGAAATACGACATGGTGACTCCATATACCTCCATGTTCGTGTGCACTGTTTGCGTCTTCTGCTAGTCTATTATTTTTATTTTTATTTTACATTTATGCGTTGCAATTGCATTGCACATTGTTGCAATAATTTTTTTAGGTTTTGTTTCTAACATCAAATTGATATTAGATCAGGTAAAATTAATAAATATTAGAAAATAAGGCATTCATTGGCATCCAGGCGTCAGACGACAGTAAACTAATTTGGCTAGTTGAAGAGGTATTGACTTTTGAGTATTGAGTGGCAGTGCCCAGTGGCTGCTAGATTAAAGTCGCCTTAAAGATGTCAATCAACACTATTTTGTGTGATGGAACTTTGGCAAATGCCCCTGTACATTATTTATGAGTTTAGATACCCCTCTCTAATGGAGGTGTGTTTTTTTCTTTCGCCATTTGTTGTTGGAAGAGGTCAGGAAGAAATAGAATAGAAAATCTTTGTTTTGAGTCATAATATGAAACAATAGGCGTTAAGTCAATAAATTAATAAACAAATGAAGCACTCAAAAATAACCTAGGGCAATATACCTATAGAATCATGAAACTGAAAGACAAAGCACTTGTAGATAGGGTTAAAATTTCAATCTGAATTGTACCATGTAAACAACAATATAGTAACAAGAACAATAATTTCAGCCTTAGGTGCCCATTCAATTGACCGGCTAGGGCTATTTCCAAGAACGGTGACGTGGTAGCAGACATTCAAGACTTAGGTGGGGTTTCCACCGACCTCGCATTGCAGAATTGACGGAAATGTTTATTTTCCTCTATGCCATAGTTAAAATTGATCAATGATCATACAGTAAAATCACAAACAAACAAACTAAAATTAAGAAATGGCGTCATGGGATATGTTAAGTACAACCATTTTAATAGATTTCTATAAAAAGAAAAATTCAAATTTCCGTCAATGTCATTTGCATTCTTGTTGTTGTTGTTGTTGTTGAATCTCAGAAGCGCCGCGCGCTTATTCAGAATCTCCAACTTCAGATCACTGATTGACTATTGCCTTTGGTGCCGCATTCTTTCGCTCTTCAATTTTTTTGCCAGTGCTACTCTAAACTTCTTTGGGTCCATTACGCTTTTTATTTCCCTGGGAAGTCTGTTATACTCAGGTATTACGTCAAACATAGATTTCACTTGCGATCCGATGACACTCACATCACTCCTACGCCTTGTTCTATACTCGTGAACATCATGCCCGCGATTTAGAACTTGTAAGTAGTCCGGGACCATTCTCTTCTCCACCTTATATATAAATGTTAGGGCGTTAATCGTAATACTCTCATCCACTGTTAACCAGTCTAACTCATCCAACATGGTACTAATGTGGGTGTCCCATTTCGCCTTCAGAATCACTCGCATCGCCTGATTCATAATTTTCTGCAATCTGTCGCGTACATCCTGTGTTGCAAAGAACCATAGAGTTCCACAGTAGTCCATGTGTGGTTTAATCAGAGCCGTAAAGACGAGTTTTTTCGTTTCCCTCGGTAGGCAGTACCGCAGCCTTCTGAATAGTGATAGTCTCTGTTTCAGCTTCCTGTATACTGCCTCAAATTGTGATTTTAGGTTCAAAGAACTGTCAATCCACACTCCTAGATATTTGATTTTATCCACTGCTTCGATCTTCATCCCTCCCATTGCCACATCATTTAGCCTTTGATCAGATTTTACGTTTATCATTAACACTTTCGTCTTACCAATGTTAATCACCAGGTTCCTGGCCGACAGCCATCCAAAAATTCTATCCAGCTCAATATTCAGTTTCCGAATCATTTCGTGCACATTGTCACCTATAATATAAATTAATGCGTCATCAGCGAACAATTGGATGTTACAACTTCTGGCCAGCTTTGGTAGGAAATTTATAAACAGAATGAAGAGAATTCCTCCTAATTTACTACCCTGTGGTACACCGAACTCCACCCTTCTTGGATCAGATATGCCTTCTTTGTATTTCACTCTCTGCTTTCTATTCATCAGGTAGTTCTTAAACCATTCCAGGACATTTCCACGAACTCCCATTCCCTCCAACACTTTCACTAGCAATGCAATGCAATGCGAGATCGGTGGAAACGCAACCTAAGTCTTGAATGTCTGCTACCACGTCACTGTTTTTGGAAATAGCCCTAGCCGGTCAATGGAATGGGCGCCTAATGAATAACGATTTAGCCGTTGGAAAAATAACTATGATGAAGCCTGCGATTCAGCCATTGGCTTCAATTAGTTAGTAATCGCTGAGCTGCAACTTGAAACAAAAAGTACCATTTACCAATTTTATGGAAACTGTAGCTCTAAATTTAAGAAATGTTTGTAAGTCAAAACCTTAGCCAAACATGCTGTATGTATTAACTAATACAGGACAGTAGACTGTAGGTTTAAAATCGTATCAGACAATTAAATTTGTAAAGTTAAGAGTACTTTATTTTTGCAATGCAACATTAGTTCAGATAGAAATTTGTTTTTCTAGTTCTTTTGGAGACGATGGAAAGTTCAAAATTAAAAAAGAAGCGCTTTAGAAGCAAAAAAACTGCTAACTCTGACGGATCCGGTTCACAAGTTGATTCACAGGAAGCAGTCAATGAACGAATCAGAGCAATAACGGAAATGGCGAATAGAATTTCTGTAGCAGGGGAAGCAGATCCAAGTAGAAACAAAGAAAAGAAGAATAAGGTGAAAACTGCAACATCAGTCAGCGTGGAAATAGTGATAGCTGAAACTGAAAGACCAGTTACTGACTCTGAGACTTCACCCTTGGTAGTGAAAACTAAGTCTAAAAAGGCATCAACAACTTCGAAAACATCAGCAAGTATTGAGACAAAGTCTGGGAAACCAGTTATAGCTAAGAGCTCTGATAAGGCATCTACAGCCCCGAAGCCATCTAAAAGCGCGGAAGTTAAATCTGAAAAGTCAGTTGTAGCTAAAAAATCATTAGAAAGCACGGGGGGAGCAAAACCCAAGGCTGGAAAGCAGCTGGCTGCTCAAAAAACGATCGAAAAGGATAGAAAGCGGTCAAAGGCGGCTGAGTTGAAGAAAACTGCGGTTTACCCATTTCCCAACCTTCTCAGTCGTTTCGAGTTGAAAGCTTTGGAGCCATTTGGTTGTCTTATCAGTGGTATAATCCGTATTAACCAAAAGTCGCCCAATGAAGCATATGTAAGTGTGCCAGGAGTAGAAAATGACATTTTCATTAGAGGAATTCGAGAAAGAAATAGGGCTTTGCACGGAGATGAGGTTTTGGTACTTTTGCGACCAAATTTACAAGAGAGGAAACAACGTGGAGATGTTTTGTTTATCGGTGTTGTTGTTGGAATAAAGAGTTATAATCACAACAGGATTTGTATTGGTAGTCTGGATCCGTTCCTTCGCAGTTCGAAAGGTTTCACAGTGCTGACGCCTACTGATATGAGACTGCCTCGTTTGAAAATTAGTGAGCAACTGTGGCCGCCTGGTTACAAAGAGCACCCGGCTGATTTTCAAAATATTTTATTTGCTACTAGGCTCATTTGTTGGAATATTGTGCAGTTCGCTGAAGGGTAAGAACTTTTGTTGTTATTTGGGTATTATTAATGATGTGTAATGTTTGCCTGTCATACCTAATTACTTAAAATTGATGAATTATTAATTTTCAAAAATGGATAAGTTTCGGTAGTCTTCTCTGTCTTGACAAACATGTACATCTACAATGGTACAACGCAGTGGCGTAACGATAAGTTTTCGAGGGGGGGGGGGGGTATCATTTGGCAGTAACGTTTAGATGATACAAGCGAAGAATATTACTGCAAAGAAGGGGGCCTCCCCCGATGATTTTTTTGTTCGAGAACCTCAATCTACCATTATGTACCTTGTGGTTACACAATGAAAAAATATAAAAAATATTAGATAACTGGTGACGTCGTGATATTTCATTTTAATGGAAAAACAAAAAATTAATGTTTTAATAAAACTTGTTATAATAACTAGAGTTAGTAATAAGCCCCAAATAATCATTAAGGAATTAACCTTGCCAAAGTGTTAGTACCATATAAAAGTTGATTTCTTAACGATTATTTGCGGTTGACTAACTATTAAGCTATCGTTACAAGTTGTATTGAAACACTAATTTTTTTATTTGTTCGTTTTATAGTTAATTAGAGAAATTGTCTATCGTAACTTTTCAGGGGCCAGTTATATACACTCGGGGACGCAGGGACAGCTGTACCAGAGACACAAGCCATACTGATGAAATATAATCTTGATGTAACTCCATATCCCGCCGAATTTAACAGGTAAATAAAATCAGTAACTTCATGAGTTAACTTAACAGAATTCCTATTCAGGCTTAGATAACCAAATATTTTATAAACAAAACAGACCTACGTATTTTGAAATTAATTAATTAATTCCTCGTGCCACTGCAGCAGAGAAAATTTTGACTAAAAAGGTTTTCGTTGTAAATTGGCATTTTTTTACCCAAAATTATATTCTAAAAAACACGATAATGTGAATTAATCAGATTTTATGTAGCCTAATAGTAGTAAATCAGCCGGGCTAATAATCTGCTCTCCTAGAAAGCATGTATTAACCTTTCCGAATTTTTCGTAAGATTATTTTCTTATCTTATTAAATTAGAACAAGAAATTAACTTATTTCGTCAAAAATGCCGGCGCATCATTTGTTTACAAAACATTTGGAAATCTGTTCCTTACGTTACAATTTTATCTGATAGCTGCATCATTGGAGATGAAGAATGAATAGTTTCCAAAAATGTACCTACATGTCAAATTTGCTAACTATTATCCCAGAAATAATTCTGAATTGTCGATTTAACGTCTTAACTGATATCGTGCCACTTGTCAAATTTAATTTATTGAATTTATTGTGTGGTATATATTGGATTTCTATGCAGGAAAGATGGATAAAGCCCAGCAAATGCACATCAACCCTATTGACTCTTTACAGTAAGAGGTATTTTACCAGACTAGACGAAGAATGGACTATGGAGCTACACTGACCAAGGGACAAAACTCAACGGTCTTAAGTTAACGGTCTTATAATTATGACACGCATCCTTAACTGCGCACGCTGACAACCGTGTTCTCGCGCTTTTATTTAAATGAAGGCAAATATATACCAACGTACTTGTAACATCTTATAGTCCGGAGGGTTACATGTTTCAATTTGCATTTTTTGATGAAGCAAAGGCACTTGGAGTAGGAAAATATCCGTTGTGGCTAATAGTACAGCTTCAGATGCAACCGCTCTAACTCTCTAATGTTTGTCTAAGTGATGTAATGTAGGATTCGCTTCCCGCCAAAAATAGGTTTTTGAATTTCGTTACGTCTTTTATGGTCAGGTGGCCCCAGGATTCAAAAAATAGTTTTGGCGCGCTCGACTATCTCATCTCTAAAGAAGAAAGAAAGAAATATATTTCATACAATACAAATGAAATTAATTATACAACAAACCCACTAAGAAATTAACAATGTTCCTACTAAATATATATATGTATAAATTCCTCCGTGGGCATCTCAATCAAAACCTATGAAAGGTTTGTGTGATTGAATTTGTGATGTTTTAACATAACTTAAGTAATAATAATAAATTTTGAAAAGTTTCTAGAAAATTACAGGAGGATAAATTGCAATTGGCTAATAGATTTGAATTGATTTATTTTTTAATCCAGATTTTTATTAGTTTTATAAATTTATGTTTAAAACACGCCATCAGCGCTATTTCTGCTAATTTCCCACCAAATGTTCCCCTTACATATTCACTTAAATATAATTTCAGGTTTTTCCCTCGATTTCCATTCGAAATTCCTCAGGAAGAATACCAGAAGCGTGCGGTTGGTAGGCGCACGTGTGTGTTTACAATCGACCCAGCCACCGCCAAAGATCTGGATGACGCCGTCAGCTGTGACATTATGGACAGTGGAAACTATCTGGTTGGAGTTCACATAGCTGACGTGACGTATTTCCTGCGGGAAGGCACAGACTTGGACAGGGCGGTCGCCAAACGTGCCACGACAGTCTATTTAGTTAATGAAGTAAGTACCAAAGAAGTACTATAGTGTTAGAGAAGGGGCGACATGGAAAAATGGACGACGACTGGTCTCGAACATCCCGTGGCTGGAGACCGTTATCAATATGGCTGCTAGTGTAGCCTGCACAAGATAAGTACGCAATTTGGCGGGGAAAATAGGCTGCACAAGCTAAGTACAGAGTTTTTGACCGGGTCCAGGTATCCGTTCTGCTATGCTGCAATGTGTAAGACTTCGATATTTTTGCGTTGGTACTTATCTCTGATAGTTGACTTATGGTTAACGGGTGCCTCGTAAGGTATATTATGACTCCCGCCGCTCCAGTTAATATATTTCTATGGTCTCAAACCCGAGTCCAGTTTCCGTCCATTTTTCTCTAATTCCCCTGGGCTTTCTACAAAGTTAAATAGGTACTCTGAATCTATTGTATAACTGTTATATTATGACACACAATATTGAAATACTATAGTATATCGTTAATTTTAATCTATTGGTAAAGGCTAATGGCTGTGAAAGAAAGAAATAACATTGTCTTTATTTTCCAAATGGGCGAATTTCGGGCCTTTCGGTCCACTCTTACAATTAACCCATAATAAATGATACAAGTTTGTTATGGTCTATTTCACCATGTAGGCGGCTGTACATACAATAGAACCCAAATATCCAATATACAATATTAAAACACTTGCCCTTCGATGGCCAGGTGGTAACGTGCTTGCACTTGTGCGAGTCTTTACACGCCATTCGATCGGAGACGTGTCGTAGCTCAACACGGGTAATAACCTAGCGAGGCGACTGAAGAGGTCAATCGGATACATTCATTAAATTGTTTGTATGCGATTAACCTTTTGTGAAAAAAAAATCTCATACTTGTAGTTGCTCTCTTCTTTAGGAGTTCTTTGTTCTTTCGTCTGGTAACTGATAATTGTCCTCTAAGTCGTCGCTACAAGTCTTTTATCACTTCAGGGAGCCTACCCATCGGTAGTCTAAAAGACATGTAACTAGCGCTCTGATTGGCTAATAATGACGCACATTGATGACAGTAGGCTATAAGTACACATGGTACACACGTGTATTACCTTTAGACCTAGCTGCCAAAGAGTGAAGCATTATTATGCCATTTAGGACAATTGTCAGCACAACAAGTTATTATAATGTTAAGTAAAAATTACAAATTTAACTGAATAAAAAAAGTAAACTATTCAAAAACTAAAACTAACAGACCATTTGCACAACATTTATAAATACACCATACATACCCATAAAATAGTCGTGTCAAGCAAACTTAAACATCTTTAAACTTTTTTCATACGTTTTTTATTTAATAATTTTGTTCTCTTTTTCAGGTATACCATATGCTGCCTCGCGATCTCTGCGCCATTTGTTCGCTGACGCCAGGTGAAGACAAATTGACTTTCTCTGTGTTCTGGGAGTTTACTCCGGAGGGAAAAATTGTCAGCCGGATGTTTCAAAAGTCTATTATCAACTCGTGTGCCAAGCTATCGTACGAACAAGTCCAAGGTAAGGTGCCGATTTTCTTATTCTTTTCTTTCTTTCTATCTTTATTTTTAAATAGTGTTGTATAATAGAAGCTTTATGAGGCAATCGGGGGAGGAAAGGGGGGGGGGGGGGAGCCTTACTGTAAAATCCAATTTTCCATCAATCGTAAAGCTGTCCAAAATATCAGGACTAAGAGAAGAAATTGTTCTGGACATTCTGATCTGTCCTTCTTTCTAACACAGTTTGGTCACATTAATAATTTACTTTGATTTGTACAAAAAACTATTAGTGTGTAGTCGCGAGGAAGGAGTTCAAGAACTATGGCTAATTGGTGTTTGTGAAGGCCACAGGTCATGTATCGAAATGTAGAGGAGCATTTCTGCTAATTTAATGAATATTTTGCCGGATCTATTATCGATATTTCCAGTGAAAATTTGGTGTGCAAGTTGACAACCTGTGCCAATATTGTACCATGGAGGCCGAAAGTGGACATTCTCGCTGAGTGCCATGTAATCTGGCGCCCCTGATTTAAGGACGTAGGGTGCCCTGTTGCTAATGGCGGTTGGGCTCCAGTAATCCAACCTGCTGCCATAGCGTGATTTGCAAAAGCAATAGAACTTGACTAGTACGGCTGGGGAACCTAGGCGCCGGGATTGACTTATTTAATGAGAAATTGGATATCGCGTAGTGGGGATATCATATATCATTATATTCATTAATTCATTCATTTCCTCTTGGACTTCATTCGCTTTAAATACCTTTCATAACTGAGATTATTCATTGTTCTGCAGATGTGATTGACGGTAAGAATCCAGTACTTCCACCCATAGAAAATGGCTATACCGAAGAGCAAGTATTCAAAACTATTGGCATTTTACATTCATTGTCAGAGAAACTGCTGCAGCAGCGGATCGAGAATGGTGCGCTGCGAATCGATCAAGTTAAAATTTCGTTTCGGCTGGATCCGGTCACGGGGCTGCCCACGGAATACATTCAGGAAGTGCACCTTGCCGCCCATAGGTTAATTGAAGAGTTTATGTTGCTTGCCAATAGCTCCGTAGCGGAGATGATACAGGTTTGTTTGTTTATTTTTTTGTTTTGAATCAATCGACTTAAAATTGGGTTTCAGGTGGACCCGGTTCCGGGATAATCAAAGGGATACTTTTTGGAACTGCAACTTGCTTAATCGTCTAGTTTATTCTGCTTGCCAATTAGTCCCTAGTGGAAATACTGGTTTATTGTTTATTTTTTGAATCATTAGAGTTTAAATTGGGTTCTGGGATAATCCACGGGATACTTTTTGGGAGTGCAACTTGCATCCCTTTGATTAATCGACGAGTTTTTTTTTCTGCTTGCTCTAGTCCGTAGTGGAGATACCGATTTATTGTTCATTTTATGAATCAATCAATCAATTAAGTTAAATTTGTGTTCAGGGTTTCCGGTTTGACGTCAAGATAGGGGAGATTCGCTCCCGACAGGACTAACTTTTGAAGTTCTGGTGTCACCTGTCACGCCTTCCTTGACCAATCGAAGGACTCCCGGATCGCTCCCAAACAACAAAAAATTCCTTCGTGGCACCAGATATTACAAAAAAATATCTTTTCTTCCATAAAATTCTCTGAAATGATTTTTTCCACATTAATTATTATTACCACTGGTTAACTGATTCAATCCTTGATGTCAACCTACTACCGACTATATGTGCCAATGGACTAGCTCGGTCATGCTTGTCATGACACTGAAACTGGCGTTAACTCGGCTTAACCAAACAATAGAAGGCGTCATCCGACCTGGGCGCCCGAGAAAAGAGTAGCCTATCTGCAGCAAGTGACGGATGATGTAGGGGCCAATACATACGTGGAGCTGAAAAGGGCGTGCCAGGATCGAGGAGATTGGAGGCATCGATGCCACATGTTGCTCTGCCAACCAGCCAGCCGGCTGTAACTTGAAGAAGAACAATATTCGTGAACGAGTCCCCCCCTCCCCCCCTACACCCAGAGTCCAGTTCTATATCGGCTTCAGGCCTTTATTTATATTTTTTTGTTTAGGAACATCACCCTGACTTGGCATTGCTTCGTTCACACCCCCCGCCCATGTGGCCTTTGCTGAAAAGACTGCAAACCAAGTTGGAGACGTACGGGATGACTCTTGACATTAGTGACTCTAGAAGTATGGAGGTGTCCTTGAGGAAAATAAGGGAGGATTTTGGATTCGCCGGCCAAATCATGGTCGTCTACAATGCTCTCACGAAACCAATGAATGTAAGTAGGACTGGAGCTCTTCGCAACGTTAGTGACTCATGCTAGAAGTTTTAATGAGTCCTTGGGGAAAATACGGTGATGGAACTCCATCTTTCGGACATCCCCACTATCCGTTTTTTATGTAGTTCCAAATCTGCGGTCAATCGAATATTGATGTTAGTTGTTGAACTGTTGTTAGAACGCCTGCTTTTAGCATTTTTTTTTTTTTTTTTTCATAAGGCAATGCTTTATAACGAGGAGGTTGCCTCTTCAACATTAGTTAGTTTAATGTCAGTATAATATGCTACATAATGCTGCTACAAGTACATACACATACACAGTAAGCTGTGGCGGTAATATCCGTAAGAAAATTTGAGCATTTATGGAGAACTTGGTTGGAAATAGGTCTACCAGCCTGACAGTAACCTTGTCGAACGTACATATGCAAATTTTTGTAAACTGCTGACTGGGACACTTCTCGATGTCAACCTACACTGACTACAAGTAGGGTCGTGCTGGGCTTACCATAGTGGTCCTCATTGCTAGTTTTATATTAGCGAAATATAGTTTGTTTAATAAGTTTTCCTCCAAGTTATTGAACTTAACTTTTATAAGGGCCGCTCCCACTAGCTTTCACGAAGCTTTTCTGTTCTCCTTCATTAAAAAAATGTTCAGAAACGTTCTGTGCCATTATGTATTTTGCGCAGGGGGACAAGTCACAGCACAACCCTGACTACAAGTGCCAATTGGCAAGCTCAGACATGCTTACCATTGACATTGTAACTGGTGTAATCTCGACTTAGCCAAGTATGGGAACGAGTCAATTCAGGCGTAAGTCGTCAATGATAGCTTTACGATCAATATTTCGCGATAAATTTGATTTTGTAGACACATAAATCAAAATGTAGAGGAATTTAGTCTTACCTGTGACTTTTTTACCACCTACACTGGAAGACCGATGCTAACCCCATGTTCATTGTTTTCGTTCAGAGAGCCAAGTACTTCTGTACAAAGTTCTGCGAAACTGACGCAGATCGCGAGCATTTCGCTCTGAGCGTGCCACTCTACACACATTTCACGTCGCCGATTCGCCGGTACGCCGATGTCGTCGTCCACCGATTGCTGGCGTCAGCACTAAAGATCACTGACAGACCAATGATGACTGCCGAAGATATAGAATGGTACGTCGTTTGTTTTTCCATTTTAAATAGAATTTCCAGTAAATAGATGGTGTTCTTTACAAAGCAAGTTACATTTCGATAGCACCTTATGAAGGTTTCAGGGTGGGCAGGAAAAACACTAGGAGTTATGAGATGTTGGTAGTCTCTGGCTGCGTCTTGCCGTTCATTATTTAGCTTAGTTTCAGATTAGTTTTAGTTTAGATTTAGTTCAGTAATCGGTATCTTAGACGCTTTCACACTGCCCCTGAACGCCTTTCAAGGTGAATTAGAACAATTGCTGATTGCAGGGTTGGATTTGTCTGGGGTCCATTGATTGAAGACGGGACGTGATTGGTGACCGCAACATTCCATCAGCAGCCTCTGTAGCCTAATCGTATATGCATTTCAAATTATTACTTTTTGGTAAATTGTAAAATGTTATTGCAATTTTGTTAAGCACATAATTGTTGTGGATTTTACTTGTTGATGGTGCTTATATGGCTTATTTATTAAGCTGCTTTACTATCTGAAATTATCTCAAAATGGAGGTTTCACTTACCGCCTTTTTACATCTTTACATCATTAGCAATCAGCGTCAGTTGGCTGGGCTCCATCCACTCTTCCTGCCTCTCCCCCTCTGATTATTCAGCACTTTCTCTGGCCATAGTCCAATTCCTTCTGGTGTCCTTGGTCTTCCTCTTCTTCGTGTTCCCTCTATTTATTGCTCGTGCATCCGCACCAGCTGTTATCCATTCGCTATACGTGTCCGAAACAGGCTAGCTAAAAGGGCATCAGCGGCTCAGTCGATCAATTGTTCTGCAGTTGTGACCGAGCGTGAGTGGGTGGTTCTCGCCATAATTATTTAATTTATTTAATTATTCATGTAAGGCTAAAACCATGTGTTTCGGAATCCACTCTAATCAGAAGGCCCTTTCAATCATATCATAGCAGGTTCAAACACGGAGGCTTGGCGCTATGTAAGTTGAACTCATGCCCAAGGAAAAAGATTCTGTTGTGTATGAATTGAGAGTCTGTTGACACCCTGATGGAGGAATTAACAAGGTAGATAAATTCAATAGACTCAATGGGATCATGCAGGCAATGGTTATATAATGCTTTCGAAATTCGTTCAACTGGACGTTCTCCGCCACTTGTTCACGCATCCCATACCCTCTTCTCATCACTTCATTTGTAATCCTATCGTTTCTTGTTCTCTGACGGACGAGTTCTATAGTAATTTATTAATTTCTGTTTGCAGTATCGCCTCAAATTGTAACATTCAAAAGTACAACGCTAAGCTAGCCCAGGATTCAAGCACGGAGCTGTACTTTGCGCTCTATGTGGGAAGTCACGAGCCAATGATATTCCACGCTGTGGTTACCATGGTTACCAGTAGCTGCGTAGAATGTCTCCTAGAAACCGGCACTATTATTCCAATATTCTATGACGTAAGTAGAGCATGATCCGGGGTGCATAACCGTAATTGTTTAGTGTGTACTGTTTTGCCCCTTGAGCCTTGACATTAAGAAGAAATAGAACGAAATGAAAAAAGGTCTTTATATTAGACGAGCTTTAATCCCGAAGGGCTACTCTACTAGCTAACTTATTTTTGTTTACATATTAGTCTCCATTACATTTTTTCCCTGCAAAAGAAAAAAAACGGCAAAAGGAAAAGATAAAATAATAATAATAATAATAATACAATACACTCATTCATTTTCACACATCACTACCGAGAAGATGCTCACCCCTAAATATGTTGGTTAAATTTAATTGAATACTTAAGTTATAAAGATTTGAAACGCTTTGGTTTCGTCAATTTTTAAGACGACTATTTCATACACCAAATTCATATGTTTTCAAATTCATGTTTTTTTTTGTTATAATTTTTCCGTGAACAGAACTTGATAATTCGGTAAATTTCGGTCGCCTATCAGTTTCACGGAAAAACCCTTACACCTAAGGCACTATATACCCTAATATAGAGCCCTACTTACACCAAAACTAAAGAACCGGCACGAGTGAACCCGTCCTATTTATTAATTAGTATAGGTGCAGAGACGGATAATAATGTCAACAGATTCATTGTAAATAATTTTCCTTTGTAATGAAATTGTCCTAGGGTTAAATTGTGCTAGTCTCGACTTTCCCTATCCCAAGGCATTGAATTGATCGCTGGGACGATTGCATAGTCTGTAACGGGCAGACCAATATAATGCAACACAGTAGTAATGGTGGATAAATTATCCATAATTTCTTCAAAAAATATTTTTTTATTCAAAACCAAAACATGGCTTGGGAAAGCAACCTATTCGTTGTTTTTACTCTATTTAACACCTAAAAGATACCTGATGTTGGAGAGCATTGATAGATAGGTACAGCAGAAAAATTATTTTTTATTCATTTTTCATGAAAATTAAGCATTTTTTAATAATAAAAGTGAACAATGTGTGTAATAATGTATTAAGGTAACTTTTATTATAATGTGTTCGAAATATTACAAAGTTACAAAGGTGACAATTTCATACATAAGTATTTTTTTTTTGCCCCCTGAACTATGACTGAAGCTATCACCATTTGCTTTGATGACGCATTTCTCAGTGGGTCATCGATGTTTGTGTGCACCGGGCGTTAAGCTTGATATTTTTCATTTCAGAAAATTGACGGGAAAGTAAAACGCGTGGAACAGAACAACAGCCTCGTAGCTTGTATACAATGGGCAGACGGCCGGCAGCAAACTATAGACATGTTCTCTTTTGTAATCTTAGAATTAACAAGAGGCAAAGGCGTACACCTGAACGCAAAACTGCTTCCCTGCCCGAATCTCCCTGTAGTTGAGAATGGGCCCCGATCTGCATCCCCTACCCGATCTGCCTCCCCTACCCGATCTGCCTCCCCTACCCCATCTACCTCCTCTCATATAGCAAAATCAGTCGATACAATCGATAATTTAATTGAATTGGAAAGCCCGCCTAGATCGGGATCAAAATCGCCACCTGCCATTTCTGATTTACCGAACATTGACATTGAAGCTGAAATGAAGTCAATTGTTGAAGCTTTTGAGTCTGATTTCTTGTTAACCCCTTCCACATCTACACTATCGTCCATGCCGTCGAATATACCGGCTTCCCTAGGAAATTCTGATGCATTTTTGGGTGGTAATTTATCTGAGGAAAATGAGGCATTTGTGAAGGATAGAATTGCTAAGCCACTTTCTAAGGTATTGTTAGCTGATAAAGTATTTCTACAACCTTCTCGGTTATCTTTAGCAGGCAATATATCGTCTCAATCTTCGGAAAGATTTCTATCAGACGACATATCTCAACAAACAGCGGTTAATTTTCTATCAAAAAACACTTCTACCAAATCTTCTGAGCCGTATGTAACTGGAAATACATTTCCACCTTCTTTGAAGGACTTGGCTGCAACTTCACTAAATTCTGAGACTTTTATGGCTGACTTTCCACCGATTTCTTCGAGTTTTGGTTCGGAATCTTTTGTTAAAAGGTCGGCGTTCCCATTTTCAAAGACTGCTGTACCAGTAAACACTTCTACTTCTTCAGATCTGACGGATTCTTCATCCGGGTTTTTGTACAAAAACTCGCTCTTAGAGTCTAACTCAGCGCCTTCGCTCAGCCCAACACAAAATATAACTTCAAAACTTTCTGAGACTCTTTTAGAAGACAAATTATCTCCACATACTTTATTTGTAGCGGAAAATGTAACTCTACAAATTTCTGAGCCATTTTTAGCTGAGTTTCCGCCAAATACATCAAGTTCCGGCTCGGAGTCGTTTACCGAAGGGCCAGCATTCCCATTTTCAAATACTACTGTCAACGAAGTTTCATCATCATCTTCAGCTTTGACTGGTTCTTCATCCGGTGTTTCCTACAAAAATGCAGTCTTAAAGGCAAAGTCGGAGCCTTCGTTATCTTTTAGCCCATCACCAACTTAGCTTAATTAGGACTGATTTTAAATTTAATTGTTGGTAACAAAAGTGTGATAGCGTGGTTAAAATTTATATGTATGGGGGCCTAGAAGAGTGATATTTTTGATCTCACCATTGGAATAATTTAAAAAAAAATAAGGAACAATTCATTTAAGACCCGATCCGACGACTCATACTTAAAATTTAAGTGACGGTTATCTTTTTATTGTAATTATTATTGAATTGGTTGACACACGTTCTACGTCAGCTGATTTAATAATAATAATAATAAGATCAACATTCAGATAGGTCATCGGACCGGGCCTAATTCGTGGAAATATGGTAAATTTGTTTTCCAAGTTTTGCTGTGTATAAATTACCATAAACTTATTTGGCATTAATTATAAAGGTGGGTTATGCCGCAAGTGAAGCATAAAACAGTTTCCCCCAAATTTTAGGATCATCGTCATCGTCTAGTACAAAAATGGAATCAATGCATAGTAATGAGATTCGGGAACAATGCTGAGGGCAAGTAACAAGCTGTTTTTGTCAAATAAAAAATAAGTCTTACCTTTTTTACGCCAAATTTACAGTTGCAATAATTTTAAATAGAACAATATCGACCGCAGAGTATAGCAATACGAAACAAAATGGCTGCCGGGGTTCTATCTTAAACTTGGGTGTGATTTTCACGTACTAAATTGAATTCTTTCCTTATTTTTCAGTGCCCCTTTCACTTTTCAGTGGTATTCTCCACTCTTTGGCCCCTAAAAACTAATTTATCTTAGTATTATTAGAAATTATCTCAAAAATATGACCCAGTTAAAATTTTAACGGGAAGCAATATAGCTCAATATTTTTGTTGTTGTCAGTAGTTTGCTAGTGATGTACATTTCCTGGACTAATGTCCGGGCTGGTTTTACTGGCAGAGGACTGAGTCCACCGGACTTGGACCGGCCTCATAAATTTGCATAACCATTCCAATGGCTCCATTCGATATGCACCACAGTAAGCTACGTCCGCCTAATGGAGTGGAGTCAGCCGCATTATACTTACCTTACCAAAAGCAAATTCTAGTAACAATACTGAACCCGTTAATGCAATGAGAACTATCAACAGTTAAACTTTGAAAAGCACGCGGTATTCATCCTACAATGCAGTGAATGTGTGTGGATTGGAAGACCTACCAGCAGCATTAAGTCTGCCGACACCCTATTCCGAGCTCAGTGCACATGCAATGAGTCTGCTGGCTAAGTCTGGACTGAACTTATGGGCGCTAGCCGGACCAGTTGTCGGAGTCAGTCCGTGTGAGCAGACGCCCTATTCCATGCTAAATGCACATGCAATGAGATTGTATGCCAAGTCCGGACTGAACTTATTGGCGCAAGCCGGACCAGTTGTCGGAGTCAGTCCGTGTGAGCAGACGCCCTATTCCATGCTAAATGCACATGCAATGAGATTGTATGCCAAGTCTGGACTGAACTTATTCGAATAAACCTGACTAGTTGCCGGAGTCAGTGCGTGAGAGCCGACTCTGTGGAATTAAGCACCATTACAGTTTGTACCATTATAACAAGAGCCTTTGTTCGGCTATATTTTCGCCTTAGTTTACATTTTGACGTATTGCTAATGGTTCAATGAATTTCTATTAGCATAAAACAATAATATAAATGAGTGAGTGACGCACCATTACAATTAACTCCATTACATCTAGATCTTTAAGTTAGCTACATTTTCGCCTTAGTTTTTATTTCGACGTATTGTTGGTTATTAATGTATTTCAATTAGCCTATTAGTTATGTAAATGCGCGAGAGAGGGATAGTACAATTTAATGTAAGAAGAAATAATGTCTGTAGGTATATGTTTGAAGACTTTGGCTGCTTATATAATTTAAAAATAGGTGCTTTGTGCCTTCTATAAAAATAGCAATAATATGAGCCTTATGTGGCAGATCCTCCCCTAGGAAAATTCGCCAACGAAAGTTTCTTATCAGTTAAGATGCAATTAGGTGTTCAATCATTCAATTCTTTTTTTTTTAAGGTAGCAGTTGTATCTCTTCTTCAATAGCCTCTAGCCAGGCCCGTAACCAGGGGGGCTGCAATTTTTTGACTTCCCACTAGGTAGAATTGAACTTTCCAGACGTGTGTGAAATTTCACTACACATACAATAGGATCGCAGCCTTCCCCGAAATAAAATCCTGGTTACGGGCCTGCCTCTAGCACTCTTTTATTTGTCACGTGATCCCTGCAGCTGATCCAAAGCATCCTTCTGTACCACCTCATTTCAAACGCTTCAAGCCTCT
Source organism: Psococerastis gibbosa (assembly GCA_963971405.1). Taxonomy (NCBI): domain Eukaryota; kingdom Metazoa; phylum Arthropoda; class Insecta; order Psocodea; family Psocidae; genus Psococerastis; species Psococerastis gibbosa. The sequence continues at coordinate 2,914,260 of OZ020487.1, read as the reverse complement.
TCAGTTCCTTATCTGCTATAGACTAGGTGTCTTGTCATTGTCGGGAAACTTCTTGCCTTGCTTTCGGGTTACGGTGAAGACAGAGTTGTTTTTTAATCTATTAACTTCATTAAAAAGTATAATTTCGTTGCGAATGTACCTAACCAGACGCAGAAAGAACAAGAGAGTGACATAAGAGGAAACTTGAAGTGAAGGTGAAGTGGCAATTCAGAATGTGGAAAAAGAAAGTGATTGATGCTTAATTAAAATATTTGCCTATAATATTTGAGTTTCGCTTCTATAGTGTGCCTTTTTTTTACGATTGATATTTGCCGTGAAATTGTATTTTGTTTAAAAAAAAAAAAAAATAAATGACAGGACAGGATGTCTGATTGTTGCTTAATGTCCAATTGTCGTCCGTAATCTTCAAGTGAAAGCGAAAGACTTAATGACGGGCCATTAATTAAAGAAACACTTTGTTTAGCCCAAAAGATACATCAGCATATATTTATGACATTGGAAAAATTAAAGCATTTATTTAAAACCATTATTTATTTTATTCAGTGTTTCGTATAACTTTGATTCGTGGTCGTACTGTAAATTCTTTATAGTTCACTTTAGTGCAATTATGAGACTATCTGTTTATTGTACAAAATTAAATGTCAGAGGAAAGATTGAAAAAAAAAAAAATGTTCCTCTACCTTGTTTGTTTTTAATGATAACCCTGAAGTGGTTAGATACATCGAAAAAGTTTTAAGAGAATGTGTTTGGTGAAGGAGACGTAGCTATTGTAGTTTACTTGGACCTGACATAGCTTAGGAGATATCTCTATTAGCTTCAAATTTTCAAATGTAAGCGGTTAATGGTTTAATTGTTCTGTTGCAAATATTAGTAAAAAGTAGTTTATTTTGTCTAGTACGGTATAATTTAAAAAAAAACTTTCTATCATTTGTTTCTCTTAAATAGTCTAATGGTTTGGTTGCGCCAAGCTATAATTTACAATGAGTCTCTTTTGTGTAAGAAAATGTCAAGCAAACAATTAGATCAACTGGGCCTAACCGCCATCAACCCAATAAAAACATTGGGATTGTAATTTTTCTATGGATATCTAAGAGGTTTAGTTTAAAATTTTTCTTTTCGTCATGACACGAATACATATAACGTATATAACCACAACGAGTGTCCGTATCACAGAACAACATAATATATATTATATATGGTCCGTATAACTCATCGCTTTTAAAGAAAACTGTTGTAACTCGAAGAAAAGCGTTTTAGAGGAGAGCCTAGTATTTTCTCAACACAACCTATTACCTAACACTTAAAACAAATGTTTCACCTGCTCTCTAGGTGACACTATTACAGCAAGAAATGTAACAGAAAGAATGTATGATTATTTTTCTATGAAACGTACAAATAACTTATTTCTCATTTTTTTCAGTAACAACAGTTTTCTATTAAGGCGAGGAACTGCAATCGTATGTGTAATAAAAATAAAACTTATTCAAAAAAATAAATGTATTTTATATTGCGCCATACATTAATTTCCAAAAGATTAATACAACCATCAATAGGGGAAAGATACGCTACTCAATGTATGCAACAAGGCTAGTTCACGAATAGCCGCATGTCCAGTTACAAACATAAATTCAACCGAATTCTTAAAATGAAGTAGCCCCATTTACTTCAAGAGTAAATTATTATTATACGAATTGAAGAGAGGCCAGAGGCAATGGTGTGAGCATGTGCTCTTTTTCAGATTAATAACCAATTGGCTTTACTTATTAGCATTTGCATCTGGACAGCGTGCAAAAGCTTGAGAACTGTAAATAACGCTCGTGGCCCAAGGAAATGCTTGAATTGATGAATAGTGTCCTACGCCATTGGACCAGGCATGATCAGCAATAATAATAATAATAAATCGTCTTTATTCAACAGCGTAGTTAGGGCCAATGGCCCTTTCTTGCACGAAACTGCACAATGCTCACTTAAATAATTGAGATTCTAATGCAATAAGGTGTCGCAAGAGGTAGGCTATATATATGTTACTCCAGAGCTACCCGTTAACAGATTATACTCATCAGGGTGGAATCCCGTTCAGTTTCTAAGGCCCAGCCCACGCGCAAGCAGGTACAGCGAAACTTAACATCTGCCCAAGAGCCTACGCAGATGCGCGAGAGGTGCTCGAGGCGGCCATATTGATAACGACTTGTTTCTCATACAGGTTAATGTATCGTCATCCTAAAGTCAAAAGGACGTAACCAACATTTTTTTTGGTGACATTGAGTTATGATCAGCAGTGGCGTAGCCAAGGGGTCCAGAGCCCCCCCCCCCCAAACTTTAGCAAAACAGCAAATTTTTCAGATATTTATGTAAAAAAAAAAATCCCGGGGAGACCCCCCCCCCCCCTGTTTCCAGTTTTGTTAATAAATTTATCGCTTGCAAATTCAAAATGTTTTGCCGGCAAACTATTTCGGAAATTAGAATTTTTCTTTTTATAGAAATCTATTAAAATGTGTGTACTTAACATATCGCATGACGCCATTTTTTAATTTTAGTTTGTGATTTTACTGTATGATCATTGATCAGTTTTAACTATGGAATAGAGGAAAACTAAAAATTCCGTCAATGTCATTTGCATTCTGCAATGCGAGGTTTTGAATGTCTGCTACCGTTTTTGTATTTAGCCCTAGCCGGTCGGTGGAATTGGCGCCTTAGGAAATGCGTACATCCATGAGAACGCGGGGCGCTTCCCGATACTTATCTCATTGACAAAGGGCCTTCCCCCCGCTGTGTTTGGCGGGGCGAATCCCCATACTTATCGTATCACTTTTGCATATAATCCAACGCTCTGATAGGTGGAGCGTAATTGTAAATGACATTATGTTTAGTATGGAGATGCGTCCCACCTGCATTTTATTTAGAGCATTGTTGGATTTCTATAGGAAAGTTGTCCATTCACCCATTGTGCCCTTCCTTACGTCACAGAAGAATTATTCACCACTATCGAGAACTGGCGTTTATTAACTATTTATTTACTTAACGTAACAGAGCTTTGAAGTGCTGTCCAACAAAGAAAAGGAATGCTAAGCTCTTTGAAAACGCCATCGCAACGTACTTGACTGAAGTTGAACGTAGGCCCGGTACCCACGATCAGCACAAATGGGTAAATGATTGGTTGGTGCAAAAAACCATTTCTGAGCGAACTTACGAAGATTTTCGACGTTGATGCGTGCTCTGGGCGTGTCGAGGGGAAAACCGTGACTTAGTGTGCGGTCGGCTTCACGCCAGACTCAGAAATCTTAAGAAGTTAACTCTGTGGTTTTCCAATAACCCATTTGCTACAAATACCAATTTTACAGCGAGTGTGTACCGGGCCCTAGTTACAGTTAAAAGTTTATTATATTATTTTAAGGGCTTTTTATAGGAGTAGGGTATACTCTACTTATTTAATATTGTGTAGTTTTTTTATGGACGTAAGCCTACCAGAGGCTGCTGTAGCGGCCAGTTGAGCCTTGCCCAATGCAAAGACCCCATAGAGTTTTGGGCATTATTAGTATTGTTTCCACATAAATTCTTGGGCATTGGCAAACTGGTGCACGTCGTCGATGTCAACCTACGCGGTGACACCATTACCGGTGATAATGGAAAAGTGACAAGCTTGACATTTACACAATTTTTTTTTTTCTTACAAAAAAAAAAAAGATTATTCGCATATCTATTAAATGAATGTATCCGAATAACCTCTTCAGTCGGTTCTGTAGGTAATCCGTGTTGAGTTACGACAAGTCACCGATGGCATGATGTGTAGAGACTCGCACAAGTACGAACAAGCTACCACTATGCCATCGAAAGCTTGTACATGAAGCAAACTGCTACAAAAACCTGTCAGAATGCGCAAAAAAACTCGCAGGTTTAATGGGAGTTAATGAGTTGTTGAGTGGCTTGAACCAGAAGCTGACACGGCCACCTGAGCGAAGGAAAGGCGAAACCTCAGGTTACAATAAGCTAAAAATAAGGGCTACAAAAACTGACCGGTTTCGACACAAGAAAATAAGGCCAACAATCCATTTCTTGCACGTAAATATTATGCACTAAATCAATTGAAGCGTGTAGAAGCCAAACTGTATAACTGCGTACAAACTTATTGTGCGATAAACGCACTTAAAGTTAAGTACGAAAATACCTCAAACTTTTTTCATTGATGAACTGATTTTCAAATACATTTTATTCAGGAACTGAGCATGCTGCCGTTATACTGATTGGCCTCTAAAATAGATCAGGGTTTCAGCAAGGCCATGGTTCAATTATCACAAAATATTGAAAAAATGCAGCTATATACACTTTGGCGTCAATACGCTTTAATTGGTATAAGTTATACTTCAGAAAAGGTGTACAGTATAGTACAACAATATATGAAATTAGAACCTAGATGTAAGATTATATTTCTTTATACCAAAATCAAATTTGTTTTATAGATCATTACAACTTTACGAGTCTAGGTATTCGAAATCAGATTGGGAAAGCGTCCAATATGCCAACTGCCGTTTTTTTCTATCATCTAGCGGAATTTAGTTGAGTTCCCTCCAATTCCGTAACATGAACAACAGTTCATAGGTTTGAAAAACCTAGTAGACGCTTCATCGTTCTAACTTCGAAGGCACCCTCAGTTCTTCGATTGTTTATAATTAAGAAAATAAATGCAACTTATAAAAACTACACTTCCGTACTAAATTAGTATACAATTATTTTATTGAAAATTTAACGTTCACTCTTGAGAGTATGTTGGACATTGGATAACATTTATATGCCCGTCGACCGAGTTTATTTGTATTTTAACACGACCGCGTGTCCGATAACAATAAGCATTGCAGCAACCACACCTTATCGTGCTGCAATCTCCCGCACTAAGCCTGTAAATTGAATTAGCTTCTATGCTAAGTGGTTACCCAAGACATGGCTTTCTTATAAACTTACAAAGCAAGATTATCCCCGAACAAACTTGCCATGGGCAGCAGGCAACATAGAATATGACTTTTAGTATTACATGAGTTGACCAAAAGAAAGGTCTAATTTTTGAAGCGCTTGAAACCAACTTGAAACCTTGCCAGTTTTTTTTTTGTTTTTTTTTAATATTCTTGGTATTGCTTCTGAATGAGTTTCTAGCCATTGGCAAACTGGTTCACTCCTCGATGTCAACCTAGATCTACTACAATTGCCAATGGGCAAGCTCAGTGACATTGTAACAAGCGTTGCTCGACTTAAACAAGTTCGTGAACGAGTCAAAGAAAGATCTAATTTGAAATAATTTTTTTGAAGAAACGAAAATCTGCCGCACTACAGTACATACAATAGTTTAACCTATTAAATTGACGTTAAATTTAAGAATTATTTTTTGTTATTGGGATCGGATGTTTGTTAAGAATAATAGTAGATGCTCATGCTCTTAAGATAATTAATAGAACTAGAGACTTCGCAAGTCCTATATAGTAGGTACATGTTATTTAATTTACAGTAAGTAATGCAACGCGTCATTCTTCATCTTGGAATCTATTATGAGATTCGATGCACAATTAAAGCAAGAAACATTTAGCTTTAACAGTAAATGAATATATTTTTTTAAAACTAAAAGTAGCCTGATGACCTCAAAGTATTGTCCAAATTTCTAATAAAAATAATAATAACGACTTAGTTTAGTCCACAAAATAAAAACAATTATATTATTGTACGACCGGCTTCGGCCCTAGGTCATACCATATGAAACCTATACAAATTCCTATTTTACATCCATATTTCTCCTTTCATGCACACAAGACATGAGACACCGAAACTACTTGGAACTAAGGAGAACGGCCGAGATGAACGGAGACAAGTATAAAAATTTTTGCTATAAACCAATCAATAGATTGCGATTATTTATTAATATTATTATTATTATTTAGTTGAAGATTTAGCATTCATAGCCACTCTTTTAGTAAAGAACTTCTAACTAGGCACGACCATTTCTGTCAACAACTCTAAGAACTAAGGTTTACTGTATTAAAATTTGCATTTTATTGGACTTTTAGGTCTGTCTGCAAATAAATGATTATTTATTTATTTATATTATTATTATTTATAACTTCAATAAACAAACCATCAGCAGCCCGATCATGGCAATTTGGGATTATTATAATACCGGGGTTTATTTTTTCAATACCACAGTAGTAAGGTGACACGCCCATATGGAAAATAAACACAATTTTCTTTCTTTCACGAGACGGTGTTAAAAATGCGCGGACATTCCAATTAATAAATTATTAGAATTCAATAGAACGGTTGCATTGTTTAATAATTGAAGGAACTACTAATAAACATTAAAATGTACAGGTAGAATTTTGAAATATAATAAGAATTTTAATTAATGTATCTACATCTAAGGGAGAAAAATTGAAAACTCAACAAAAATATTAATTTATCAATTTGAATTTCCCACGCATTTTGCACTCATTTGTTTAAAACAATTGAATAAACCCCGGTATTGTAATAATCCTAAATCGCCATGATCGGGCTGCAGATCAGCCATCAAGCTACTTTAAGCCATCGAACCGCTAAGCCAAGGCGAAGAGAATAATTAAATATCAGAAAAAACGCTTGCGCTTAATCCCGAGAATTACTAATAATACCTAGAATCATAATAAAAATATTGATGATGTCTATGTATAGACTGAGTGCGGCGAAGATGTATTCTTCGGGTGAGATGGAGTACTTGTGTTTGCCTCCCATCATCATTTGGGTGTCGTAGACGAGGTACAAGCTAAACAGCACAGCTCCTATGCAGCAGTAGATCAGGTTAACTATTTTCATCTGTAAGAATACACAGCAAATTGTTAGTTATTTATCTAAATAACTTCGGGTGAGATGGATCTACGACTTCTTATAGCAACCCTTAGCTAGTGCTGAGTAGGTTGCACATGAACTGAACTGCTGAATCCGTTGGAATTGATGAACTGATCGGCAGTTTAGTTAATTAACAGTTCACCAATTCCTAGTTCTCTAGAGAGCGCTGAATGCGCACTCCGGCAGTGTGTTTCTTTCAGGCACCTCTCCGAGGGGTAAAACTCCACCGGAGCCCAAAAGTTACCCCCCCCCCCCCCAAGGCCCCAACCAACAATAGCCAATGTCTCACAGCATACACAGCATAATACAGTCAGTCATGTCAAATAAGTAAGTTACTTTAAACTCAAAAAATAGAAGAACCTGCTAAAAACTTTTGAATTTTGCGGCATAATTTGGAGTGACAATTCGATCAATCTAACAGCCAAACCGCATTTGCACTTTAGGTATTTTATATTTTGACTTTATAACGTAAACTTAAGTCCTTATGTCTAAAACCTTGAAAACCCTGTAAAAATAAAGGAGTGAATGAAAAACCCCTTCTGTTTCCAAAAAAAATTTATCTGACCTTCCTAAACCTTATTATTATATAATGTATTACTTTTGTGTCTGTCGTAAGTAGCTCCCAGGTGGAGTTTTTTTACGACCTATGCTTTGCATTATGGGTTTTTCGCACCCAATTATATGGGCCCAGGCTTAATGCATGTAAATTTGTACTACTTACGTGGATAAATATGGCGGCAATGCCAAAAATCATGAGAACCACAGCTGCAATAGTAAGACCTGCACCCATCATTGTAAAGTCCCATTTGGTTTGGAATGCAAAAAGAGTCAGTGCCAGGCAAATCACTGCAGTTATCCCCAATGCCAGCATTACCTGAAAGCAATCATCGTCATCATCATCAGTAATAGAAGGGAATAGAGTAGTAAAACATCTCTATTATTTCATTATGAAGACGTTCATACAATTAGCAACAACAATTGCAACAAACAATATAAATATACAACATATACAGGTAATACGCAACAAATCTATCTGCATCGAAGAACATAATAAGATAATATATTCTAACAATTCCTCTACATTTACAAAATCTCAGACTCAACTTACATCTGGCACCTTATGGACAGAGCAGATGATTCCCAGCGAGAAACCCTGCAGACATGTAAACACGCCGAGCAGAATGATGTTGATGGGAAACTTGCGACGGACTTCACCGCAACAAGCAAGGACGATCATTACGGCGAAGAGTGCGACAAACACAACGTAGTACATCCAGAGGTGCTGCTGAACCCACAGCTTGGTAGGCTCATGGAACAAGAAAGGCGCCATGACAGCCATAGTGACCAGTATCTGACACATAAGAATGCTGTACACTTTCCTGCAAGCAAGAATAAATTATGGATGAGTTCAAGGGTGTTACAAACAGAACGTAGTACATCCAGAGGTGCTGCTGAACCAACAGCTTGGTAGGCTCATGGAACAAGAAAGGCGCCATGACAGCCATAGTGACCAGTATCTGACACATAAGAATGATGTACACTTTCCTGCAAGCAAGAATAAACTATGGATGAGTTCAAGGGTGTTACAAACAGAACGTAGTACATCCAGAGGTGCTGCTGAACCCACAGCTTGGTAGGCTCATGGAACAAGAAAGGCGCCATGACAGCCATAGTGACCAGCATCTGACACATAAGAATGCTGTGCACTTTCCTGCAAGCAAGAATAAATTATGGATGAGTTCAAGGGTGTTACAAACAAAACGTAGTACATCCAGAAGAGCTGCTGACCAATAGCCATCGTGGCCAGTATCTGACCCTTAAGGATGCGGTACACTTCCTGGGAATATGAGAAACAATAGGTTAGATTATAGGTACGACTTTAAAAGTGCTACTAGCATTATTAATAAATATTAGTTTTTAGTTAAATCATGCATTAGGCATAGTTTTTAAAATAGGAAAGCAAAAGAAACCAACCAAAAATATTGCCTAAGATCAGTATTAATTATTTACATTGCCACGATTTGAATTTTCCGGGCATTGGCATTTTATAATAATTAATTACCAACATTAAAAAGTAAATTAACAGTTTTATTATTCACTTTTGAAACATATGAATCAATGCATAACAATAGCTGATAATTAATGCTTTTAATACCGCCATGTGACACCTTATTGTAAACAATTTAATCCTATCCCCGGTGTTAGGTTAATCTGATAAAGGCATAGCTGCGCTGCTGAGGCGAATAGATGCAGAAGCTGAGTTGCTGCTGGAGGTTACAAAACAGAAACTAACATACTTCGGCCATGAGATGAGGAACGAAACATACAGCCTTATGCATGTTATAATCCAAGGGAAAATAGAAGGACTGATGGCTCCCGGCAGAAGAAGTACATACTGGTTGAAAACCCTGCGGCAGTCGTTTGGTAAGAGCACAGTTTCCCTTTTCAGAGAAGCAGTCCCCAAGATCCTAACTACCATGATGATCGCCAATCTTCGATAGAAGAGGCATTTAAAGCAAGAAATTGGTGGGGCGTATTGCCAATGGCCAAAGTTAAGTAGGGGGATGCGGAGAGCCAATTAGAGATGGGTTTCTATATGAAAGCTCCTCATTTCACAGGAAATATTAATCGTAGAGCCATCAACGAAGTGAAAAGCAGCACTCCCCAAGGTTCAAACTGTCATGGTGATCGAAATCTTCACTTACTTTACTTTAACGGCGCCTTATCCTTCCCACGTGGTCGGCGGCACGGATGTTCATCTTCCAGATGTTTCGGTCTTGTGTATCATCCAGTGAGAGACTGAAGGTCCTGAGGTCGAGTGATTCCCTCACTTTATTTTCAAGTGACACCCTCGGTCGTCCTATAGGTCTTGTGTCATTCACCGTATCTTCACTAGAAGATTTGCATAAAGGAGAAGAAAACTGTAAATTTTACTTACTTGATAAACCCGCGTCGGATGATTTGATCATCAAAGTTGTTGCCCCCGAAGGAGTCCTGGTACCCCGCTTGGTCGCCGCCAAACATGTCTGGATGAGGTGTACCAAACTGGACAAACTGCGGCCCTGGGGGATATTGCGGGAAGCCTTGCTGCGGCTGGTCCTGGCCCTGCGGATACGGAGGGGGATAGCCCTGCTGGTTCGTCGGGTATTGCGGATAACCGGCGTTTGGAATTTGGAAACCGGCTGGCGGCGGAGCCCCTGCAACAGTGATACGAAACGAAAGTGAATAAATTGTCAAAGAAGACCGAAGACCCGGTGATAACCATACAGAATAAAAGCGAGTAGTGGAACCCAAATATTTTGTAAGTCTCCGATCCTGTGATTTCTATGAAGCTTTTTTTTGTTACATTATACAATACCGTACAAGTACAAGAGAGTATAAAATAAAATCGTCAAAATCAGGTAGTTCGGTCATTGTCATTGTGCTAGTGCCTCAGTGACAGTGTAGAAAGCTTTCTCTAAGAGATGGTTTCTAAGCAATATTAGGGAAGTTAGAAGCATTTCTCGCCGCTCTCAGTTCAATCGGGAGTTTGCTAAGGTAGGCGAAACTTTGTAGTATAGGATCCAGTCACTCACAGTTGGCTGTGCGTGGCGCTGGCCTTAAAATGTCTCACCGTTGCCTCGTGTTGTAGGTGTGGGTGTACACGTTTTGTTTAAATGTCCCCCGCACCTCAGGCTTTAAGATATGTAAAATGCATCTGAATATGTACAGACTTGTCACCAAGCTCTGAAATATTGCATCCTATGATGAGCTTAGGGGTTGCCAGTCTGCATTTTTCGATTGGCATGTCGTGGTGATAACAGAGATAAAAAGTGGCTGACGAGCTGATTATTTCTGGAGTAATAACAATACTCTAACATCTGACATTAATTATTATAAAACATACTGGAATTCTACAACAGTTTGCCAAACCTCACGCACAGACCCATGCCCTGACATGTGAAACCTAGACAAAGGCAAAGAGTTTTAGACGGTACCTGGGCAGTCTCGTGAGTATCACTGATACAGAGATAAAAAGTGGCGTGGTGATTTCTGGAGTAATATTACAATACTTACCTATACTTCCTTTGACATTTATTATAAAACATACTGGAATTCTACAACAGTGTGCCAAATCTCAAAAACATCCCCATGTCAACAGTGGCTCATTATTATGCAATTGAGGTCAATTGTCCGCACAGCATCTAACCATCTTTGAAGGGGGTTGGTCAGGCTAGAAGCCTAAACAACACACAACATCTACCATTTTGTAGGAAAAAAATACTAAAATCTACCAGAGAGAACAACTACAACCACCCCAAACAATCATTATACAGTTGTCAGCACTACAAACTATTAAAAACAGAGTAGAAGTTAAGGGCGCCAATGCTGCCCCTGTAGGCGCTGGAACGGCGAAACCTTTCTCACATAGACAACCCATTATGAGTTTAATAGTAACTCCAAAAATTAATACCCACTGTAAATTGTAAAAGTACGATGCCCCTGTTAGTGAAACCGTGTAAGTATTAAGACCCAATAGAAGTTCCCCCCCCCCACCCCCTCCCGCGGGACACCAATGCCACTTTATTGTAGAACTAGAAAAAAAGTTTGAGGCAGTAGAAGAGATATTTCTCGACATTTTGATAAATGATATGAGACAGTCATTAGCACAGATTGGCCGCAATCGTCAGAATTGATTTGTAGAAAGAAACAAAACCGGTTGGTACACATCAATTATTCTGACGGTGCCAGTGTCCCAGTGACGGTAACAAATAACGTATCAACGTCCAAGATTTTTTTTCTATCTTTGCAATAAATATTTATTGTGACATTCAAATTTATTCAAGAAAAGAGCGGCATCGGCAGTAAGTGTCCCGCAGGAAGGGGGGGGGGGGACCTTTAATAGAGCTAAAAGCCTCCCATAGCAACCAAGTTCCGATCAGCTGTAAGCTGTAATAAATAAACCGGACTAACGTCGCACATTTGTGGCTGCATGACTCCTCGCCAATGCCAATAATAATAAAAAATACATAAAAAGGTGCAAGAAGAGTGCAATAAGCTTTTCACAATTATAAGACACATATAGAAATATATACAAAACAGAAATTATGGCCCATAGTAGAAACAGTGATAAATAAAAATAATATAGCCGACCAACGACAACCACCTTCATGTCTGCTCGAGGCTTGAAGAAGCTGTGCCCCACGCGGGCCTTTTCGAAGCCAGTGACAAGGACAACCAGCCGCAACATTTCGGAGCAACAAGTCACAGGCCCGGACACGTTAATTAAGTAAGGCGGGGTTTCCACATACGTCAATGGTCAATGAGGAATATGAAATTGACGTTTTAGCACACATTAAAGACATACTAAAAATGTCTGCTACCACGTCAATTTCATATTTCTCATTGACCATTGACGTATATGGAACCCCCGCCTAAGCGCAGTAGCCAAAGCAAAAGTGTTAGAAACTAATGATGGCCTTTTAGAGCAAATCGCAAACCCCGTCATCCGTTTTTTGAACAGAATGAAACTTCAAGGGAAATATTGATCCTCGAATGAGCATTGAGACAGCAGATGGAAATGTTCTTCCACATTAGAATATACTGCACATATAGTCTGTGATCGTTATTAACACAGTATGCCGGGTGAGAAAATGTAAATTAATAGTGAAAGTTTGTGTTCTTATAAATTTTTCATTAGTCCATTTTCATATTTTCTTTGCAGGCTATACGGAACAAGAAATTAACTAATTTGGCCTAACTATTTTGCCTACTATACCGTTTAGTATTAACGTATTCCTGCAGGCTTACTATGCCGTTTGGAATTAACCTATTCCTGGGGTTAAATGTAAACAAAACAATTTTGAATAGCATTGTTCATTGTAAAATTATTTTTCTTACATTTTTAATCCCAAGTTCAGATTAGAAATAATCGCCATAGTAGGCCCGCTAGCCGCTGTTCACAAGTTTTTATAGTTTGAACTTTCTGCTTTAATGAAGGCTCTACTTATCTATTGTATATTTCCTGCGAAATTCAACTTTGCAGAAAAAAAAAAAACTGATAGGGCTCTGTTCGATTTTCTCTTACGAGACAATTCCAGGAGAAGCCTTATAAGCGTAAAAATCAAATATCTCATGAAATATCAAATGTAGAGCTGTCAAAAATATCTGGATAAATAGACGAGATTTTTCTAACCTTTTTGATATGATATACTGTATGTAGCCAACCTGTTTCTAACACAGATTGGACACAATAATTAAATTGGATTTCCACAAAAAAATTTTAGGAGTGGCAGTCCCGAGGAAGGAGTTCAAGAACTGTGGCCAATTTGTTTTAGTGAATATGTAGTGATGTCAACATCGAAATGTAGAGGAGCATTTATGCTAATTTAATGGATATTTTTGACGGCTCTACGATCGATATTAGCGGTGAAAATCGACTTTGTACAAAAAACGGTAAGTGGGGGTACTCAGATTTGCTCTTTATCCCCTCCTCAGTTGACAGCGTGTGCAAATACAGTATCATACATTTAAAGAATACATTAGACAGAAATTGTAAAAAGACAAAAGCTGACCTTGCCCCGGGTACGATTGCTGCCACGTAGTCATATCAGAGCCCCGAAAAAGCTGACGTTATAGCCCTAAAAACAACAAAAAACATTGCGAAATATTTATAAAGGCTTATCAAAACGGAGCCCATTAAAGCCCAAAAATAATAATTAACTTCCCACGGCTTTTACTGCGTTATTTAGTTTATTTATTCAATTTTTATGGAGAACCCCGGTGTAGAATATTTGTATGTGTATTTTCTTTTAAATCACCGACCCCGATAGCCCTCCACCCAATCCCTAGAAAACGGTTCAAATGAAAGCAAGAAATACAACATATTGACTGGCCTGTTTACAGATGATAAGCCTCGAGGGGTATGCGGAAGTCTTCTAAGCATGGAAGATGAAAATATAGCAAAATGTAAAAAATCTGTGAGCAACTAAGGCCCGGCCTCACCATCGCTTGGGAAGCATCGGTGCAAAAGAGAAACCTAAGGCTATGACAGAGAAACGAAAGTGCCTTCACCACTGCCATACAGAGCCGTAGGGAAGAGGTAGGTGGCTGTCGACCCACCACCCTCGAAAAATTGGTAATTAAGTGAAAGCATAAGTAATCGACGCTAAAACAGCCAAATATACGGTATGAACTATCAATTAATCTCTCTATATAAAAATATAATATATAATTGAACTGAACATTCTCGTTCTTGCCTTTCCATAGACGGATAATCCACATTTTTTGTTAATTTTGGACTGAATGCCTGGAGGGAATGGTTCGTTAATGACCCGTTTTATAGAGAGACTACAAATGAAGACGTTGGTAAAAAAATGTGGGTTTATAAATGTAACCATGCATGTGAATCATTAATGGAGTGGGAAGACATCTAAACAATGCATCCATCATTGCGGTAGAAACTGTGGCTTATCAACACCGGCTTGGCTCACTTCTGTAGCCGTTGCCAGACTTTATATGACCTGACGCTGAGAGGCAATGGGCGGCAGCCGCCGATTATCACCTTGGCACATCAGCTTTCAATGTATCAGAACGTTGATCGTTGCGACGAAAATACAAACCCCAAACCACCACATAACGACAAGGCTATAGGTTTTCTTAGTGCCAAGGGGTCAGGGGATGAACCAGCATAATCACGAGGGGACTCAAGCAGGGTGGCTGGGAAAACTGGGCTCCTACCCTGACTTGGGGTGGTGCACTGAAAATTAAAATTTTTGAAGGAACTGGTATTGATAGTGCCCAGTCGTTAATATTTACCGGTGAGAATATTGTCCAAATCATAGGCAGTGATAAGAACCTAATTATAGCTTTTCATTGTCAAATGCCAGAGTGATAACAACAATTCTTTTACCTTTCACAAGGAACATTCTAATCTTTCGGGACGGGGAAGAGTAGCTATATTACGCTAGAGAAAGGAAGATAGATTAAAAAATGGACAGAACCAGGATTTTTTTCTTAGTATCTTCCTTTCTGTAATTCCCCTGCCTGTGCAGGCTGTCTACAACGTTAAATGAGTAATCTGCACCATTATTACATATTGTATAAAATTTAGGGCTCCAAATATTTGATAACACACGATATTCAGCTAGATATCACATTAATTAGGTGCCTGCAAACTATGGTTGTAGCGGCAAGTGCCACAGACAGAAAGTGCGGTAAACTGGCCTCTTGATGACTGTAGACCCCTTTTTAAAGCCGCTAGAGTCCTCACTGTTCATGGCCAGTATGTCTTTAATTGTCTAATGGCCGTAAAGATGAATCCTGGATTGCCAGCTCGGAGTACAGTGCACTCCTATAATACCCAATCAGCAAAACGGTTTGATATGCCTAGGTGTCGCCTAAACAAGTCGAGGGATTCTTATCCGATACTTGCACACCGGCTATACAATAAGCTACCATTTTTAGTAAGTCAGTTGGATCCAGCTTGTTTCAGAACATACATTAAGAGCAGACTTATTGACGCCTCACTATATAATTTGGATGAGTACGACCCCAGGAGCTGGACTATCTAAGTACCTCCTCCTTCTTTCGTACAAAACCCTCTCGAGCTATTTTTGTTTGACACGGTCGATCCGGCTCTGGCTGGTCAGGGACTCTAATTTTTGTATTGTATTACTTTGTAATTTTTAATAATGTTAGTAATGTCTCCATTAAAATTTATTATTCAAACAAGGGCCTACAGGCTACAATGAATGTTTAGCCGCAAACAACAGCACCCATCGACCTTGACTGCTTCCCATGAATCATACTGATACGAAAACAATTGAAGACACCTGCAGGGTTTCTAATAGTTGCTAATAGGACCATTTAACTAGCAAATTAACTTTCAAATTGGCATTGAAAACCTCTAGGTTTGCTAGCTGGCAAAAGACCAGTAACAATGTAACTAAAAGTGCACCCTGCAATT
This sequence comes from Psococerastis gibbosa, assembly GCA_963971405.1. NCBI lineage: Eukaryota > Metazoa > Arthropoda > Insecta > Psocodea > Psocidae > Psococerastis > Psococerastis gibbosa. The sequence goes on along the minus strand of OZ020487.1, from coordinate 2,898,455 downwards.
TCCAGAATGTTGCTGTTACGCAACCAAATGCAATAGTGAATTTAAAAACAAATATTTAACTAATAAATTAGATATTTCTAATTGTACCTGTTTATGGAAATTAGTGCAAGTATCAATTCACACACAAAATAACACTGAAATTAAGAAAATCGTGACTCATAATCACATCAAACCTGAGTTCTGCGAAATGCGAATAGTCAATAGACGTCAAAAGGGAAATCGATTAGTTTTGGCCAAGTTGTTTGCCAAAAAATATCGGTCAAAATGCTTACCTTTTACAATTTATTTAATCTTCCTGTATTCTTTAAGTCCTCAATATTGAAATACTACCAGTATCTTCGTAATTATCTTCGTATTTCGTAATTTAATTCGAATATTTCCGAAATAACAAGCAGACGACAAAATGGTGGATGACACTGACAAGCGGAAACTTAATTTTTACGCGCCAAATTATTTCTATGGAGATATCTAAAGTTCTATAGAGTTTCTTTTACTTCGGCCCCCATTCCACATACGTACAACGTCAATGAAAATTATGAAATTGATGGTGGCAGCAGAATTTTTAGTATGTAAAAATGTCTGCTGCCACCATCAATTTCATAATTTTCATTGACGTTGTACGTATGTGGAATACCCCCCTTCTATAGGGGGATTCACTCTGTTGATAGAAAAGGGAATAGAAAAATCTAAAAAAAGCTCAGAGTGAGGATACCTCCGTCAACGGTAGAAATAGAGAAAGTTTTTAAGGCGTATTCTGTGAGGTAAAAATTGAAATTGTATACTACAAGGAACTACCAACAGGTGTGGGCGCTACGTTCTTGTCTTTTTGTCAGTTTGTTTTCGTTTTTGTTTTTAGCCGTGTAATTTGTTTTTGATTTTAGCAGGTGTTTTTTTCACTTTAAGTTTAAACTTATTTTTCATTACCTACCTACCTACCTACCTAAATTGCCTAAATTAGGAAATACGTTGAAAGCCATCAACTTCCTGCAATGCAATGATGTGCGAGAATTTTGAAGAGGAGGAAGAAATACTAAGTCAAGCCATCGACGATATTTCTGTGGTCATGTCAATACGGTAGGCCTATAGCGTACGCTTTTGCATTGGGTCTGTCCCTAAATCTAATGAGTGGTGGACCAACGTGCTTCCGAGCCACGAGTCCACGACGAAATGTGCGGTTTAACATTTTCATGAGAGTTTTGCATTGGCCAATTGAAGAGGAAAGAAGAAATCGTCAGTGCAAAAATTCACGAGCTGCCTCATTGTATTGGCTACTTGGACGGTTGTGGAGAGCTCCTACTCACGCCAACAAAATTATGCCATCAAAGCGCAAGATGTACAAGATAATACAGCCGGTACCAGTAAAAGGAAGGCGCTCATGGAAACAGTGTTAAAGCTATGATGCAGCCTCTGTCAATTATAAGTATTTTATAGCTAGACCGTTCGTTCTCTTTCAATGATTGACTTACGCCAGCAGCAATAACAATTCGTATAAATAGTATCATAACTAATGTAAGCAAATTAAATAACTAATGTATTAAGGCCTATATACAAAGCAAATATGGTTCAATGTTTTATTGATTTGACAATAGAATAATAAAATAACAATTAAATTGTATCGAACGACACATTTTGAATTCAATATAATAACGAAGGCTTTCACGGTTGGAGTCTAATAAGGGGGCACAAGAATCCGGGCTAATAGGCCGTGGTCGATTTCAAAGTAGGTTTCCAAACGTTTCGTCAACAACTGCGTACGACATCTTCAGTGGGGTTACGTACACCTATACTTCTAAGGTTGTATCGCGGAGGTATCGCAGCAACTGACTGACTGACTGGTGCTGTGGTGCAGGTATGGTTCGGTGCGCAGGCGCTCTCGTTTCTGATTGGGTCGTTGGCGTCATTCTTTTTGTTGTTGTCTGGGCGGTTGGTTTCTGAAACAGAAAGAAAAACCGGTGATGTGTAGACCTAACTGCATTCAATAATATAGAATCCATGCACCACACCAATATTATTATTCGTAGCAAAATTACTGAACGCCGTATTCAAATGTGCAGTAACTCCAAATTTCCTTCAGAATAGCCCTAAGGATTAATTTACCTAAATACCCGAACAAATGCAAAACATGAGGCATAAGTACAGTACCTACGTACTTCAAAGGAACGAAGTAGTTGTGTCTGCGGCTTTTTTAACTTACGTGTTAATAACAGTCAATTGTAATCCTAATTCCTAGTATGTTTCGGCGATTTTCAGATGGGTATCAACAGCAAATAACGTAAGCAGCATATTTAATTTTGATATAAACACACGCAACTTACCTCCAAATTAAGTTTCTTGTACTTTGGCTATTAATATCTCGAGGAACTTATTAACAGCTTCCGCAGTCCACCTCTTGCTACATGTTTCCTTCTGTTTTTTGTCATTTATTTGTCTTGTACAACTCATTTTTAAAATTAACAGACCCAAATTAAAGTTGACGTATAAAAAAATTATTTCTCATGTGGAATATACTTTATGGTCAATTTAAGGCTAATTTTACCATATCTGAAGTTCATTCATTCATTCATTCATTCAGTCTGGAGTGTCCCTCTTGAGGGACATTGGGACTAGATTACATAGCTATGAAGAAAAAAACTTATTATTAAAAAAATTATTTTATTTTTTTATGAAAACTCTACTGGCAGGACTCATTCCCTTGTTTCAATATTTTGCCCCTGCCTCTCTTATTTGGCATTCCTTTCTTCTTATTTCCCTTTACAATAATTTTCTGCAATTTACTCTTGCCATTCTTCTTACTTCTTATAAGACCAGTTTTTTTCTTGATAGTGTCTGTAATTTTCGCCACGTATTTCTCAGCAACTTCCACAGCAGTCTCATCATTATCAATCGGAAGATGTACTACAGCATTGGATGTCCTTGACAATCAAAAGTACGGCTTTATTTCTCCAAATATATATCCGAATTTCATGTAATAACTTACATAAAACGTAAGCAGAAGCACCCAACTTGTTGTCCATTAGCCACACCTTTCGCATTCGTATAGGTATTTTATGAAGCCACATTCAGGCAAGCTCATCATCGTTGTCTTTGTCAGTCAAAAGCAATTCTTCTGTACACTGCAGACTGCAGCAGCTCTTGGTCTGCTTCAGCCTCGAAATCACGAACTGACTCATCATCGGATAGCCCAGATAAATCCGCGCAATCCCCAAATATCTCCATTACTCTTTCATAGCCCTCAGGCTTCACTTTTCAGTTGCACTTCTTCAAAACACTACATGTAAACATAATAATAAAGTCAGATGATAATATTGGTGTATGGCCGAGTTTGGGGTAGCTTGGGTCCTATTGTCCCTTTTAAGGGACACGAGTAAAAGGCTCAAAAATGGTCCACCTTCAACAAAAAAAGTTACTTTATCTAGTTTACCTAGTTTATAAACCCTCAATAATCAATTTAAAAAATAATTATACCAATATAAGTGGGGCCTAGGCCAGATGTGGAGTGATAAAAATGCAGCATACCTTTTCCCGCCATTTTCTCCGACATGTACAAAAACTTTTAAGCGCCAAAATGCAGCAGACACGTTCTCGAATCGATTCGATTCAGTAACACAGAGTTAATACCGCGTAAAAACTTATTGTGTTTGTCATTAATTCCGGAATCTAAAAAAGCGCGTATTTCAAACCTTCAAAAGTTTGTCCCTTGTGAGGGACGCAGGGACCGAAGGGGTTAAATAATTAAATATGAGCAATAAAAACAACAAATATGGTCGACCGTTTGCTTTGTTTTTGATTCCCCAAGTAGTAGAAAACCGTAGAAAGACACGATTAACACATGTCCTTATGGCATTATTTCTACCGTAGAAAAACTGTAGTTCTATTTCTACTTTCTATCAAGGCGCCCATTCCACATACGTACAACGTCAATGAAAATTATGAAATTGAAGGTGGTAGCAGACATTAAAGACATACTAAAAATTCTGCTACCACCTTCAATTTCATAATTTTCATTGACGTTGTACGTATGTGGAATGGGCACCATATATAAATGTAGTTATTTAACACCCACCACCCATTGTACAACAAACGCCCTTTTGTATGGCTATTTTTATTACTAAACTCTAATTTTAACTGAAAATTTTATGTTACAAGCAATCTTAAAGTGTGAAATTTTTTTGTTTGTTTTATTAATTTCCCACAGGAACAAGCTAGGTCATGACCTAATTCAAATGTTTAATTTTAAGGGAAAGTGTAAAATAGTATGTTCGAATCATTAATTACAATAATTATTATTCATTGATCATTTGACAGTTATTCAATTAGCCTACCTATTGGCGGCAATTCCGCATTCCTTCATATTTTTGATTTGAGATTTTTTGTTTGTTTTGTTTTGAGGAGACTATTATGTAGACAAATTTACTTGACTTATCTATTACAAATTAAGTTATAATATGGTGGAGACTTATTAATGATGGCAGCTACCATATTACAGAATAACTTAATTTATCATAGATAAGTTAAGTATCTACATAATAGTCTCCTTAAAACAAAGCTAATTTAGGCTTTAAAAAAATCCCTACTAGTGTAATAAAGTGAGAAAATCGCCTAAATCCGGGCCTGGCAATATATTTTGATAACCATTAACGTTAATGAAGAGCAAAATGGATGGCTCACCTGATCAGACAAGACTCCTAAGCAGCATGATAGAAGGCACAATCGAAGGAATTATTTATTTATTTATTTATAAGGCACCCATGCAAGAGGGCGACCAAGGAAGGCATACGCAGAAAACCTCAAGAAAGATTTGAGATGCGTTACCTACTTGGAACTAAAGAGAACGGCCCAAGACAGCTGGTGGAGTGGAGAAGGACGTGGATAGATTTGCTGCAAACCAATCGTTAGATTGAAACCAAAGACGAAGAAGACCATTAATGATCATTACTGAATCTCTATCGACTATGCTAGATATTCCTGCCACCCCGATAATTATATAATTATATAAAAAGGTAATAATGATAATATAATTAAAACCCATCAGTAGGTCGGAGAAAAAGCGAAAAGCATATACTTCCTGTCGACCTGTACAATGTAATTAATTTCTCTGTAAAAATAGCCAGCAACTAGTTTAAGTGAACACTGTATATTATTAAGCAGCTGCTAAAAAAATCAAGTTATTTTAAACGCTTTCTAAACCGTGAATGAAAGATAATTAATGACTATAAATAAATGTGTGATCATACCATTTAAAAAAAAAATTTCCTGCTGCTCTTGTTGGCCATTCGGTTCAGCACGTCGTCAGGACTTGGAGGAAGTGGCGTAAATAACACCCCCGCAACCCCCGCGGTGCAGGGGGGCGCAGCATTGCTGGGGGGCTTTGTGCTAAAAAATTTATAGGTGAAATTAAATCATCCCAGTATTTCTTACTTTATCTACTTACGTCACTTTTAGTTCTTTTATATTGAAAAAATGCGTAAATTAATGATTTTTTACGCGAAAAGAAATTTAAATACCACACGCAAAATACTCATACACTCAAGTTTTAAACATTTAACAAAATTGCCAATTTTCGTTCAAATCCTAATTTCATCTACCTATAGGTATCCGGATATGGTGAACCCTGATATTTGTTGGACTGGGCTGAAGTGCCGTTTCTTGATTTAATATTATCATTTTTTTTTAGTTTAGAAATGAGTGTAATGACCTACCTTACAACGAATAATAATCTGAATAAAGATTTTCCATCATGGCGTATATTTTATGCTTTCTTCGATTTGTTTGATGGCGATTTAATCAAGGGCAGGCAGGCCATCACTATTGTAGGCCTGGCCTACAAGCCTATCTCCCGTCCGTTGTATACTTTGTGGTTCTTATCAGTTATCAGCCTGTGATTAAAATGCCGATAACGGCGCCGAGAAAGATGTAAGGTAGGCCTAGTATCTATCGATCACACGGATCTGATGGCATGCAATGTTTCTGAATGTGCTTCGTGCGATAAGTGTCGCTGTGTTACTCACATTTCTTGTCCTCGGTTATGTTCAAAGTATAGAAGCACAAGACTTATTAGATACTAGTACAGGAATTGAAATTGTAAGTTTTATTTAAACAATCATGACAGCAGTGCATGTCTTTACATCCATAGATGTATAAATAAATAAATAAATAAGGACTTTTTATTGTTTCTATTACTAAGCCAACCTCGCGGAGTTAGGGCTATAAAGCCCTCTCTTACACTCAACTAGGATGACCCGGGACCGCCTGCTTTACATGCCCTCCGAAGCATGGCCGGAAAATGTAGCCAGTGTGGGACTCGAACCAACAACCTTTCGGGTGAAGTTGGAGTCCGTACCACTACGCTACATGTCCTGACATGTATATTATGGATCTTCAGACCCGAGGTGTGAAATTACAACAAATTGGGAACACCCACATCTCTATAGCACGAGGCAACCGGGGAAGCCTTGTAAGGTCAGCGCCACATAGCCAACATCAATAAAATGCTGCTGAGAGACTTTCCGAAATCTTCCAAATGGGCAGCGAGAAATGCTAATGGGCCAACTTCCCAGAATATTGCCAGTGCGTAGGGAAGGCATTTTTACACTGTCAGTGAGGCCCTATTATATGACATGACATGGCCTGGCAGCAAAGTAGGAAGTTTCGACCTTTCTTTGTAAATGGGGGTTTCCAAGTTAAACCTAGTTTTTCTCAAATATATTTGTAAAGGTTAATGGCAATGGTGTCATACTATTTAACAACGGGTTAGTTGGACTTACATTGCCTGTTGTGTTAATAGGCATTAGAGGCATGGGCCTCATAGTCATCGAACAATTAGGGCCCATTGGCAGGGGAAGGGGGTGACGTTTCGGGAGTGTGTGCTACTTCCATCATCAGGCTTAGTCCTGAGAAGGACTGATGGTTTTTGGTCGATTGATGTCGATTTTGTATTCTACTCGGAAAGTAAATCAGATCCATTATTAATAACTCTATATGGGCTATAAAAAAAAATTATGTTGTGGAATTAAGTGCAATTTTTTTCTTATATATAAAGTTATTAATGATGTTTCACTTCCACGAAGTCACTGAAGAAACTCTCTCATGGATAAATCAGATCCCCTTCCGGATTCGAACTACCGTTCTCCCGATTGAAATACAGGAGGCCTATGCCTCTAATGTAAGTCCAATTAACCCTTTGTTAAACTAGTTTTTGTGGTTGGATTAATTTTAGTGTTGGATGCAATATCATTCCCTTCAGATGTTTTATAAAACGTCATAGGTTCTGACACTATTGCATTAGCGAAATTTTTAAAATATAATATATATATAATATAAATATAAAAAGTAAGAATTTACCCTATTTCTTCTCCTTCGAATTCTTGCTGTGAGAAAAGTGTTGGAGTGTCCAAATCTGAACATTCACAAAGAATGGAAAAGGATGTACAAGAATGCATAGTTCCAAATTTGCAGGCGCTAAACCGGAATTCCATTGATGCGATGCCCTTGTTACGGTATTTTTTAGTCATTTTTTTCTATTACAGTTATACATTCGATTTCTTAGCTTTAATACTATAATATTATAATTAAATTATAATATACCATAATTATGTATCGCTTGTTTACATAGGTACTTGCAGGTAGAATTCGGACAGGCCTACTTAACTGTACAACACGTATTATTGTATATAAGTACTGTATAACGACAGTGCGTATAGGCTAATACAAATCTTTGGTAGTTTTTGTATTTTATTATAAACGCAATTTTTTCGTTTCAGGCAACACCATTCGATGACAGCGAAATTGACAGCACTAAAGAATATTCAAATGCTTTCACACTAAGCCTAACACACACCAGCGTACTGGATTATAACTTACCAATTTTGAACCTTTCATGGCATAAAATAAGCGATGACAGAATTAGTTCATGGATTACCGACCACAGTGTGGAAAAATACACGGAATTAACAGTTTTGGATCTCTCTGGAAACCCTCTGACATCAATTGAACCATTAACTTCCAGAACACTTCAAGAATTGAAACTGGAGCATGGACATTTGCGGAAAATCAAGGGCCTAGAGGAGCTTCCAAAATTAGAAAAGCTCAGTTTAGCTTACAATAGACATTTAACTGTTTTCGACGTTTCACATCCACGACTAAGCATCGTCGACATATCACATTGCGGTGTTACCCAATTGGGTCTAAAATTTCTTCCAAATATCTTCTCATTTATTGCAACAAACAATAGAATTATCACCATTGTAGAATCAACGTTTGCATCAAATCTTAAATTAGCTACCCTAGACTTGTCTTGCAACGAAATAACTCACATAGACGAATACGCATTCATTCGTAATAAGCAATTGAAATATTTAAAGTTGGCTCACAACAAAATCGTCGCTATCGAGTGGACTTTTCCACTTCGGAATGTACAAAATCTAAATCTCTCTGATAATCTAATTACTAATATCGACTTACTTTTATTAGAAAGTGCTGATTTATTAGACGTTTCTGAAAACTCTATCGATAGTCTACCGGAAAATCTCGAACGACTTTTACCAAATCTTACCTATTTGGATATACACTCAAACTCAATAAGGGTTATCAACATTTTGAAGTCTTCAATATTGCATTATTTGAATCTACGGGATTGCAAACTGCAAGAATTGTCTCCTGAAACATTTTTGAACACCCCTTCTCTGCAATATCTCGATTTAAGCGATAACAAGCTACAGTTTTTGGATTTTGTGACGCATCTCCAAAACCAGAGTAGCGTCATTTTGGACGGTAACTTGTGGAATTGCCAGTGTAATTTGACGACTCGTGTCCATGTTATTTGTTCACCGAGTGGACTAAATTACGAAGAATTTTGTGGATTGTTGGCTACTGATGAGGAATACGAGCCCTGGTTTCTGCATGTTGGCAATCCTGTATTTTGGGCCCCACCAATTGTAGCACTCGGTATTCTGATTGGAGGCTGTTTCGGGCTGAGGGCGTATCGACGTTGCAAAGCTAGGTATGTTACTTTTCAATCATTATCGGTCTATTGAGGGTGTTCAAGGTCAGAGCAAGGGTTTATAGAAGCGCAACGCATAAGATGTCAAATAAAGGTTTGGTAAGCCACAATAATATACAAACTCTCAAAGGAAAAAACGTGAAAATTCCTAATTTGTACCTCTTCGTGGTGAAGATGGAAGCGCGTAATGGCAACGGAACAGATAGGGGACCGAGTTTGAGCCGGGACAACCGAAAAACACACGTCTTTTCTGTGCAGGGCACTCTTTGGTCCTGGCGTTGTGAAACTGGCCCTAAAGGCGGAGTAACTCAATTTAGTGTCAACGGCGTAAGTATGCAGAAGGCAACAGGAAATCCCTAGTACACTCATAAAGACTACAATTGCCATGACGGCCAATATTCGATAGAAGAGGCATTTGAAGAAGAAGAATAAATTCAAGTGAATTCCGATAGATGGCAACATAGGCTATAATTATTGTTAATTGCCAAGTGGGAACTATTTCTATTTTTTTTTCTTTTTTCTTTTTTTGTAAAAAGGTTAGTCCCATACAAACAATTCAATGAATGTATCCGATTGACCTGTTCAGTCACCTCACTAAGTTACCTAATAGGTACTTGTGTCGAGTAACGACACGTCTCCGATCGCATGGCGTGTAGAGACTCGCACATGTACAAGCACGCTACCACCTGGCCATCGAAGTCTAAGAACTAAAAAGATAAAATTCCTCGTTTTAAAATTTTCATTGTTTTATTTTTTTATTTTCAGAAAGGAAGAAGCTAAAAGAAAATCCATGGATCTCCTGCAGAATGTAACCGGATCAGTTCGGTTTGACGAAGAAGATATCAAGAAACTTTTGAGCAAGCGATTGTCTGGAAGTCGCAGTCGATTTCCCGCAATGATGCGTCTCGTTTCACTTTCCGATGTTTCCGAGGAGGATTCCGAGTGTAACTCAGACAGAGTCTAGGCTAGATTCTTTGAACTAACATGTCTGCAATAACATGGGTATGTAACCGTGAAGACAACTCCTTAACAATATTAATATTATATAAAAGATGGCTACCAGTATTATTAAAATATATACAGTATATACGACTTATACGAGTATATATAAAATATAGTAAAACAAAATTGTATCATGAAGGAATTTAACTGTACAAAAAGTTACTCTACATGCGGTATTGGATGGACGTTCAGGTCTGGTTTCAATAAATGCTCATTTATTTATTTATTAGGAAGATTCATCTACCTATTGAGGCGGCGACCAATGTTCGATTTCCGGAAAATTTCTTCACAACTTTTCATTTCATGACCCCCAGAGCCTAAAACCGCCCTCCGTTCAAAATGTTATATATTATAAATATACAATATGTATGTATTTATGTATATACACTCTAACTTCTGTAAATTTTATCCAATTTTGATGAAACTTGGCACAAAAATTGATCATACAAAATTAATTATGTTTTGATCGAGTTTGTTAACCAGCAGCCTGATCGAGGCGATTATATTACCGGTATTTATTTAATCCCCGGGTATTAAAAATGTAAACAAGATAATTTTATAATGGAAAGTGCTATTCAAAATTTGTTTGTTTACAGTAAAGTTATAATCCTAGGGTATTTATTTAACCCCGGTATTATAATCACCTCGATCAGGCTGCAGCTAGATCCACTATTTAGTACTTTAGTACAGAGGCGTAAAGTTTTAGGATGGTGGCGGGGGCAAAACTAAGTGGACCTTATGACGTCATCTGGCAGAATAAGGAAGAATTGAAAATATAAGAGCAAAATAGTAGGTAGGGTTTCACTCTTTTTTAATAGTAGTAAAGTATAGCTGTAAATTTTACAAAGTTAAAAAAGGAATGCCTACATTCATATTGCTGCAAAGGGGTCCCCCCCCCCCAAAGGAGCTGGGGGAGCAAGTTGGACCGTGCCCCCCCCCCCCCCCCCAACTTTACGCTCCTGCTTTAGTACTTTAGCTTGACACAACCAAGTACGGCAACGAGTCCGTTTCCTTACTTACTAACACACTTAATTACCCTTAAATGAAAATTAACACAAGAAATAATTTAAATAATTCTCCCATTGACATTTATACAGCCTTTACACTGACTTACACGCCTATAACGACTGCCTTGGCCCTTATTTCAAGACTGTATAGGTACATACCTAACTACCTGAAGTGTCTACTGGTAGGCTTACCACATAATACATTAACAATTGACAGTCCGTAAGGCCAAGAAAATGTCGTTTGAGAAATGTGCGATATTGGCCCTGCCTTGCTCGGATGGTTCTTTGCATATTCTTTTGCCCTTGCGGTTGAACTAGGCTCAGGTGGGTTTAAACCTTTCAAGACAGGAAGTTGACTCTAGATATTGGCCCTGCTTTGCTCGGATGGTTTCTTGCATATTTTTGCTTTCCCATTAGTATACGTAGTAGTATAACTCACTTCTCTTCAGTTCCCCGTACGCTCTGGTTCAATCAAAGCGAATGCACCACCACCCCTTCGTCATGGTTGACAACCCCCCCCCCCCTCCCCGGTCCCCATCGAAGAAAAATTGAAATAACGCCCCGTCTTTTGGATGAGAGCTCCCAATACCACTAGTTGCTTTCCAATTTATACGTAGTATAAGGAAAGCTTTGTGATGCTCAAAATTTTCGATTCCGAGATTTCAACGGATTTACACGTTTTGAGGTCCCAATAAGAACCAAAAAAAGCGGTTTTTACGAAATGTCTATTTGTCGCTCTGTGTCGCTCTGTCTGTCTGTTCGTCGATTTCCGAGCAAACCACTCGGTGGATTTTTGGGCTAACTCAATTTTGGGGGATTTTATTCTCAAAAAACTCATATAAAACGTCTAAAAACATTATTTCTCAAAAACTGCTCCAACGATTTCTTTTAAATTTACAATATTGTAGTCGTTATTAATGTTAACAAAATGCGGCGGGTCACTTGCCCCTTGATAGTTTTTATATGACGGTAAAAAATAAAAATAGTAAATTTTCATGAAAAATGACTAAAAAATAATTTGTCTGTGGTACCTTTCTATCGATGATTTCTACCTTCTGGTCTGTTTTAGGTGTTAAATAGAGTAACAAAACCGAGCAGGTTGCTTCCCCAAAAAAGTATTTGGTTTGGTGCAAAAAATTATTTTTTGAAGAAATCATATAAAATTCACCCCCCAATATACATTGCGGCCGCGCTATTATATCATTAAATTATTTACTATGAAATAACTCATTATCTCTAAATACTAACAGTTGATAAATTGGAAAGCATGTTCGAGTAAACTCGGACCGGTTCTTTGCCCATGCGGTTGAACCAGGCTCAGGTATGATTAAGCCTTTCAACACAGGAAGTTGACATTAGATATTGGTCATGCCTTGCTCGGATTATTTCTTGCATATATTTTTTTGCCCTTGCGGTTGAACCAGGCTCAGGTGTGTTTAAGCCTTTCAAGGAAGTTGACTGTGATATATATTGGTCATGCCTGAATCCTTGCAAAATTACTAGTTTTTATTTATTTAATTGATTACGCACGTTGTTTAAGAGGACATGCTACGTAGAAAATTAGCACCCATTTGTTGACTTTTTATTTTTTAATTAATTAACAAAGCAAGTTATTAAATATTTGGCTCATGTAAGTTGTAGAATATAATGGGAAATATTAAATTTTGAGAACCTCTGGGCTATTTAGTCAGTAGTATTTAGTTACTACTACTAATATTTAATAATAAGGAAACATACCTGTGCCTAGGCCTATTGTACTTGTGTTGTTGAATGCCGTAGAATTATAAATAAATGCACAATGGAAGCTAAACGCATGGAATTAAATAGGACTATCTTGTAAATACATGTATTTACGTAAATGGTTTGACATTCCCATGCCATTGTATTGTACCTATAGCATAGCCTAATATCAAAATTAGCACTGGTATTGTGGTGATGGCAAAGAACTAATTGTGGAACGGAGGTTCGAAACTCGACAAAAAAGGGAAAATTTTCGTAAGGGTGTGATTTTCCCGAGGCCTCTGTCCACCCTACCTTGTCTTCAAGGCAGGGGGAAACGCCACCTCCGGGCATGTTATGAATATCATGAATGTAATAGTCAAAACTTCTACTAACCTAACCTAACTTAACTAATAAATTAATAAATTGGAAAGCAGCAATAACTAGCGTTAACAGTTTACAGTTTCGGCAATTACCTCAGAAACTTTGGAGTGTGCGGGGATAAACAACCTACCCCCCCCCCCTCTCCTAGCTGAGTAGCTTCTCATAAACCCTCGTAAGACATAAGCTGGTAGGTTTTGTTTTTGTTTAAAAAAAAGATTAAATCGATAAATGAATACAAACAATTCAATGAATGTATCCGATTAACCTCTTCAATCGCCTCACTAAGTCACCTAATATAGGTACTTGTCTCGAGTTGCGACACGTCTCCGACCTCCTGATTATAGTGGATTCCGAACCACTTGGGAAAAACAGTGAAGTCACACGATTAGTTCGGAGGTGACCAGGACAAGTCCTACCATGTTTCCCTACCGGCTCTGTGCACAAGACCAAGTTATCTGCAGCTTTGAACCTGCTCTGGTCCGCTGGATTCAACTTGGTATGGCGGCCGGCTGCTGAAGTAGACTCTCCGGTTTTGCGCCTACCCATTTCCACCCAGCAGTACTGCTGCCGTAGATCTTCCTTTGTGCACTGCGCCTAATTGTACTTGTAGAATGCTATGACATTAACAGCAAATTGATGCTGTACGCATGGAATTAAATAAGACTAGCTTGTAAACACATACATTAGCCTATTTGCTTGCCATTCATTCTAGTACGACCAGGTATCTATTAGTGACCGACTGTTATTCATTAGTCAGCTATAGCCTATGTAGCCTATTGCCATGTAATAGGTACCTACGTGCTGTACGGCTATAGGAGCTTATTAACGCAAATTACGTTGACGTGAAAACTACCGAGGCGTTAACGTTAACGGTGTCGGGAAATTTCGCACGCTCATGTGTTGGAATATATTGTGCGCTTTAGTAAAGAGACCCTTGAACTCCGAACTCCAATCTCAAGTTCAATCGAGGCGCCGCAGAGTATTAAAATACTGGAGAAAGAGCCTAAAATTATGTGTACCCAATGCTTAGCAATTACGTGTTGTACTAGTTGATTACTTGATTGTATAATTAAACGGAATAGTGCGGAGTGCAATTAGACAGAAGCCTCGGAATCCTGGGACAGTCCATGGATATTTATAAAAATTTTAAAAATGTGTTGTTAGTGGTATATAGAAAAAAGTTTAAAAAAAAAAAAAAAATTCACCGCTCTCAATTTTTAGCTACAGGGTGTGGCCGCATAACTTCCTCGGTGGATGTCGTAGCGAAGTGTTTATGGTATCGTTCGAGAGGTGGGACTATACATTTTTGTATTAGGCGTACATAGTTCCGAAGATCAAAACATTTACATCACGTCTCCCAATCTCGATACATTGAGTATTAGTGGAGCGCCGTAAGTCAAAAAAATGGAAAAGCCTCGGAATTCAGGGCCAGTCAATGAATATTTATAAAAACTTTGAAAATGTGTTTTTAATAGTATATAGACAAATTTGAAAAATTTTGTTCGCTCGTTCTCAATTTTTAACCACAGGGTGTGGCAGCATAACTTCCTGTTTTGTAATGCGCGCTATTCGGTCGGTTTTTGTCGTAACGGAGTCTTAGTGGTCTCGTTCTAGAGGCAGGACTATACACTTTTCCCTTACATAGTTCCGAAGATCAAAACATTTAGATCACTTCTCCCAATCTAGATACATTGAGTATTAGTGAAGAGCCGTAAGTCAAAAAAAATTAATATATTAAGATATAACTATTTTTTGAAAGCAACTGCTAAAAATACCTGCGTTAAACTGCCGTCTTTACCACCTACTGCAGATACCGATTTTGAACACTTCAAAAGGATATATCTGCAGATTCAGACATGGCTCGGAAGAGAAATACCACCAAAAGAATGGGGTTGGAGATATCAATGCGGAATACTGATACCACAAAAAATAACGCAGCGGCCAGCTCCAGAATATTTAATGACAATGATTTTTCGCAAGTGCAAAACAGGATGCGGAGCGTCTTGTGGGTGCAGGGAAAGCGGATTAAACTGCACTGCTGCTTGCTTAGAATGCAATAGTGACAGTTGTACTAATCTTTCACACACAATTTACATCAACGAGATCAACGACGACGACGACAATAATTAACAATAAATTACTAAGTTGTCGATGAATTTTTTTTGTACATCGTTATTCTTTGTGAAAAATTGAATAAATTAACATTAAACTTTCAATACAAATATAATGAATTGAAATCTTTACTGAAAACATTTTTTCCCCCTTCTGCTTCTCATTCTTCAGTAAATTGTTGTTAAAAAATTGTTGTAATCGAGATCGGGAATTTTTTTTTTAACTTTTTTATTTGAGCTTTTAATAATGTAGTCCAACACTCGTTTCACAGATTCATTGACTGGTCCTGAATTCCGAGGCACACCTTTTACCATTTTTTTTTTTTTTTTTTTTTTTGGACTTACGGCGCTTCACTTATACTCAATTTATGAAGATTGGGAGAAGTGATCTAAATGTTTTGATCTTCGGAACTACGTAAGGGAAAAGTGTATAGTCCTGCCTCTAGAACGAGACCACTAACACTCCGTTACGACAAAAACCGACCGAATAGCGCGCATTACAAAACAGGAAGTTATGCTGCCACACCCTGTGGTTAAAAATTGAGAACGAGCAAACAAAATTTTTTAAAATTTGTCTATATACTATTAAAAACACATTTTCAAAGTTTTTATAAATATTCATTGACTGGCCCTGAATTCCGAGGTATTACCATTTTCTTTTTACTTGCGGCGCTCCACCAATACTCAATGTATCGAGATTAGGAGACGTGATCTAAATTTTTGGTCTTCAAAACAATGTAAGACGGAAGTGTATAGTCCCACCTCTCGACGATACCACTAACACTCCGTTACAACAGAAACCGACCGAATAGCGCGCATTACAAAACAGGAAGTTACGCTGCTACACCCTGTGGTTAAAAATTGAGAACGAGCAAACAATATTTTTCAAATTTGTCTATATAGGCCCTACTATTGAAAACACATTTTCAAAGTTTTTATAAATATTCATTGACTGCCCCTGAATTCCGAGGCTTTTCCATTTTTTTGACTTACGGCGCTCCACTAATACTCAATGTATCGAGATTGGGAGACGTGATCTAAATGTTTTGATCTTCGGAACTATGTACGCCTAAGACAAAAGTGTATAGTCCCACCTCTCGAACGATACCATAAACACTTGCTACGACATCCACCGACCGAATGGCGCG
This sequence comes from Psococerastis gibbosa, assembly GCA_963971405.1. Taxonomy (NCBI): domain Eukaryota; kingdom Metazoa; phylum Arthropoda; class Insecta; order Psocodea; family Psocidae; genus Psococerastis; species Psococerastis gibbosa. The sequence continues at coordinate 2,882,086 of OZ020487.1, read as the reverse complement.
CATTACTAAAGGAGGAAGTTATGCGGCCACACCCTGTAGCTAAAAATTGAGAGCGGTGAAATTTTTTTTTTAAACTTTTTTCTATATACCACAAACAACACATTTTTAAAATTTTTATAAATATCCATGGACTGTCTCTGGATTCCAAGGTATAGCCATTTTTTTGTCTAATTGCACTCCACTAGAAAGAATCCAATCGATACATTGGTGCGAAAGAAGATGATACTATGCTACTCGATAAATAAGAACCTAATCAGTTATGAATCACTTTATCAGTTCAGGTCGGAGTTCTATGCATTCAGCCCACATACTAGGTGGTCGTGCAGTAGGCTACCTGGTGCCTAGTGGAGCCTGTTATGATACAGAAGGTCCAGACTTGCATCACGTCTATGTGTTATATCACCATCTCGTACTTTCTCCACACTGCTTCCTCGACCAAGTGTCTGTTGAGGCGGAATTGTGAAGGTATACTCAGTAATTATTGCGCCTCAAATGTGGCGGAGGTAGGCTCTAAGGCCGGCGCCATACTATCCCTTATCACCGTCCCGCCAAAAGGGACAGGTTTGAAGGGATGCCATGAATGCATGTAGCTTAATGTTTCGGTGGCACCGTGCCGTCGATAATCGACCGGGTAGTGCTGCGGAAGAGAAGGGTAACCGGACACGGGACAAATAAATAAACATTCAGTTGAACTTGAGTGAAGCAAGATAGCATTTCAACACATGCGACACTGTTACTTGAGTAAGAGTAAGAGTATAAAATACTAAAATCAGCAATTTTTAATCGGTCGCACCGGACAGTGTGGCAGCGTCGAGTCATCCCGCCAGAATGCATCCCTCTCAGCCGCATCATACGGCATAAAAGGATAGTATGTCGCCGGCCTTAAGACCTCTCCACGCATAATGTATCGGAAGTCTTATTGGAAATAATTACCAATGGATGCTTATGCTTATGCTTACCGTTGGTAAAGCAGCTTAAAAGAGAAAAGGAAGCCACCATGCATAGGAGAAGCAAAAAAGCGACTTCCTTGGATTCCACTTTTCTTATATTAGCTATATCAGCGATAGGAATAGCCACCCTTCTTCTTCATCTTCTTCTTCATCTTCTTCTTCTTCGTCTTCTTCTTCATCTTCTTCTTCTTCATCTTCTTCTTCTTCATCTTCTTCTTCTTCATCTTCTTCTTCTTCTTCATCTTCTTCTTCTTCTTCATCATCGTCTTCTTCATCTTCTTCTTCTTCATCATCTTTTTATTCATCTTCTTCTTCATCTTCCTCTTCATCTTCTTCTTCATCAACTTCTCGCTCTTCATCTTTTTCTCGTTCTCCTTCTTCTTCTCCTTCTCCATCTTCTTGTTCTTGTTCTTCTCCTTCTACTTTTTCTTAAACATCTTTCTATCGAATATTGGCGATCATCATGGCAATTTGGACCTTGGAGACCGCTGCTCTAAAAAGGGAAGTCGTGCTCTTGCGAAACTACTGCCTCAGGTTATCAACCAGGATGTTCTTCTTCAGTCCCTCTATCTCCCCTTGAATTATTACACGCAGAAGAAGATACTTTTCGTTCCTTATCACATGACCGAAGTATGTTAATTTTAGATTCTTAACCGTCAGCAGCTACTCGGTTCCTATATCCATTTGCCTCAGGACCTCAGGATCTCATTAGGGACGCTCGAGTTCCTGCGTCCTCCTTCAGTTAATCTACGAATTCCTTTTTCTATGGGCTCCTTCCGCTGCAATGTGCCATAGTATTAGACCCAGCAAAAGTTGCCGCAGTTAGATAGGTAGTAGGTCGGCGGACTTAAGTGCACGTGAAGACGGAAGAGTGGCTAGCAGGTGCAGGTAATCGCATCAGGGGTGAAGGTCAGGCATCTAGGACCCGTGGACGATTACGTTACGTCAGAGTCACGTCTCATGATTGCGCCAAACACTGGACTTAAACTCCTTCTTCCTCTTCGAGTAGCGTAGGAGCGTAACGACGGGAGGGGCGCCAAATTGGGCAAAAAAAATAGTTCCCATATGTACCGTATATATGCAACAAGAAATTAAAAGGTAACATTAATTTAATATTTAAAAAAAAATGCCTATTTATGTGTATATGTTATAATTATACATGTTTATATAGGCAGCTGCTCACCTGAAATAATGCTAGTTTATAAACTCTTTAAAAATTTCTTTAACGTTGCCACATGTGAGAGGTCTTTCTATATATAAATTCGTATTGTTCTGTTCCCTAAAATTAATATTAATAAAAACCATTATTTAGGAAAGGCAATGTCTCGAGAGAGGTTGGGCCAAGGACGGATCCGGAGGGGGGGGGGGAGTTCTGGGTCAAAATAGAACAAACATAATGTAGTATCGATTAAATTAGAGCGTAATAAATTAACTTACTATTATTTATTATTATTATTTCTTTATTTATTTTGTCCTCACTGGTTACTCCACCACGTGAGGGAAATATATTGAAAAAAGGATATTGGCGCAGGTACCTCCAGATGCAACATCCAATAATTCTAATAAATACATGGGCAATTAGGAATATTGTATGAGAAATATACTAAAATTAATTGTAAAAGTAATAGTTTAAAAGAGAAAGAGAGCTATGAGTTGTTATACGACTTGGAGCCATTTTTTAACTAATTTTTTGACTTGATTTATAGGCTACTACTTATAGATTTACTAAATTTTGGGGGTGCAGCTACCAACTGCCCCCCTGTGTCCGTCCATGGGGTGGGCTCTCTATTTTGTCCCGGGAACCCCTCCCCCCTTCCATTAAGGAAACCAATTTTAGCCCCGCGCTTTTGTAGAAACTCAGTATTTTGCGCTTATTTATACAAACATTTCCTCAGGTTTTATACAAGTTATTATTTTCAACAAAAAGAACTATGTTTCCATTAGCTTTGTAAATGCTTGGGTTTTTATATGGTCGGATACTAACTTCTGATTGATTGCTCATACTTTGGAATTGGGTAACAGAAGACTTGGTTGATATTTGGCCGTAGACCTAACCAAAGAACGTTGGCGTACGGATGGAGAGCGGACACAGCTTTTTATTCAATATATTCAAAATATCAAAATGCCTCAGGTATAAACTCAGAATAAAAACAATAAGGTATTTGATTTAAGTAACTGATTTAGTTTTTCCGAACAATTCTGGTTGGTACATATAGAACGAAACGAAACCATTTAAAGATGTATTACAATAACACTTTTCATACTTCATGCTTTTTTAAACAAAATAAGTTGTCTTTTTGCCGCCTTTTATAAATTTGGGGGGAGGGGGTCATGAGCCCGTGATCCCCCCCCCCTCTGTGTTCGCCACTGTCGTATAGCCAGTAGGTAAACGACTTATAAAGAAAACAGGTGAGCGGTCAATGAAGGAAACACGATTAATTCACCGACTTAGCTTATAATTAATTGACCTAGCTGCGACTTTGTCCAAGCGTGACTGATAAGTTTAAACCATATGGGCAATGGCAGCATGGAGTTTCCGAAGAATCACGCCGTGTTTTCTGTTATGCAGTGAGCTCCCCCCCCCCCCCATGTTCCAATGGCATGGCGGTTCCTCTTCTGAGGTCACAATCTTAACGATTGATTGGCAGCAACTCCCTCCTGCACATCATCCTACAGCTCTCTCGGTTCTGCTCTTTCCTTTTCAGGTCTTGGTGCATTCTTCGGGCTCCTGCGTCCTCCTTAAGTTAGTTCATGTTCTATTATTCCTTCCATAATGGTTAGCGGATGCATGAAAATACTTGTGAGCGTGGTATGGGACCGTGCCTAAGTAGTGACGGTAATTACTACTTCTCAGTCACGCAAGACTCACTGAACGATTTCAATGATTTTTTTTTTCGTATGAAGAAACACTCGATTGCCATAGGCTAACGCCATGCGATAATTTATCACGCTTGTAGGCTACATTTATATAAAATTAACTTATAATGACACTCACAATGGACTTTTGAAAGGGGTATAGGTATCGTATTTTAACTCCTTTAAACCATTGGCATAAGATGTGGCAAGCATTAGTGCTTCTAGTGGCCTGTTCACTTTCAGCTAACTGCAGTCAGTGGCGGATAGAGCCATTTACTTGAATGGGTCTTGGCCGAAATTGCCGCCCTTTGCTAAATAAATTAAATAAATAAATAATCATTTAGAATGCAAACCGACCTAAAATTCCATTACATGCAAGTCTCATACAGAAAATTGAGTACAATTTAAATTGCTTGTTGGTATACAATTTTGTTTTAGTAAGGTGCCCATTCCATTGACCGGCTAGGGCTACTTCCAAAAACGGTGACGTGACGTGGTAGCAGACATTCAAGACTTAGGTGGCATTTCCACCGACCTCGCCTTGCAGAATTGACGGAAATGTTTATTTTCCTCTATGCCATAGTTAAAATTGATCAATGATCATACAGTAAAATCACAAACAAACAAACTAAAATTAAAAAATGGCGTCATGGGATATGTTAAGTACAAACATTTTAATAGATTTCTATAAAAAGAAAAATTCTAATTTCCGTCAATGTCATTTGCATTCTGCAATGCGAGATCGGTGGAAACGCAACCTAAGTCTTGAATGTCTGCTACCACGTCACTGTTTTTGGAAATAGCCCTAGCCGGTCAATGGAATGGGCGCCTAAGCTACGTGAAATTTAGTATGCAGTAGGTAGCCATCAAGCTGTCCAGACAAAACATCCTGCACCTCATACTGTAGATTTATACCTAGTCAATAAAATTGAAAGTTATAAATAACTATAAAATAAACTACTATATGGACTAAGAAATTCTAAAAACTAAGTTAGTTTATTACTTAATTACATAATATTTATTTTGAAAAAATTTGGCCTATTAGGGCGCTTGGAGGGGTTCGTGAAATGTACCCAGTGACGCAGTCGGAGCAGCATGAACACTGCCCTTTGCAGTATACAGTCGCTGCAATTCAATTTAAACTCTCTCTAAATTGGGGCTTGGTTTTTCAATGCTGTGTAACATAAAATGTATAATCTTGTTTTGCCTTTCCCAATGCTAATTCCCTATGTGTACAGCCAGCCCATTGTTATCAATGGAGAGCTTGTCAACAATCTGATGACACTGTACTGGTTGCTTAATCAGAAGAACAACTGCAGTCGTTATTAAATATAAGAACCGGTCCGAGTTTACTCGAAGATGCTTTCCAATTTATCAATTAGTAAATAGATAATATGAGAATTTTCACAGTAAATAATTTGCCCATTGTTTAAATTCGGATCTCTCGATGGTTATATGACCTTGATATCCCCTATCCCAAAGTATTGAATTGATCTATGGGATTCCATATTCTTGAACGGGCAGAGCAATACATTTTACCATAATAGTACTAGTAGTACTGGCAGGGAACGCAATATATTGGAGAGTGAATTTTCCATAATTTCTTCAAAAAATAATATTGTGCACAAAGGTAAATTTTTTTTGGGAATGCAACCTGTTCGGTTTTGTTAGCTAAAACATACTTGAAGGTTAAAATCATCGATAAAGAGATTCCACAGAAAAATTATTTTTCATGAAAATTGAGTTATTTTTATTTTTTACCCCCAGTAGCAAACTATCAAGGGGAAACCCACCCATTGCATTTTGATAACATTAAAAACGACGACAATATACTAGACTTTATAAGAGAAATCGTCAGCCGTTTTTGAGAAATAATTTTTTTTTTATTTTTTTCAGAATAAAACCCCCCAAAATTAAATTAGCCCAAAATACAAAAAGCTGTCCTGAGGTATGATTTATGTGAACCTACATGCCAAATTTCATCAAAATCGACTGAGTGGTTTGCCCGGAAATTGATGAACAGACAAAGCGCAGACAGATATTTCGTAAAAACCATTTTTTTTTGGTTTCTGGGACCTCAAAACGTGTAAATCTGTTGAAATCTCGGAATTGACAATTTTGACAATCACAAAGCTCTCCTTATACTACGTATAAATTGGAAAGCAATACGTGCAGCAAGCATAAATGCGGGCATCTTATTTAACGTGCAGAAAACGAAGGTGATGGCTGTCAGTAAGAGAGAAGAGATAAATCTGAATATTGTTCTGGATGGTGCGCCTGTAGTGCAATGTAAACAATACCAGTACCTCGGGTTTTCCCTTGGATTATTACATGCAGAAGGGGACACTTTTAGCTCCTCATAACATGTATTTTAGTTTCCGTTTCTTAACAGTCATCAGCAATTACATCTGTATCCATTTGCGCATTTGCTCCTAAAACTATTTACAAATTGATTATTTTATCTCTTGAGGTTGTGCTCGTGCAAAATGATAATAATTAACTTTTATTTCACCCGAGAGGTTGTTGGTTCGAGTCCCGCACTTGCTAGATTTTATGGCCATGCTTCGGGGGGCATGTAAAGCAGGCGGTCCTGGGCCTTCCTCGTTAAGTGTAAGAGAGGGCTTTAAAACTTAGTGATAGAACACAAAAGTCAATACCGTATTTATTTATTTATTATTTCGGTAACCTTTTGACCGCTGATCTTCTATAATTTGGATGGAGTCATTAGTATATAGCTAGAAGCTAGAACCTGAGCGTTCCTGAAGCAACAAAAGCGTGCTTGAGATAATAACTGCCTCAGGGTATCCGTTAATTGTTTATACAGGGTGTTTCCATTTATTACATAATAGATAACCCGTAGCTCCCATTTTTTTTATTTTTAAGGAGATACAAAAAAAAAAATGTTTGAAAAAATAACGTGGGTTTTTTTCAAATATTTCTAGAGTGTTTTATTTTTTATGTCAACTAATACAAGAGTGAACCCCAGAAGTATTTCCGTATGTTGGAAATACTCGTAATTATCGTAAAACTTTGGATTTGGCGTGAGCATTCTTGTGTATCAATTAAGTAGCAACACTTTACTCTCCTACGACCCTGGGTAATAAAAACGGATGACATTACAGAAGAAGAAGCACGTGCAAATTTAATAGGAACTATGCATTACATTGTAATAACGAATAGCTAATAGGCCGTGGTAGATTTGAAAGTAGACTTTCAAACGTTTCGTCAACATCGGTCGACATCTTCAGTGGCACTATACGTAAACGTTTGGAAGCCTACTTTCAAATCGACCACGGCCTATTAGCCCGGATTCTTCTGTCACCTTATGCATTACATTGATTACTACTACCAGTGCTGGATTAGCCACGTAGCAAGAGTAGTAAATGCTATGGGCCCAGTGAATTTGGGGCTCCGCGCTCCAGCGCCTGCCCATATCGTCACCTTAAAGTCAAAAAGACGTATCATCAAAAACAAAATTTCCACATAATTGCGCAAAACATGATTTTACTCATAACCACCAGTCAGATACGCCTTCCTAACCGAAAATTTATGCCTTATTTTTCACGTATGATTTTTTTCGGCACATGCAAAGGTACAATAGAATTTACATCACTATAAATCTGATCATAACTCAATTTTCCCAAAATTTTGTTTACGCCCTTCTGACTTTAGAGTGACGATATTTTGGTCATATTAAATCCAGAAATGTTTTTTTGTTGTTGTAGCAGTTATGTGTTAGTTAGTACCCTAAACTTAAGAACCTACAGCAAACCAAGGGTCCCTTTAACAGATTTGCTATAGGCTGGCTTAATCCGGCATTGACTAAACTTACTAAGTAATACCCAACACCGCAAGAACATGCATGAAACCCCCTATACCCTGGAGGTTTTGAAGTTTTGTTTCATTTCAGTAGAAGAGTGAACTACAAGGGCGGACTCAGAAATATTTCTCGGCGGGGGAGGGGGGTGGTTACATGCTATGGTAACTACTAGTAGGCTATTTGTGTTTGCATGTTTTACGTGGCAAGTGCATTTTTTATAGTCTTCACTAGTTTTTCTCGGGGAGGGGGAGGAATTCCCCCCTCCGGCTGTCTTTTAAATACCTTAATACCTCCAGTTCTATACAAGAGAGACGGGACATTCACCCGCCATAAATGTATGTTTGAATTTCTGGGGCCACCCGCCATGTCTCCTATGACCAGTCATTGAAAAGACAGGATTCAAAAAATATTTTCCACGGGTTCAAATATCCCATTTCCCCTGCATGGAACTCTAACCTTACCTTGATCCCACTCTCCATAAGAAAAGCATGAATCATGCGGGTTTATTTTGTTTGTCGGGTTACACCAGAATGTCCCACTTTCGAATTGTATAGCTTTGTCAAGGATTCCCTGGGGCGTTTCAGAACAGTGGCCCATCCAGCGGCCATGATGCTTCTTTCTGTGTGTTACATCATATTATATCGTATACGATAGGTACGGGAAGCCTAAATGTCCTTGTATATTGTACTGGTAATGGTATTGGCCCACATTAAGTCTTGTTTTAGATTAAATTGCAATTGCCCTAATTGGTCAAACATTTTAACCAGGCTCAGGCACAGGCGGATTTACCTACCAATTTGTGTCACCTGGCTGTAGGCCACACTTGATTTTCCGCCCTGCTAGGTACAATTATTAAAGGAGAGAGAGATAGGGAGAGAGTGAGAGAGAAGTGAGGGGGGGGGGGTGAGGAGGTAGGTAGTCTCTTAAAGTTTGGCTAAGTTATAATCCGAAAATTGTGAACTTCAGAAACCCTTATCGACTCTGGCCGATCAGGTGTAGGGAGATTTCATACAGGCACCGACTCCGCTTCGTGGTTGGTGCCTGGTGGTTTCTCTGGTATTATTGGTAGCAAGAGTTCTATTGGAGAGATGGGTCATTCTCTCGAGCAAAGGATTTTTTTAATTTCTTCCTACGGTGCTTTGCCTAACTTGAAGTTAAAATAGTAGATAGTATCTGGACCGTTGGCGTCGTAATAGCTGCCTTCCAACCGGGTGGTAATGGCTGCATAAGGCAATCCCTCGCCAAAGATAACAAATGCGGCTCATCTTTGTCTCCCTTGAAAATTTGCGCTTCCAAACAACAAATAATCCTGTCCCATGTCAATTGACTGAAGCTCCAATAAAATGGGGCAGTTGGCTCAAACAACAGCTACAACGGCCTGTGATACACAATATTAGAAGTGACTGCCACTGAAGATATCGACCGGAGATGATGACGAAACGTTTGTAGTGCACTGTAGTAGGAATTAATATAAATAAAAAATGTGATACTCAGATTGGCATGAAGAGTACGCCGATGGCTGTGGTACGCCTCTGGATGGCTTGACCTACTTTTGGGCCTGGTGTGTTGAACCTGCTGACGACCGCTGACAATGGGAACCTAGTTGGTCAGTATTGTACAGCGGGTAGTCAGGCAGGGAAGGACAACATCAGGCCCGGAGGGCGGAGATCCTGGCCTGTACCTATTGTGCCGAATACATCCTTTACGTTTCAGATCGACTATTCTTATCAACTCGAATTCTACTGCTTCATCAGCAAGATGTAACCGTTCGAGGCTACCAGCTTCTAGAGGTTCCATCGAATGGGACACTCTTCGTCCCCTTACTCCCTGTATCAAGGACATCAGGAAGTTCCCAAGGACCTTATTTGTGAGCACTTCTTGAACGCTTGCTCTTCCAAGCGATAACATATCCCGTCGTCGCTGCAAGGTCAGCTTTAGCTTCTTAAAAGAGCACGTGTCGATTGACCTAAATGGTCAAAGAAGACGTGGCAGGCACCAAGAATTCAATAAATATCCTCTATACAGAACTCTAGATGTAACCGTTCGAGGCTACCAATCTCTAGTTCACATCGAATGGGACTCTCTTCGTCACCTTACTCCTGTATCAAGGACATCAGGAAGTTTCCAAGGACCTTCGTGACCGGCGGCCAGCGCTATGGCCAACTTGGGTGGAAGGGAAGTAGACCTGGCTGATACTGCAGCTTGCGCAACATCTTCTGCTGGCGATTATGGCAGTTGAGTACTCAGCGCGCCGGCATTCAGACTATAGTGAGTGCGGTTATAGTGAATACTTGAGCATGTCGTGTTAACGGATACCTAGTAGCGATACACGTTACCTTATAGTAAATAAACAAGTAAGTTAATTTACGTCTTCTACATACAGTACCTACCTATGTAAAACTGTATTGGTGCTTTATATGGGAACCCTTTCGAATAGGTATTCCTGTGATGGGCCCCTCAAACTACAATAATATTAACTTAACAAACTTACTTAAAATGTAATTAGTCAGGACATTTAGAGTAGTGTACCAGTAGTGTACAGACTCTGACTTTCAAAGGTTGTCGGTTCGAGTCCCACACTTGCTACATTTTCTGGTCATGCTTTGGAGGGCATGCAAAGCAGGCGGTCCAGGGCTTTCCTAGTTGAGTGTAAGAGAGGGTTTTATAGCCTTAAATCCGCTAGGTTGGTTTAGTAATAGAACAAAATGACAATGTTTATTTTATTAATTTATTTTATTGATCTTATAGTTTGAGGGATATTACGGCAGTATTTCTAAGGGTACCCCGCTGCACCAGCAGTGCTAACCAATTATTTTAATGATGATTATGGTATTAAAAAAAATTTAACAAAATATAGTTAGTTTAATTTATATTATAACTTAAGACTCCAGAAATCCATCTGACGTCACCGGTAGTGAGGTAACATGAGATAAACAGGCAACAGGTCTTGAACTCTTGAACTTGAACTCATGCATGCATGGCCTGCATTGCAAATTGGGTGGTATATTAGAAATTTGATTATACTATATTAAATCAGCAATATAATATGTGGGCTAAGTTATCCTGTATTGTAAAGTCATAAGAACGACCAGGCCAATATTTGTAATCTTTGATTTAAAAAGCATGGGAAAACGGAAAGGAACAAAGGACGCGATGCTGAAGGCTCAGATGTACAAAACAAACTGATGAGATACCCTGCACTGGCGTAAATTCACAAAATTTCTGGAGGGGCTTTAGGACTTTGATCCCCCGGAGAAAAAAAATTGATAAATAGGCCCAAATTAGCGAGGGTTTACGCATATTATACCCTGCACAACGGGTCTCCCCCGGAGAAAAAAATGGACAAATGGGCCTAAATTAGTGAGGTTTTGCGCATTTTATGCCATTTTACCCTAAAGAAAGGAAAGAAAGGGGTGCCCGGGGGTCTCCCCCGCAGAATGAAAATTGATACATAGGCCCAATTTAGTGAGATTTTGCGATTATTATACCTTGGATATAGGGGCCCAGGGGTCTCCCCCGTAGAAAAAAAAATTGATAATAGGTCCAAATTATTGAGGTCTTACGCATATTATGCCCTAAAGAAAAGGGGGGGCCGGGGGTCTCCCCCACAGAAAGAAAATTGATAAATAGGCCCAGCTTAGTGAGATTTTACGAATATTATACCTTGGAGAAAAAAATTGATAAATAGGTCCAAATTAGTGAGGTTTTACGTACATTTTACCCTAGAGAAAATGTTTTGAGAAAATAGGTCTGAAATATTGGGGTTTTAAGCATTTTGAGTGATATATTTTCGTGAATGTACTTGGTCAATATGTTGATTTTATTTCATGACTTCTTTCATGTAAAATAAGCATACGAAGAATTAATTTGCCTTTCGTTATTGTGGATACTATGCCTTTCGCCTCCATAATGTCTTTGACACCAGAAATCCTGGGGGGGGGGGGTACGGGTGCCCCTGAGGGGGGTGGCTAAGCCCCCCCCCCCAGGACCCCCTATTTACGCCAATGGATCAGGTCCTTTTCCCTTTTCGGAAGGGAACCAGAATGGCCTTTTCTTGGGGTTGAAATTGATAATTTGTTAAATTGTAATGAAAGCATTGTGACGTTTGAAGTTATTGATCTCGAGATTTCAGCGGATTTATATGTTTTGGGGAAAAATAGGTGGGTTCTACTAAATGCCCTCTTTCAATAATTTGTTCTTGGTAGCTCTATTATTCTGTGAAATTAGATTTTGTACACCTATTATGACTTCCTCTCAGGCTGTCCATAAAATTTTGTGTACACATTGTATTGTTTTGGCGACTTCACGTTTTAATTTAGAGACAACGGTAGTTGGAAAATCCTTATAAGTGTAAACAAGGTGAAAGTCGGGTAAAGTGAGACAGTTAGGCAAAGTGAGATAAGTCTTAAATTTCTAGGCTACTGGCGGGAAATCGTATAATGACACATGGTAGGCGACATTGGCCAAGGTACATTACACAAAAAAATATTTTTTACAATATTTGGTACAAATTTGATAGAATACGATTTTTTTTTTTACTTTTTACGATACTGGTAGGATTGCAATACTTCATGTTCACTAACGTAAGCCTAGCCTTCCATTTAATAAAATTTGATTTGATTTGATATTTTATATAGCAATATGTTTTCAATAATTTTTATTTAGGTTATTGCCTACTTTTACACAAATAACAGCAATACTAAAACAACTGTTTATATCTGGTCCGTGTTAGGGCAGATTTAAATCAAAAACGCAGGTGGAGGTAAAGTAAGACATCATATGCCATGTGCGAAACATCATACATGTGTCTCACTTTACCTGTCACTTACCTTAACGTTTTCGCTGGTTAATTGTCTTACCCCTTTCACTTATTTGTTTTGTGTGCGTTTTTTTTCATTCAGAAATGCCTAACGATTACTTGAGGACGTCAAATCTACAATCTTGGTCAGAGAACTCAATATTCATTGTGCTTTTTGTCTGAATGAAATGTGATAGTAGTAAAATACAACAATAAACCAAGTTATTTTCTGGTCTTATTGAGCTGTGAACCCAGAAGTGCTTCTGTGCCGAAACCGTACAAATGAATGATGAAGCCTTCATTCATATCGTTGCAACTGATCAATCACACTATCAGTTGGCGATATTAGCTGATTCATTTCAAGGCCTAACAGTTCTTAAAACGAAGATTTCTGACGGCTCTACGATCGATAATTTGTTTGAAAATCGACTCGTAGTGGGGTGCTCCGATTAGTCGGGGCGCAGCCATTAATAAGAACCGGTCCGAGTTTATTCGAACATGCTTTCCAATTTATCTAGTAAATAATTTTCCTATGTTTAAATTTCGGATCCCTCAATATCCCCATGGCCGCAGCCAGACATTTTTTTCAGGGGTGGAGTTTCATCTGACGTCACCGGATATTTAAAACTCCTTAAGACTATATTCTATTTAGAGTAAGCTGCAAATATTTTTTTTTTTTGGGGGGGGGAAGTTCCCAAAGCACTGAATTGATCGATATTCTAGAACGGCAGATCAATGCATTATTAGAGCGGCGTGAATTTTCCATAATTTCTTCAAAAAATAATTTTTCGCACAAAACCAAATCTGTTTGGGGATAGCAACCTGTTCGGTTTTGTTACTCTATTTAACACATAAAACATACCCGAAGGTGGACATAATCGATTTAAAAAAATATTTTTAATCATTAAATCTCATGAAAATTGAGCTATTTTTAAAACCACTTTTTGGGTTCCTGTGACCTCAAAACGTGTAAAATTATTCGTTGAAATCTCGGAATCGATAATCTCAATAAAGTACTTCATAATACATAGTTCACATTGATTCAGCAGAGCTTTTAGAAAACTTTATATAAATACACCTAAACCTAATAGAAGATCCAGAAATAACGAGTGTTTTTTTTACTTGCAAAAACCCAGAATTAATGTGTGTGCAAATACCCCTATTCATCTATTAATTAATATATATATATGTGTAAATATAAATATAAATATGTATATGTAAATATTAATCGGTTAACAAAAATATTTAATATAAACTCTCGTTCATTAAAATAATGTTACTGACACTAAAGTAATTTTCCATAATGCATTGTTGCAATTAACCTGAAATGGTCTAACTTACACCGGTATATTAAAATATAAAATACAAGCAATATATCACTGCTATTACTTATTTACAATATTATGTAATTACCACATAAATCCATATATAGCCTATTGAAAATGGTTTTTCACTTTATTACTTTTATTTCAATCTTCTTATGTTATATTCAATGTTATATTGATTGTTATTGTCTACAAATCTATGAGCAGCAGGATGTTCTGTTTCGATAATTACTACCTACTGTATATCTTAAGTAACTAGTAAAACAAAATTATACCATGTAGGAATTCAAATTGTACTCAATTATACTGTATATGTATAAGATTTACATTTAATAAGTAAATAAATGAGGACTTTTTTGTTCAATTACTAAGCCCACCTAGCGGAGTTAGGACTCAACTAAGAACGCCCGGGACCGCCTGCTTTACAAGCCCTCCGAAGCATGGTCAGAAAATGTAGGTAATGTGGGACTTTTAGGTCTACTTGCAAATAAATGATTGTTTATATTTTATTTATTTTTATTTATATCAAACCGATATACTCGTAGGGTATGGTTTTATCAAAACAGCAGCACCCTTCTCAATAACTTAATAATAGTGGCTATGTAAGCACCAACAAAAGTACCTATTTTTATTATTATAAATGAGCCTTTTTTCCATTTCCAAGCATTTCTTTTGACAAGGGTCCATCGAGTTGTTTAAAGTGTGTTAGTAATCTGTGGCTGCAAAAAGTTTAAGAAACACTATATTAGAATAGACCTACAAGATAAAATTCTTTAAGAGTGGTTTCGGCGTTTTCAAGGTCAGCGTCACAGAAATTTGTTAAAAAACTAAAAACGGATCCCTGAATCAAATAGTTTCGGTACACGAACTTGTCCAAGCTCACTCATACCGGTTCTGTATGTACAGGTATACAAGTAGCCTTCATTTATGTTCTACCCGCATTCAGTGCCGGACTAAGCCAGCGCGGGGCCTGTAACAAATTCGGTCAAGGGGCCCTTGGTTTGCTCTAGATTCTCAAGTTATTAAATTAAGTATTAAATAAAACAAAGCTGTTACAAATAAACTTTTCTGGATTTAATATGGGCAAAATTAGGACAGGCGTTGGGGCACGGGACCCCCAGATTCGCTGGGCCCACCGTAGCATTTCCTACTCTTGCTGCGTGGCTAATCCAGCACTGCTCGCATTTCATTTGCGACAAATAGCCTATTTGGCTTATATCGAGCTGGTTAGGAGAAATCGCTAATGATCCCAGAAATTTTGACGAGCCCAAGATGTAGACTTAGTCCAATGTAGAATAGTCCAATAGTCCCCTAGGTGGAGAAGTTTGTGTTTGCTTTTAGGCAATTCAATTGATTTATTTTCCCGCCAATTTTTCAATTTTTTGATTTCAAATTATGTTTTACTATTTGAAAATATATGTCGCTGTTCATGTGGGCCTGTTTAGTGTATGGGTTTGTGTGCGCGTGCACCCAATGCCCATAGGTATTATTAGTAATTATTTTTTATAAGACTTCTTAAGGACCCAGGCCTACGTATAGTGGCCCATAGGTCCCTTGTCCAATGCCAACGACCCCGGCATGGATTTCGGACATTATTTATATTGTTTCTGACTTTCTGTTCGAATTTGGCCATTGGCAAACTGGTATGCGTCCTCGATGTCAACCTATACCGGCTACAAGCGATAATGGACAAGCTGAAACAAGATTACCATTGATGCAAAGTACCAGGCGGAAGCATGACTTAACCATCAAGTAGGCCTACAGACACGGTAGTAGTAGTAGTAGTAGTATGGTTGGATACAGTCCCAGGCCACGGTGTGGGCCCATAGGACAGTGGACCTCCTGATTATAGTGGATTCCGAACCACTTGGGAAACACAGTGAAGTCACACGATTAGTTCGGAGGTGACCAGGACAAGTCCTACCATGTTTCCCTACCGGCACTGTGCACACGACCAAGTTATCTGCAGCTTTGAACCTGCTCTGGTCCGCTGGATTCAACTTGGTATGGCGGCCGGTCTTACAGACACGAGTCAGGCCCATTGGTAAATCTGGCACTGAACAGACTAATTCTGCAAGTGCTCCCATTTTTTTCTACAGTAGTATATTAAATTATAACCAATTCAAAGCATTAATGCATGTAATAAACATTTTCACATAATGTGCTGAGTCTCGTTAAAAATTCGTAGTCTACGTATGACACTATAAAACCGATATAAGCTACCATGTTGATTTTATCAAACCAACCCGAGAATAGACCTCTACGATAAAATTGCTTAATATCTGAGCAGCCCCAAAACATTATGCCAAGTAAGCGCCAATAACTCGAGATTTCGCAATAATTACCAATACCTTAGAGGTCATGGACTTCACAATTAACATCTATTTGTATAAAGTCTTTATGGCCCTTACAAATATATGAACATAAAAAGTTCTTTTAGCTACTGAACCCTATATTGTAATTGTAAATACATGTAATGGCTGTGTATACGTATCCAATCAGTAGGCCTACAGCCTCCGGAAAGAATTCAAGTGGTTTCATAGGTGTGGCACCCACGAAATTGTTCCTAAGTCAGCACCGATCAGTTGATAGCTATTTCGCGATGAATACCTGAGCGTGTAACCTGTAAAATTTTTATGCCTCTTTCAATAGCATTTTGTGCAAAAGGAATTCTTGCATCCATTGCTTCCTTTAATTATAAAGATATGGCTCTGTCATACAACGATAATAAATTAATTGGAATTCTTCTTCTTCTTTTGATGCATCTTCTATCGAAGATTGGTGATCATTAAGGCAAAATGGACCTTGTAGACCGCTGCGCTGCTTTGCTGAAAAGGGAAGTCGCGTTCATGCCAAGCCACTGCCTGAGGTTATTCTTCTGCCGGGAGCCCTCAGTCCTTTCCACCTTCCCTTGGATTATCAATATATCACATGGAGAAGGCGAGAATTTTCGTTTCTCATCACTCGTATATTGCTCATTAGAATAAAAATTTCTCTAAATTGCTGTAAGTCCAACTAATCCTTTGATAGTATTACACTATTACCATTAACGTTTACCAATGGCTTTATGTAGCCTCAAGTATTACATTGGTTTAGTCATTATTGAAGCAAAAGTCATAATAATTTGCATGCATATGAATCTCTCCCATTTTATTCCGCTGAAGCCCCTGAGCGGTTTTGCGTAGAAATTATGATCTTACGTGCTCCAAACTACACCCAGATGGGTTATGTACATACACAGGAATATGTCTGATTTAAATACATCTGATGTAATTAATTCGTTCTTTAAACTATCCCCATGGGCACACAAGCGCTTTTTTGTTGTCATAGTACCTAATTAGTTTTTTTTCACTTACAATTCAACGAATGTTCGCACGGGGACACTACGAGTAATAGGGCATTAATGCAGTATAAGCCTTACAAACTAATTAATGCAGCTTTCGCGCTTAGCGCGTCGCACTTATCGTGAATCGAACTCAGTTCACCCAGGTGGTAGACTGGTAGGTAACCAATTCATCAATTGTACGTATTTCGAAGCCATTTAAAGACACTTCTGAATAAATTAGCACCGACAAACAAAGACAATACCTAGGCAATAATGTTTACATACATTACTTAGGCGGCAATTCCACCGGCGATTTTACTTCATTTGACATTTGAGATTTTTTGTTTGTTTTGTTTTAAGGAGACTATTATGTAGATACTTAACTTATCTATCTTAAATTAAGTTTAATATGACAGCAGACATCATTAATAAGTCTCTACCATTTTATAACTTAATTTATAATAGATAAGTTAAGTATCAACATAATAGTCTCCTTGAAAGAAAACAAACAAAAAATCTCAAATCACAAATGAAGTAAAATCGCCGGTAGAATTGTAGAATTACTTCCTTAATGTTAGGTTAGGCCTTTTTTCCGTGCCAGCCAAACATATATTGAATTATTTTAAAAACAAGATTAAAATTTAAAAAATTTGTTTTGATTAAAAAAAAAGTTATTTTAGGCTTAGGGGATATACTGTATGTAGCTCCATTTTCATTTTATTACTTATTCTTAATTACTCCGATTTGGTGAGGCAAACCAGGAGCGTACCGGACAACGAGGTTACCCAGGGACCGCCTAAACAGTTTGCCTCCACCTATGTTTAATATATCAAGGCATGGGTGTGTGTGGCAAGTCTTATCTTTGTATTTCTACCACATTAGAAATCAGGTATAAATATATAAAAAAATATTGCCTTTTTGGGTGGTACGCGGGAGGTGATGCGAAAAAAAAGTAGTAAGAAACGCTGGCATACACAGTACCCACCTTGACGACCTAGGTCCTAGAGGTTAAGATAGTATGGAAATACGAATCATGCTTTGTCATTGCATAAAAAAATAACCCGAAGTAAATCTGATGAAGAATATCTGTAATTTTTTTAATGGCAGCTGCCATTCAACCTATTGTAAAATCATTGCTCCGATAGGTTCGCTGATTAATAGCCAATATGCTAAATGTCATGTCATATCAGGTTCCTATAGGTGGGCGTTAACCTGTATTAACACGTCTATCTGCACTATCTACATCTCATCTTATCAAGGAAATGTCCGGTGTACTACAGATTAACTGTATGATAGGATTAACATGTTATATTATTCCTACAGTATGTACAATTTAATAATTTGAGTACCTGATAAGTTAAGTTACAAGACAACCTGAGGGGGAAACCCTTTTCATATGAAAAAAAGGATCTCTCGACGCATTATTTTTTGCACTATTACTATATTATTGCAGGCCCATAAACAAAATGCAGTAAAATTTTTAATTTCCCACGTTAGGTTAGGTTAGGTACAACCTAGGGTTGTTGATGTGTCCACCCCAGGCCTGCGCCTCTGCACCAATTCCTGCGTACGCCTATGCTCCAGTAATAGTCATTTCGAACCTATATTTTGCCAAGAACAAATTTCCTCAGATTTTACATTGATTTGGTACATAATTGTTTATTTATGTAATTTTGTTTTGTTCATTAATGTTTATTTTTCTGATTTATGTAAGATATATCACGATGACACACACAGAAAACGCAAGTAGCTCCTCTGATAGCGACCTTCGTAAGTTTACTTTTCATATTACATTTTTATGGCTATTATAAATTATTTTACAATCGTGAATGGAGATGAGAACTAGCAACTCAGTGGCAGATCCAGAGCAGCAGATCCGTCGGTATATTTACAAATCCGGGAAAGGTAAATATGTGCGACACCCGGGAAGAAATGGACAGAAAACACATTAAGATGTGCCCAACACTCGTCAATAGCAGAGGTTCACCAGATTATGTGTTGTATTGGGCTGCAAGACAGCTGAGGGCTGAAACTTAGTGTTATGGCGCAATTAAGTACTACAGAATTAAGTATTACCGAAACAATAAAGAACCAAATGAATGCCAACTAAGGGTACTGCGTGTTAATTTTAAGTAATTTGTTCACTTACTTGAGTTTTAACTGATTTCAATTTTTTAAACTTCAACAGTTGCTCTATTTTTATTTTTATTTGATTTTAGTAATTTTAGGACTAGATTTAATCGTTGGCGTAAATTCCCAAAATGGGGGGGGGGGCTATAGGACCCCAAGACCTTGTTCCCCCGGAGAAAAAAAAATCGATAAATGGTAATCTTGTTCATTATCACTTGTAGCCGGTGTAGGTTGTCATCGAGAGACATCGTATAATACCAGTTTGCCAATGGCCTATGGGACACTATTAGTAGGCCTGGGTCCATAAAAAGTCGTTCAAAAATTACAAGGGCGTAATGATCCCGCCCTATCAATGGCTCTGCATACATGTGATGTCAAAGTCCGTTGATTAAAACTGTCAAATCACCCCGTGTCTGCTTTCAGCTTATTGAAGTAAAAAATACCACAAAAACAATATTATCAATACTCATTCAATGTAATGAGGTTCATAAAAGTTCATAAAGGGGCGGGTGACAATTAAAATGATTAAAAAGTTAAGTAAAAAAAAAAGCTCCACTCATCATGCCTAAATTGCCATACGTAGGTCGGTCCAGAATTCCGTGGCCTAGCCTAGAAGGAGAGATTAGCTTCGCTCTAAATTTTAGTGTGTTCTTAATGAACAAAATTTCACGTGGGCTTACCTTTGTAAAAACTTTTTAAGCCCCCAAAAAAATTATTTTCGGAAATGCTGAAAAATTGCCTTTTTTCGTATTTTCAACGGTACAAAGTAGCAACCCGTCTATATCTTGGTGATTTATTTTATTATTATTTATTTTTTTCTATTTTTTTTTCCGGTAGCCTAGTATTGAATAATATCTAGTGGTCTATTCTAAGCTATTACGGAGGAATGGAGGATTATGACAGAGTCACATGCCAAATGCCAGCTTCTCCAACCCGTCTAGTACGCTATGGGTTTTCAGAAGTTTGGGGTACGCAACTTTCGGGGGTCTGTGATTTACTCAAGTGATCATACTGTCGTCAGGAAATGATTGTTACCGAAAGACCACACCTTGTAAAAAAAATTTCTAAAATAATGGACTTGCCATCTAAATCACCGTTCTTTTTTTTTTTTTAATCCTTTCAGGTGTACACAAATTGTGGTCTTGGATTGTATTCAGTGGACACCCGGGCAGGTCTGATCACTTTCTATAGATTCTTTACTGTGGAAATGTTTAGGACGAATATGCCATACAAAGCTAACCAGGCCCCTATTAATTCCGCAGTCTCAGCAGCAAAACACAAAACGACCCATTATTGCTGACCATGCGAAATGTTTAAATTTCCGTGTACCTCACGCACTCTCGGTCCTCGCGAGTCTGATCTAAAAAAGGTGTGGAATGCTATAATGCGGCATTAGCTCTAGGAAAGGATGTGCCTACACAGTAATTAACAACACAATTTGCCTGATTTATTTATAGGTTAGACCACGGACTTCTGGACCTTCCCTCGATAAGCTTAAGTAATTACTAAGTTAATGTCAAAGATAGTTTTTTGAAAACTGGCAAATCATTGACATTTATTGCTTTCCAATTAATACGTAGTATAAGGAAAGCTTTGTGACGGTCGAAATTTTCGATTCTTAGATTTCAACGCATCTACAGGTTTTAAGGTCCCAGGAACCCAAAAAAGTGGTTTTTACGAAATGTCTGTCTGTCTGTCTGTCTGTCTGTCTGTCTGTCGTTCTGTCTGTCTGTCTGTGCGTCGATTTCCGGGCAAACTACTCAGTCGATTTTGATGAAATTCGGCATGTAGGTTCACAAAAATCATACCTCGGAACAATTTTTTGCTTTCCAATTTACACGTAGTACCCTATAAGGAAAGCTGTGTGATGGTCCAAATTTAGGGGGGAGGGGTCATAACCCCCGTGAACTCCCATTGTTGGAGACTGCTTATCAGAACCTATATATAATGCAATACCGTTCCCGGCAGTGACCCGCGCCCAGCCACCTAAGTCAAATTGCCACCCTGCCAGTCAACTCCCCTTCTCCCCAAGGTGAAGGAATCTGCCCCTAGGGTGCCTGAAGTTAATAAACAGACTCCCTCCCCCCGCCAGACTGACAAGCAGGGTTGCTTAAAGCAGAAATGCTGAAAGCAGGCGTTAGAAAAGAAAAAAAACTTTATTGAAATACCAAAAGGCCAACAATGAGACCATAAAGTCTTGTTTTCATGCTAACCCTAAAAAGATTGTATTATTAAGACATGTAGCGTAGTGGTACGGACTCTGATTTTTAACCGAAAGGTTGTTGGTTCTAGTCCCACACTAGCTACATTTTCTGGCCATGCATCGGAGGGCATGTGAAACAGGCGGTCCCGGGTCTTCCTAGTTGAGTGTAAGAGAGGGCTTTATAGCCCTGACTCCACTAGGTTGCCTTAGTAACAGAAACAACAAAAAGTCCTTATTTATTTATTAATAAGTACTTAAAATTAAATCGAGAAGAATAAAAAAAAACGGGAGAGAAAGAAAGGGGTAAAAAGAAGGAAAAGTATAAGCAGAGGAGGGGGATCCATTGTTATCACCATTACCAAACCGGAGAGATATTTCCAAAGTTTGGCGCCCTTGCGGAAAGAAGCCTGATGATGGGAGTAGCACTCACTCCCGAAACGTCGCCTCCTTCCCCTGACTATTGGCTCCGCCCTGATGGTTCGATGACTATGAGGCCCATGCCACTAATGCCTATTAACACAACAGGCAATGTAAGTCCAACTAACCCTTTGTTAAACCTTATTTTCATGAATGACACAAATTATTGTATTATTATTATGCTATTGAGACAAGCTAGATTATATCTTTTTGTTTGCAAGAACTCTATCGCATCAGACTTAAGCATTGCGATTTTGTCCATGTTAGGTCCAGCAAGGCCGCCGTCTTGCATTTGTTGTCCAGAATGGACTCTGGAGAAAGTCTGAACGTGACATTGCAATTTGCTTACACTGACTTACTTCTTAAGTCTATTTGCACTGTTAGCAGGTACAGGTATATATCTAGGCCTAATACAGGAATGGGTTTTCCTCGTGTCTTCCATAAAGAGGCTCAATTTTTAGGAAAAATTACTTTAAAAGAAATTTCATTTATCGATGATTACTAACTTCAGATACAGTGGCGTAACAGAAGAGTAGCATGTTATGCAAGGTTATGCCAAAGGGGGCCCACGCAGAAAGGAAAAAAAAACGTAAATTTGAAATTTGAAAATTAAAGTTATAAATCCCTTTCGGCTCTAGCCGATCAGGTGTGAGGATATTCTGCAAACCCTGCTTTTCCTCTACGCTGCCTACGCTATGTAATAAAAATAAATAATAGATAAATAAATAATAAAAAATAATAATAAAATAATATAAAAATAATAATAAATAAAAAATACTTCATTATTTTCCCGACCACAACATCAACACACAAAACACTCTTGTGTTCTAACAATGCCGACTATGAACTTTTTATTATCAAATTATTTTCAATTTGACTGGACGCCATCATGTTATCGTTGATTTGTAGTAAAAAGTGTAGATCACCATTAACGTAGATGCAGACAGAGATTTGTATGACCATTTTTTTTTTTGTGCGAAGTTTCATCAAAATTGGAAAATATTTACGGAAGTTAGAGTGTTTCCTAAAATCAATATACAATACATACAACATTTAGAAAGGAGGGAGGTTTTAGGCTCAGGGGGTCATGAAATGAAAAGTTGTGAAGAAATTTTCCTAAAGTCGAACATTGGTCGCCATCTCAATAGGTAGATGAATCTCCCTAAAATAAAAAATAATTTCGCGCCAGAAAGTGAAGTGATATACGTGATTGCAAAACATTCTAAGGGGGCCCACTGCTCTCTCTTGCCGTGTTGCGTAAGGGCCCCCCCTCCCCCCAAAAAAAATCTATTACGCCACTGTTCAGGGATAGCTTAGGTGCTTAGAGTTACAAAATGAAGCAGGTTGCTTTCTCAAAAAATTAGTTGTCGAAAAGAGAAATTAGTAAAATATGCCTTGTATAGCTATTGTATGCTGTTGTTATTATGAAGTACAATATTACCTATCTATTATTAGACTGTCCATTCTATAGTCTGTATTCTAATTCTCTATCTAATCTAATTGTCTTATCGATCAATCTAGTCGACGCAGTGAAAATATAACACAAGGACAATTATTTACTAATTATTATCTAAGTGCAGTATCTTGGACTTATAGGCCCTACTAATGGATAAAGAACCGGTCCGAGTTTACTCGAACATTCTTTCCAATGTATCAATTAGTAGATAGAGAAAATGAGTAATTTCATCATGGTAAATAATTTTCCTATATTTAAATTTCTGGCATCTCAGGAGGGGGGGGGGGTTGCCCACCTGACGTCACTAGAGGTGGGGTAAATTCTAGATAGGTCAGACCAACACATTACCACACAGCAATAAAGGCAGGAGACGCAATGCATTTAAGCGCGTTTCTATATTTATTTCAAAAAATAATTTTTTGCACAAAACCAAATAGTTTTTTGGGAAAGCAACCTGTCCGGTTTCGTTACTCAATTTAACACCTAAAACACGCTTGAAGGTAGAAATCATCGATAGAAAGGTTTCGCAGAAAAATTAATTTTTAGTCATTTTTCATTTAAATTTAGTTATTTTTTTTTTTTACCCCCAGAAGCAAACTATCAAGGGGCAAGCGACCCCCCGCATTTTATCAACATTAATAACGACTACAACATATGTGAATTTAAAAGAAATCTTTGTAGCCGTTTTGGAGAAATAATTTTTTTAGACGTTTTTTTGGAGTTATTTGAGAATAAACCTCCCCCCCCCCCCAAATTGAGTTGGCCAAAAATAAAAAATTGTCCCGAGGTATGATTCTTGTCAACCTACATGCCAAATTTCATCAAAATCGACCGAGTAGTTTGCCCGGAAATCGATGAACAGACAGACAGACAGACAGACAGACATTTCGTAAAAACCACTTTTTGGGTTCCTGAGCCCTCAAAACGTGTAAATCCGTTGAAATCTCGGAATTGAAAATTTGGACCATCACAAAGCTTTCCTTATACTACGTATAAATTGCAAAGCAATAGGAAAACATATAAGGGTTCACTCGGACTGGTTCGTAAAGTTGTAAAGTTGGTTACTACAACCGAAATTCGAGGATTTAGAAATATTGGGACTTGGTGGGATTCGAACCCACGACCCACAGCAAAGCACAGATCGTTAATTTGAATCCCACCATGTCCTAATCTTTTTACCTAGGTAGAGCCTTGAATTTCGAATAAAACGAGGAACAGCATCATGTCAATACCAGGCATCGTCTATCTCATAATATTTTTTCCGAGCCTGCAAGAAAATGCATTTTTGAACACACTCCAATATTTTTAGCCTGCAAACTATTCAATTCCCTTCCAATAGTGATAAAGGTTCTCCGCTCAAGTAAGCATTTTTTAAATTCATCTAAAAATTTTATAAATAAAGCTGACAATAAACATTTACTTCAAATATTTCAGAATTCTTCATAGATCGCTTCTGAAATAACTTTGTGCCCATCGAACCTATAGAGACTACAAGTTTAATTGAATTTTTATTATTTTTTATTCTACTCAATTTTATACTTTTTGGATTGATTAAAATAATAATAATAATGTTAAATTATGTATTGTACTTAACTTTTGACCCCAGCGTGACAAGTCATTTTTGTACTTAGTGCTGGGGATTTATGCTTCAATTTTTATTGATTGTTCAATTATATATATATTTACTTACTTACTTACTTACTTGCCTCTTCAGCCTAAGTTAGTTTAATGTCAGTATAATATCAAATATCAATATAATGCTGCAATATATTGTTTACAGCTGAAGTATTTTTAAATGAATAACGGCTTCCTTCTATTAGTAAGCCAACCTAGCGGAGTTAAAACTATATATAGCACTCAACTACGAAGGCTGGGACCGCCAGCTTTACATGCAAAAGCGCGTGGGACTCAGTGGCGTAGCCAAGGGGGGGGGGTGTTAGCTGGGTCCGGACCCCCTACAAATTTAGTTAAACAGCCAATTTTTCCGATATTTATTGTTAAAAATTCCCCGGGGAGACTCCGGTCCCCCTGTTTTCAGTTTTGTTAATAAAGTTATCGTCTGCAAAATCCGTAAGCGGGCAAACTTTATGTATTGATGTTGAATGAGAACTGGACCCCCCCAAAAAAAAAAAACTGGCTACGCCACTGCGCCGGGACTTAAAACAATCTTTCGGGTAAAAGTCCGAGTCTGTCATGTGCCCGGATAGGCTTATGTTGCATGCCTTATAGCTAACCGATAAATAGGTTGCCTCTGAGCTGTGTCATTATGAAAACAAATAACAACCTGATCGATACATAATCGGCTATTAAGTTATCACATTAGGCCTATCAGAACTAAACTAGATATTAAATATTTAACTCCGTTTTAATAGCGAGCGGTAGGGAGAAGACTAATGAGGGGAAGCTATTATGTTCTGTGATGAAATATGCTAATAACACTATGCGTGTGAAGTATTGTAATTCAATAATAGTTGTTGTTTCTAACGCCTGCTTTCAGCATTTCTGCTTAAATCAACTCTGTCAGCCAGCCTGGCGGAGGGGGGGGGGGGGAGTGAGTCTGTTTGTTAACTTGAGGCACCCTAAGGGCAGAAGCCGGTCGCCATACCAAGTTGAATCCAGCGGACCAGAGCAGGTTCAAAGCTGCAGATAAATTGGTCGTGTGCACAGTGCCGGTAGGGAAACATGGTAGGACTTGTCCTGGTCACCTCCGAACTAATCGTGTGACTTCACTGTGTTTCCCAAGTGGTTCGGAATCCACTATAATCAGGAGGTCCACTGGAGTCCTATGGGCTCACACCGTGGCCTGGGACTGTGTTAAACCATACTACTACTACCCTAAGGGCAGCGGCGGTCTGGAGGGCAAGACTTGACACTCTGAAATTCGCCATTCTCGGGGACCATGAACTCAGATGCCCAAGGCCGGGTGACCTAGTACAGTGGATTCCAAACCACTTGGGGAACATGGTAAAGTCACACGATTAAATCGGAGGTGACCAGGACTCGGCACACACGTAGACTGACTGGTATAGTCTCAGCGCGTTATCATGTTCCCCTGCCAACGCTGTGCACACTACCAGGTTTGCCGCAGTTTGAAACATGCACTGCTCTAATGGATTCAACATGGTAAGGCCATTGGCAATTCAATAATAGTGATACAATGGCCTAACTGCGGTATTCATAATTGTGCATATGCGACTACTTACTGTATGATGCGCAACAAGGCCGTAGCCAGAGGGGGGTCCACCGAAATATTAGCAGCGCACACGTAGATAAGAATGGAGTTTTAAGTATATTGAGGCGATCTCCCCTCCGATAACGTCAGATGGACCCCCACAAAAAAAATTCTGGCTTCGGCCCTGATGCGCCAAGTTCGTTTCTCTGACTGAAATAAGTAGAGTGCGTAAAATGTATTCATTTAACGACAGCTTTATTGTTATATTTATCTTATTTTATCTTTTATAATTATCCTTATTCAATATTATTACGTTTAAGGCCTCTGGGTGGATATTTTTGCAAGTACCTCTTTATAGCTATTATACTATAGATAATCCCCAAACCTGTAGGTCTAATGACACATAGCAAACAAGCCCGCATAAAGTAACAAGCAGTCTTTAAGAGGCAATCTGGCAACCCACTATAGTAAAAATTAAATATCTCTTGACATATCAATATAGAGTTGAAATATATAAGGACAAACTGAAGTATGAAAAGGTGTACAATACTGAGATTAAACTAACTTAGGTTGAAGAACCGTTCTATGGGCCCACACCGTGGCCTGGGACTGTGTCCAACCATACTACTACTAGGTTGAAGAGGCAACCGAAATTTGAGAACTTAGTGGGATTCGAACCCACGATCTGTGCCTTGCATCGCATTAACCTCTAGACCACTTGCCCGGGCATGTTCAGGTTTTTCTAAATCCTCTAATTTCGTTCAGAAGAGACTATTTAGTATTTCGGCCTAGCTCGCTTAACAAAGAACACTACCACGGTAATAAGTTGAAAGAACTTTCTGTAATTTTAGAGGTTAAAAATATCAAAACAAACAATATGTTAACTTTTATACGGGAAGGAGAAATCGCCGCCCCGCGAAGCGAGCTCTGTACTTGAATTCCCCAACGTCTGATCGGCCAGAGTCGAACGGTTTTTCATTTTTCATTTTAAATGGGTTTTATGCCATACAAAAAAAATCCATAAAAGGTTTTAAATTCACATGTTGTAGGCAAGTAGGTGCTTATTTATACTAACAAACCCCACTAAGATGCATTGCCATTGAAAGATCAGGGCGTAAAAAAAGAAAGACCCAATTTTAATAAAAACTAAATAAAAAATATGTTCCTATGATTAACCCTTTTATCTTAATTTCCTAACTTCAGCAGCCTGCAGCCTGATCGAGGCGATTACAATACCGGGGTTAAATAAATACCATAGGATTATAACTGTAAACAAACAACTTTTGAATAGCACTTTCCATTATAAAATTATCTTGTTTACCAGGGGATTAAATAAATACCGGTATTTATTTGATCCACTGGTAAACAAGATAATTTTATAATGGAAAGTGCTATTCAAAATTTGTTTGTTTACAGTTATAATCGTAGGGTATTTATTTAACCCCGGTATTATAAACGCCTCGATCAGACTGCAGGTATGTTTTAGGTGCGAAATGGAGTAAAACGATTTGTAACAATCAGTTTCGGTTTTGAAAACAAACATATTTTTGGAATCATTGAATAATAGATAATCCTAGTCCCAATGCATTACCTGCCATACCATTCCTTTTATAACTATTTTTATAATGTGATTGTCATTGACTACTTGTCGATATGTCAATGGGCTGCCAGGATGCTTCGTTCAAGGAATTTTTTTTCCTTAATGGGGTACAGGGTGTTACCTATGTGCACTTAAGCCTATTGGGCCTATTGTGCTCCCTACAACAAATTATCTACATTTACATCTACAATTATCTCCCTCAGAAGGATCTTGAGGGGGTTTAGAAGCAGTTGGTCTTTTACATGTAACTGCGAGCTTCCCAAGTTTTACATTACATAGCAGTGAAGGAGGATGTGCTCGGGGTGATAGTGATATTGACGTGGTAGCAGACATTAAAGACAGTCTAAAAATGTCTGCTACCACGTCAATATCAGTATCACTATCACTATCGAGGTCGGTGGAATTTGCGCCTTAGCCGAACTCTAGTCCCTAAGGCCCTATTACGGCCTACTAATTGACCAATTGTCCTATAAAGTCACCACGAACCTGACCTCACGCGAGGTCAGCGGCGGACATAGGGTTTGCGACTTTGCGCGGACACAAGCATAAGAAATTTTGCGGACATTTAGGCTAAAATCCCATTTTCAACCTTTGGAGCTGGTGTAGCAAGCACGTAGCCAGGATTTTTTTGTGGAGGTGGCTAATGGTGACTGTGATCCTATATAGCAGTGGTTCCCAAACTGTGCTAACTCGCTAAGGGCACCGCGGCACCATGAGAATTTCGACTAGGTAAAACATAAATAATCGATAATTTAAAACTATAAAAGTATTATATTTTTCCCGATAGTTAAAACAATTTTATTTTCCCACCAATTGTTATTTATTTTATGTACATATATTTGAGAATTTCAATTTTGTTAGGGTAGGTAGGATATGTTCTTTTGTAGGCCTACATGTACAATAATTCGGGTCATCCTGGGC
The DNA here is from genome assembly GCA_963971405.1 of Psococerastis gibbosa. Classification (NCBI taxonomy): domain Eukaryota; kingdom Metazoa; phylum Arthropoda; class Insecta; order Psocodea; family Psocidae; genus Psococerastis; species Psococerastis gibbosa. The sequence continues at coordinate 2,853,113 of OZ020487.1, read as the reverse complement.
ACCACCTATTAAACCATACTATGAACAAGGGCACCGCGTCCAAAAAAGTTTAGGAACGACTGCTATATAGTGTAAATTTTTTTTTAATTTATTGGTGGATTTAGCTTCGGTGAGAACACAGGTTTAAAATATTTTGCCGATATGCGGACTAAATCGTGATATTGCCATTACGACGGTTTAGAATGTATAGAAATAATGTTGCATTTAACCCAAAGAAGGGGGTTTCCCAAAATTTAGAAATATAAGTGTAAAATAGTGGGGAGTAACGCATTTTAACAGCAGTGAAGTAGGTATGGATTTTACAAATATTACAAAGGAATGGGTCTCCCCAAGGAGAACAATTTGAAAACGTAGGTGCAAAAAAGTGGGATTTACAGCAGGAAGCTTACAAAGGCATCCATATTCATGTAAATGCAAATAGGGGGGCCCGGGGGCCTCCCCCGCGGGAAAAAAAATAGGCCCGAAACAGTGGGGTTCTACGATTTTAACAGCAGTCAATTTTACAATTTACTGAGGAAGACATATTCATGTTCCCGTACTAGAGCACTTAGAGTTTTTTTAGTTTTTTGAGAATAAACCCCCCCCCCCAAATTGAGTTAGCCCCAAATAAAATAAATAAATAAAACAATCCCGAGGTATGATTTTTGTGAATCTACATGCCAAATTTCATCAAAATCGACTGAGTAGTTTGCCCGGAAATCGACGCACAGACAGACAGACATTTCGTAAAAAAAACACTTTTTTGGGTTCCTGGGACCTTTAAAACGTGAAAATCCGTTGAAATCTCGGAATCGAAAATTTCGACCGTCACAAAGCTTTCCTTATACTACGTATAAATTGGAAAGCAATATAACTCAAGCATCCATCCGCTCGCGGTCACAAGCATGTGCTTGGTCTGCCTTGTGGTTAATCCGCCACTGCGTCTAATTCGCCTCATTATTTAAAAAAAACTTAATAAATTACATCAAATACCTAGTCCGACTTCCCAATCCAAATTACCTCTACATTCCAACCATAAGCTAAACAAAGCAAAAGCCTAGGTCATTCTATGTCCGGACTGCCCCTTTAATAGCGACATGGCCAATTTTTCCCTCTTAATTTGATGCTTCGCTCGTTTCAATCATTTCTGTTGCATCTTTTGTCATTAAGCTTTTGCAGCGTGGTTTCTGACATTGCGTTACTGGTCGTTGCGTGTGATGTACATGCATGACTAGTTTTTTTAAGTTATACGCCAATTGTTTCATCATTTCTATTGTTTATATAATAATTTATGAGACTTTCATAAAGTTGTCCAGTTGCTAGTTGTTTTTGATCCGGAATGTTGGAAATGAGTCCTGTACCTGGAAGTTCATTGGAAAAGCCAAAAGGTAAAATATTTTCTTTTTATTTTAAATTAAACTGGGGAAGCAGGGCAAGGATGGATACGGGGGGCAGGGGGGACTGCGCACACAGTCCCTTCGCACATGCCCCGATTCTTTACGACCCCCGTAGCTAAGTGCCCATTTACCTTATGTAATCTTGGCTAATATTGAATGCCAATTTACACCTTCAATAAAAACCTGAATTGTTTGAAGAATTGGAATAAATTTATTTGAGTTTGAACACTGGATAGAATGGATTTCCATGAATAAATTTGAAAACTTGGGCGCGGCCTTGCGCCTGATACATTGTGAGCTTGTCTCCGCGTGTTTGTTATCGCTTGTCGACGCGGTGGAGGTTGACATCGAGTTTGTCAATGGCCGAAAATCCATATTTACTCCTTAGCGCTACGGCCCGTGGAGCACCTTGGCCTGCCGTGTCGCATCGTGGCAACCTGGGTGGTGCTGCGGTCTCTTTCGTGTGTCAACGACGCCAAGAGTCCCCAGATCCACCTCGACGTCGCCCAGCCATCGCATCCGTGGTTGTCCCACTCGTCGTCACCCTTGGGGCACCTTGTGTAAGCCTGCTCTTGTTACCCTATTGCCCAACTGGTCAAAAATGCATACGAAAACAATATCAATAATGTCTGAAAACCCTATGTGGTCGGTAGCATTGGGCAGGGACCAGTATGCCCCTATAGGTAGGCCTATTCATTGTTAAACATATCTTTGTATAGTTTTACGTAATAAAATAAAATAAAAACATACACAACCGGTTTCGGCTCACGCCATCGTCAAGTGCGATTGAAAACAGATAAAACAAATAGGTACGCAAACTAAAACAAAACAAAACTCACTGTCAGGATAACTCACAGCATCGCATAAAGTAAACAATTTAAATTGAACAATTAAACATTAACCAATGGAAGCGCCAACAAGGGGGAACTACTTAAAAAGGTTATGTCATTAAGTAACGTTTTGTTTTTAACCATAGCTTCCCTAATCTCAATGGTTTCTAAATTATCAAGAAGTTTCCCCTTGTTGGCTATAGGCAGGCCTAGGTAGGCCTAAGCAGGGGCGGCACTAGACGCTTTTAAGACGGGGGGGGGGGCATGAGGGGGCATGACTTCTATCTGGGGGGGCCAATGAAAACACAAAACATTTTTCATTGGGAGTAGGTATATATGCCGTTCAATAATTCTGCAATTTAACACCTTGTAAAATATCTCAAAAGTGGGGGGCCCCGGGGGGGCCGGAGAAACGGTTGGGGGGCCGCCCCCCCCCCCCCCGTAGCCCCGCCACTGGGCCTAAGTCCACCAAAAATGCATACGCAGATATACGGTGCATATACAGCGAATGCGTATATTGTATAAATAACACAGAGAAGAGACAAGTGGATGGGCATTTTCTGAGACATGATGGACTCCTCAAGAACATCATTCAAGGGGACGTCGGAGGACGGAGTAGCCTAACTAGATCAAATAATTTTTTTTAGAAGTTTTCTTGGTTTTTTTGAGAATAGAACCCCCCAAAATTGAGCTAGCCCAAAATAAAAAAGTGCTCACGAGGAATGATTTTTTAAAATCTATATGCTAAATTTCATCAAGATCGACTGAGAAGTTTGCCCGGAAATCGATGAAAAGACAAAGCGACAGACACGACAGACTGAAAATTCGTAAAAACCACTTGCTTTGGGTCCTGGGTATATATAAACTTGTAAATCCGTTGAAATCTCGGAGTCAAAAAGCATTGCTTATACCTACTACGTATAAATATAGGAAAGCAATAATTATTATCTTGATAAAAATATGTACCTATTCTAAATATTACAAAGTTAAAAAGGAGGCCATTTTATCTATTAGGGAAGCAAAAAGTACCTAACATATATTCCCTGTATACATGTGCAATCCACGTCTCACTGGAGTGGCCCATTTTATTGGAGCGTGCTAAGCCTGCAAGTGCGTATATACAGTATCTCGAGTCGACAATACGGGCAAGGTAACCCGACAGAACATTAATTATTTATTAACGAGTACCCACCAGTTAAGTGGGAGGAGTATAGAATAATATTTATTACAGTATTTGTTGATTTAGTGGATTCTAACTACCTAGTAATTAAAGTGTTAACGTGTGTTAACAAACTAGTCTTTAACTCACAATTTATTGCACTTGTTATAAAACCTTACAGTGAGATAATTTAAATTCAATTGAAGAATCATAATTATTTCGACCTTTGGTCATTAAAATTATAATGAATTATAGGTCCTGCATTTTCATTAATGAGAGGCAAATACTCTACCTATAACCTACCTACCTATAGGGCCTTCAATGGCATTGTGTTGGCTTGTTCGTATACGTGTTCGAGTCTGTACACACCATGCTGTGATCGGAAACCTGTCGTAACTCAACACAGATATTACCTATAGAGGCGGCTGAATAGGTTATTCGGATACATTCATTGAATTGTTGGTATGCAAATAATCTTTAAAATAAGAACCGGTCCGAGTTTACTCGAACATGCTTTCCAATTTATCAAGTAGTAGCTAGAGAAAATGAGTAATTTCATGGTAAATAATTCTCCTAAAGTTAAATTTCGGGCATCTCGGGGAGGGGGGGGGGGGGTTGTTCACCTGACTTCACTGGAGGTGAGGTAAATTCTAGATAGGTCAGACCAACAAATTACCACACAGCAATATAATGGCAGGGCACGCAATGAATTTGACCGTGAATTTTCTATAATTTTTTCAAAAATATTTTTTTTTGCACAAAACCAAATAATTTTTTGGGAAAGAAACCTGTCCGGTTTCGTTACTCAATTTAACACCTAAAACATGCCTGAAGGTAGAAATCATCGATGGAAAGGTTTCGCAGAAAAATTATTTTTTAGTCATTTTTAATTAAAATTTAGTTATTTTTATTTTTTTAACCCGCAGAAGCAAACTATCAAGGGGCAAGTGACCCCCGTATTTTGTCAAAATTAATAACAACTACAATATATGTGTATTTAAAAGAAATCGTTGGCGCCGTTTTTGAGAAATAATTTTTTTAGACGTTTTTTATGAGTTTTTTGAAAATAAACCCCCCCCCCCCAAATTCAGTTAGCCCAAAATAAAAAATTAATCCCGAGGTATGATTTTTGTGAACCTACATGCCGAATTTCATCAAAATTGACGGAGTAGTTTGCCTGGAAATCGACGCGCAGACAGACAGAGCGACAGAGCGGCAGAGCGACAGACAGAGCGACAGACAGACATTTCATAAAAACCCCTTTTTTGGGTTCCTGAGGCCTGAAAACGTGTAAATCCTTTGAAATCTCGGAATCGAATATTTCGACCATCACAAAGCTTTCCTTATACTAATTACTACGTATAAATTGGAAAGCAAAAATGTATAGTAACTACAATCCAAATTACGAACCGGTACGAGTGAACCCGTACATACAATATATAATATATATAATACATAATAATGTCCTGAAGGACGTTTTTATTAACTTAGGCCTACTTTATAGCGACCTGTTGGTCACTTGTCCAATGCCAAAGACCCCATCATGGATTTCGGACATTATTGCTTTCCAATTTATACGTAGTATAAGGAAAGCTTTGTGATGGTCAAAATTTTCGATTCCGAGATTTCAATGGATTTACACGTTTTGAGGTCCCAGGAACCCAAAAAAGTGGTTTTTACTAAATGTCTGTCTGTCGGTATGTCGGTTCGTCGATTTGTGGACAAACTGCACAGTGGATTTTTATTGAATTAGACATGTGGGTTCATAAAAATCATACCTCGGGTTCTTTTTTTTTCAATTTGGGGTGTCTCAATTTTGGGGCGTTTTATTCTCAAAAAACTTCAAAAAAATATTTAAAAAAAAATATTTCTCCGAAACGGCTTCAAGGATTTCTTTTAAATTCACATATAATGTAGTCGTCATTTATGTTAACAAAATGCGGTGGGGCGCTTGCCCCATGATAGTTTGCTTCTGGGGGGGGGGGGGGGGTTAAAAAATAAAAATAAGTAAATTTTCATGAAAAATGACTAAAAAATAATTTTTCTGCGGAACCTTTCAATCGATGATTTCTACCTTCAGGTATGTTTCAGTTGCTTAATAGAGTAACGAAACTAAACAGGTTGCTTTCCCCAAAAATATTTGGTTCAATGCAAAAAGTTATTTTTTGAAGATATTATGGAAAATTCACGCGCTCCAATACATTGCGTGCTCTGCCATTGTTACTACTGTTACAAGCCGGCCGCCATACCAAGTTGAATCCAGCGGACCAGAGCAGGTTCAAAGCTGCAGATAAATTGGTCGTGTGCACAGTGCCGGTAGGGAAACATGGTAGGACTTGTCCTGGTCACCTCCGAACTAATCGTGTGACTTCACTGTGTTTCCCAAGTGGTTCGGAATCCACTATAATCAGGAGGTCCACTGGAGTCCTATGGGCCCACACCGTGGCCTGGGACTGTGTCCAACCATACTACTACTACTACTACTGTTACAATGCATTGGTCGGTTCGTTTTTCAGAATATGCCATCGAGTTTAAGGGGGATTTTAATATATTGAGGTGGACCCCCCCCCCAAGGGATCCGATATTTAACCATACGGAAATTATTTACTATGAAATTACACATCATGTCTATCTACTAATTTATAAATTGGAAAGCATGTTCGAGTAAACTCGGACCGGTTCTTTATATTGTTTCTGTACGCCATTGGTCATTGGCACACTGGTGTACGTTCTCGATGTCAACCTACACCGGCTACAAGCGACAATCGACAAGCTGAGACAAAGTTACCATTGACGCAATGAAAGAAGCGAAAGCATGACATAACCAAGTACAGATACGTACTGTGTTAAAAAATATATAGAACACGTACTACCCGATAGCACTCCATTATAGCTACTATTACTATAGTGTTTCTTATTGTAATGCAGAAAGAGTTCACTCGGCATATTCAGGGTAAGAATACTGCGATTATAAGTAGAGTTCCACACTAAATGACACCAACTTACTACATTGTGTTACAATGTTACAGATTAATGTCTGTCTGTCTGTCGGTTTGTCGGTCTGTCTGTTCGTCGATTAGCGGACAAACAACTCGGTGGGTTTTGATGAAATTTGCCATGTAGCCTATTTTTATGAGCATCATACGGTACCTTATATTTTTGCTTTCCAATTTATACGTAGTATAAGGAAAGCTTTGTGATGGTCGAAATTTTCGATTCCGAGATTTCAACGGAATTACACGTTTTGAGGTCCCAGGAACCCAAAAAAGTGGTTTTTACGAAATGTCTGTCGCTCTGTCTGCCTGTCTGTCTGTCTGTCTGTCTGTACGTATGTCTGTCTGCCTGTCTGTCTGTTCATCGATTTCCGGGCAAACTACTCGGTGGATTTGTGTGAAATTGGACATGTAGGTTTAAAAAAATCATACCTCATACCTTTATTATGGGCTAACTCAATTTGGGGGGGGGGTTTATTTTCAAAAAAACTCCAAAAAACCTCTAAAAAAATTATTTCTCAAAAACGGCTCCAACGATTTCTTTTAAATTCATTTTATTTTGGGCTAACTCAATTTTGCGGGGTTTCACACTCAAAAAACTCCCAAACAAACGGCTAATAAAATTATTTCTCAAATATGGCTCCAACGATTTTTTTTAATTTCACATACTATATATAATATTGTATATTGTAGTTGTCATTAATGTAAACACCTTAATACCCCTAATTACCCCCAAATGAAATGAACTAATTAGGGTAGTATTGTATAGAATATACATATTTTTACTAAATTGAGGTACCGTATGGACGCAGCATATCGTAAGAACTTAAGCCTTATTCATATATTGGCATATTGTTCCCCCTAGAGAGTATTTTTACTACACTTATTTTTATTATTACTATTCCTGAGAGGGAATTCTCTTCAGGCTGATCTCAGCAGCTCAGTGTTTTCAGATTGGTTGGACTGCAACTGCTACATGTCAAGATTACCGATAAGAAACACTGTGTTTTCACGAGCTATGGCCAATCATAACCAGTCATGTTTAGCTTATGATACACCAGTCTAGGTAGGACAGACAGACCCACGGACGGAATTAAATAGAGAGATTCAATTGAAGAATTGTGTTGTGACCTTTGTTGGTTTGAATTATTGCAAATCATTCGGGTCTTTTAATTTATAAAACAAATGTGACCTAGTTGGCCTCGGCCCCTTGTGTTCGGGTAGATTTTCTTTAGAACTAGTCCACATTTTATATATTAGCGGCGTAAGACCAGTTGAAAATCTCAAGTCTTGAACACGTGCAGTCGTAGCACCAACGGAAAAGAAAATCTTAGCCTGCGTATTATGTGAACTAATATAACACGATGAAGCAGTAGAATCCGGGGCGATAGGCCGTGGTCGATCTGAAAGCGTACTTCTAACCGTTTCGTTTTCCGTTTTTGAGAATGTATCTTTGATCATGGAGTCGAGACCCAGGCCACAATTTGGGCGCATAGGTCCCCCAGTCGTATATACTAGCAGTAGCGTAAATAACTTTTGCTGCCCCCCCCCCACCAAAGCGTGCACCTACCTCGTCTTATTATTTCATCTTTGTTATGAGTGATTGTCAACAGTGGAATGCAAGGCCGTAGCCAGGATTTTTTTCGGGGGTGGCTGTGATCCTATCTAGTTTTTTTTTTTTATTGGCTTAAGGGTATACAACCAAATCAAACCTGGCAAAAGACTGCTATCGGGAGCTCACTGGACAACGAGGTTGCCCAGGGACCGTCTAAAACAGCTTGCCCAACTTCCTACCACGTTTGTCCGATACTCTCCAGGAAGCGGACCACCTCCGTCAGCACCTCTTTGTCCAAGTCCTGGATCACATCCATATACGTGAATGGCGGCAACTTCCCCTGGTCTTGCAACCTGCTAATAAGCTGTGTCCTCTCCCGGCTGTAGAGGGGGCACTTAAAAGTGATGTTGTCCGGAGTACCCTCTTGATCCCCACACTCACAGAGAGGAGTCTCTCCTATCTAGTGTATTCTTAAGATGTTATGGTGTTACCCGTAGGCTATTTATGATAGCATAGGCACATAAAAATGATAAAATGCTAATTTAGTGGGGATACAGCCAGACTACATTTTGTAGATATGCGGACTAAATCGTTATGTTACCATTACAACGGCTTAGATTTTATAGAAATAATATTTCACGTAATCCAAAGAGGGAGTCTCCCCCGGGGAAAAATTTGAAAATATAAGTGTAATAATTATAGTGGGGTGTTATGCATTTTAACAGCAGTAAGGTATAGATTTTTACAAAACTTACAAAGGAATGCTTATTCATATTGCAGCAAACAGGAAATTTTTTGAAAAAATAGGCCCGAAATAGTGGTGTTTTACGATTTCAACAGTAGTAAAGCTTATAATTAATTTACAGAGGAAGACATATTCATGTTACCGTACTCGATGCCAATACCGTACTAGAGCCCAACAAGCCCCCCTTGCCTACGGTCTTGGTGGAATGGGAAGAAAAAGTTTGTAGAATAAATTATAAAATAGTCATGGAAAACGTACCAGCCGCTGTCTGGTTTTGCTGGTACCCAGTGGCTAGTGCATTCTGCTGCCACTGGTGAAGCGCAGTATTGGCGAGGAAGAAAATTTTTAGTTTTAAATGCGATGAAGTTCCTAATTTCATAACTATAGTCAACTTGGATAACAAATTGATATTTAAGTTTTTTTTTAATTACGTAGATTTCTAAATTATCTTATTATTTTTGGGAACCGAAGTGCGCCCCCAGCAATGCGGCGCCCCCCGCGCCGCGGGGGTGTTATATACGCCACTGTAACTAGTCGAATTCCAAGGTGGCACAGTTTATAACATATATACACTATGCACACAAGGGCAGATCCAGTGGAAAATTTAGGGGGGAGGGGGGGCCACAAGTTTTTTTGTATGTTTATAAGGCAATTTTTTGTTGAAAAGTCGAGTTTTATCCACAATTTTTTTTTACTATGTATCTTATATGAATTTACTATGAATTTACTCATTTAGGAGGGGGGGTCATGACCCCCCGCCCCCCTTCCCTGTGGATCCACCACTGTATGTACATACACCACACTCTCCCCACTTATTAATCTAGGCGTTTGGATTTCTATTTCTTCTGCGAATCTCGGTATGGCAGCAGGTTGGACTACTGGAGCCTATACCGTTGCGTCGTTAGCAACGGTGCACCCTAGATGCTCAAGTCTGGGGTACCAGATCCTCAAATGGCACTCAGCGAGAATGTGCCATCCACTTTCGACCCCCATCGCACTATACCGCCACAGATCGTCCACTTACACACCAATCCGGCCGAGTTGATATCTGAAATTCCCGCGACCAGTGAGCAGGAATATCACCCGACGCACCAAGGGCGGATACAGCGGCCAATTTAGGGGGGGTCACAAGTTGTATGTGTAGGTGTGTAGCCTCTACCCCCACCCGAGAAAACGTTCTTGTAAAAAATATTTTTACTATCTTATGAATTTACTCATTTAGGGTGGGGGGGGTCATGACCTCCGTGACCTCCCCCGTGGATCCGCCATTGCGAGGAATAGACTCTTCGTCCTTTTAGTGTCTGAGTGCTTAATGAGGCGCGCCGTATGAATGCATACAGTTTCCTCCAACACTCGAGTAGTTGCCCAGGAAATTGGGAAAAAATCGGGCTAACTCTGTTAGCCTATGTTGGTTTCTTAATATCACTAAGTGTCCGTACTTGGTTAAGTCATGCTTTCGCCTGTTTCATTGCGCGAATGGTAAGCTTGTCTCAGCTTGTCAATTATCGCTTGTAGCCGATGACATTGAAAACGTATTTACCAGTTTGCCAACGGCAAAAAATTCATACGGAAACAATACAAATAAAGTCCGAAATTCATGGGGTCGTTGACATTGGGAAAGGGACCTATGTATATGTAGGCCTGGGTCCTTAAAAAAGTCATTATTTATTTATTTATTTATCTAAAAGGAAGAAGGAGATGTTGATGAAGAGGAAGAAGCTGCAAAACAACAAAACTGTCTTATTGGCTTGCCAAATAGCCTATTAACCTAGACCTCTACTAAATGAAGAATTCATATGCTCATTACGTACTGATTTCAACATTACACCCAGAACCATTTACACATTCAAGTTGAACTGCCTATGGAAGTACCATTTTTCTGTGCGGCCTTTGGAAATCGGTCAATGGAATCGTCTGCGCATGCCCAGTTGTAGCCTACCTTCTTTTACAAACAATTAGTAGATCCATCATACCTACATTTGCCGCACCGACCTCGATTGTTTAACTTGGATACCGTACAAATAAACTAAGCATGGGGGTTTACTGTTTTAATTGTTATATGGAGCTATCTATGAGTATAGCCTAGTTTACAGAGAACTGGGATTTTTAACCGGGAGCGCGAAGTTCGAGAGTCGATACAATACGAAAATATTTTTGTGACCCGATTCTAATATTGTGCGTTACCCTTATCACTCGTATCTGTACTTGGTTAAGTCATGCTTCCGCCTATTACATTGCGTCAATGGCAACCTAGCTTGTTTCAGCTTGTCCATTATGGCTTGAAGTCGGTGTACGTTGACCGTTAGTTCGGGCTGGAGTCCGCTTTTCTCTTGAATCTGATGCAAATCTACTAGTATATGCTGTTTGGTCTCAGCCCGTCTGACAAATATTTTCTTTCTCTTTTCAGCGTTAGCCATGAACCTGGAGTTTTCGGACATCACGGTGCAGGTTAGCAAAGGATGGAAGGACAAAGGTATGTGATATTTGAATAGAAAACATCCCTTTTGGCTCCGGCCGATCAACAGGCTGATCATGACGATATTAATCCCGGGGGTAATATAATACCATGTTACGGGATGGGATTAATTCAATTGTTTAAAATAGAAGACAAGCCAATTTCAGATTTTTTTAATTTTTGATGTTGGTAATCGTCGCAAGCGCGGAAAATTCAAATTGCGTCTATTTAAACAATTGAATGATTTTCAGCTATATTTTTGGTGAGTTTCTTCATTTTTTCTGCCTTAAGATTTAGAAAAATTATTTATAATCTGTATAATTTTATAAAATTAAAACATTTTTATTTCTAGGGCGATATGGGGTTACATTTGTTAATTAGGCTATATTTGCTACGGCAGCGTTGCGTCAGTTCAGCTCTTCAGTATTGCCAACATCACAATTTAAACAAGTCTGAAATTTGCTTGTCTTTTATTTTAAACAATTGAATTAATACTATCACATTATACTACCCCCGGGCTTAAAATCGTCATGATCAGCCTGCAGCTGTAGGTAGATTCCATGCAAGTGCACACCCCGCCTCTCCACGATGCTAAGTATGTAGATAAAAAAAACTTCATTCTTTTCCCGACCACAACATCAACACCCAAAACACTCTTGTGTTCCAAATTTCAAACCACAATGACGACTATGAACTTTTATCACATTATTTTCACTTTGAATGGATGCCATCTTGAAATCGTTGATTTGTCGTAAAAAGTGTTGAGTACTGTTATTGTAGCCGGCCGCCATACCAAGTTGAATCCAGAGCAGGTTCAAAGCTGCAGATAACTTGGTCGTGTGCACAATGCCGGTAGGGAAACATGGTAGGACTTGTCCTGGTCACCTCCGAACTAATTGTGTGACTTCACTGTGTTTCCCAAGTGGTTCGGAATCCACTATAATCAGGAGGTCCACTGCCCTATGGGCTGGCATAGGACAGTCAAATTGGGGTCGCTCTATGGGCCCAAATATGAGGCCTAAGTCGTTATTAACCCGACGAACACTACTACTACTACTATTATCGTAGATAATAATACGGGCTTTCAGTTAGATTTTAATTCATTCCTCTGCAACCCATATTAATTGAGATATGAATTATATAAGGTTTTAATCGGCCGCCATCTTGTAAGTACGTAAATAGTGGATCTAGCTGGTTAACAAACTCGATCAAGACTTTTGTATGATCAATTTTTGTGCCATGTTTCATCAAAATTGGATGACATTTACGGAAGTTAGAGTGTTTCCTAAAATTGATATGTAGCCGGTGTGATTGACATCTAGGAGTGAACCAGTTTGCCAATAGCTAGAAATTCATTCGGAAACAACACACAATAATGTCAAAAAACCACTGGCAGAGCTAGGTTCAATGGCACTACAATTCTTCTGAGGTCACAATCTCAACGATTGGTTGGCAGCAACTCCCTTCATATCATCCTTGGTCTTGCGTCCTTCTCCAGTTAATCCATGAATTCCTTCTTCGGCCTTAGACCTATTAGGGCTACGTCCATAAAAAGCCAATCAATAATATAACATGCTATATAGGCTAATACTTGCAATAAAAGCCTTTATAAAAAATTTGGGTATTCCATTGAAACAGTCCACCCTCAAAAGAAATCATGGATACCGTACGTGTTTCGACTCTAAGGTTGTATTTCCTTAATTTCCTTCTGTAAGTAGTTACAATTGTCCGCCATTGTCTCATATAACTCACTGAAAACTAAGTGTTTACATTAGTGTACACTAAGTTCCGGGTGGGGGTCGCCTGTTGTCAGGGTCATTTCCTACAAACTTTTTATAAAAACCGATACAAAATACAATTGATGACCTGCATCGCGACCGCAAGGCCTCCTTGTTCTGGTGCCAGTACTACAACAAGATTCACTCTAACCGCACAACGTCACTGTTAAGGCTCCGATTCATGATCATGCCGTTCCATCGATTTAATCTAGTCACAGGGACAATATCCTAGGACCATTTCTTGGGACAATAAGCGTAACACTTTTTCGTACATGCTGGGTGCACCGGCCGTCTTACCAAGTTGAATCCAGCGGACCAGAGCAGGTTCAAAGATTCAGATAACTTGGTCGTGTGCACAGTGCCGGTAGGGAAACATGGTAGGACTTGTCCTGGTCACCTCCGAACTAATCGTGTGACTTCACTGTGTTTCCCAAGTGGTTCGGAATCCACTATAATCAGGAGGTCCCCTGTCCTATGGGTCCACGCCGTGGCCTGGGACTGTGTCCAACCATACTACTACTACTACTACTATCTATATGCAACCATGCAAATTCAAGGCAAGATATAGCCGCAGAATTAGTAACTACTCTACGCAAGATTTGCGCAAAGCATTGAAACTAAGAGGTACAGACAGAACAAAATCAAAATTCATTCAGCAACCTACTCGAATAGAAAAACGAAAAGTGGTGGATAAAAATCCAGTTTCTACTCAGGTTTATTATGATATGACGCAATATTAAAGTGGCAGTAGTTGAGGCATAAATTGTGTGTACCTGTGACTCATACCTGCACTGTCCTCAGGAGGAACTGAAGCCTTCCTGCCACCCTCTTCAAGACTCAATAACCTCTGCTATCATTTAAAGCCTCGTGCCTTTTAATCCTGGAGGTATATTCATTATAATGTATAATGCTATTATTGCTATTTGTCTTCATGGCATGCCCGCAAATATCTGTACACTCTTTGAAGTCCTTTTTACCCTCTACAAGGGTCAACAACCTCTGGAAGCCTTTGCCACCAATCATGGCCAGTGAAATTATACGGTACCTGAAGATTCATGGAACCTTATTTTTAATTCAACAATTTCTTTTCGTTTTTTTCCCTTTTTCCAACGCCTGCTTTCAACAATTCTGCTTTAAAATACCCTGACACCCTGGGTCTGTTTATTACCTTGAGGCACCCTTGGGGCAGACTCTTTTTCCTCGGGGAGAAGGGGATGTGACTGAGAGGGTGGACCTCCTGCTTATAGTGGATACCAAATCGTTTGAGGAACATAGTTGGTTTAAAACTTTAAATAAATAAATAAATATTGCCTTTTTTGTTTTATTACTAAGCCAACCTAGTGGAGTTAGGACTATGAAGCCCTCTCATATACACTCAACTAAGACGACTAGGGACCACCTGTTTTACATGCCCTCCGAAGCATGGCCAGAACATTTAGCAAGTGTGGGACTTAAACCAACAGCCATTCAGGAGAAAGTTGGAATCTGTACCACTACTCAACATGTCCCATGGTTTGTTTGTTTTCCAACGTCTGCTTTCAAAACCAACAAACAAACTACAAAAAAGTGGTTTTTACGATATGTCTGTCTGTCGCTCTGTCTGTTCATCGATTTCCGGGCAAACTACTCAGTCGATTTTGATGAAATTATGCATGTAGGTTCACAATAATCGTACCTCAAGATGATATTTTTAAGTTGGGCTAACTCAATTTTGGAGGCTTTTATTCCCAAAAAAACTCCTAAAAAACGCCTAAAAAACTTATTTCTTAGAAACGGCTCCAACGATTTCTTTTCAGTTTACATACATATTGTAGTCGTTAACAAAATGCGGTGGGTCGCTTGCCCCTTGAATCTTGATAGTTTGCTTCTGGGGGTAAAAAAATAAAAATTAGTCTATTTTAATGAAAAATGACTAAAAAATGATTAGGCCTATATAAATATTATATATAATATTATATAAATTATATAAAATGCACTGCGTGTTTGCATACCGTGTCATTATTACTGTGTGGTAAATGTATTGGTCTGCCCCTTCCATAGTATGCAATGCCATCGATTAATTTCGTGCTTCGGGATAGAGGGGGGTCCATGGGTCCAGAACCCCGCCCCCAGAACGTTAGCAGCGTACACTAGATAGAATGGAGTTTTAAATACGAGTGTATTATCGTATATTGAGGTTACCTCACCTCCGGTGACGTCAAATTGACACCCCCCCCCCCCTGGTCAACAAAATTTAACCGTAGGGAAATTATTTATTATGAATTAACTCATTATCTCTATCTAATGGAATTGAGGCATATTCATAAAGAAAAGGAAGATTCTGTAATCTGTAGTGGAGAGAATCTGGGCCTGCAATGCTAGTAGTGTTTCGAAAGGGCAAGACAGCAACCTTTAGAACCGCAGGCTATCGAAAGTACCTATTATGGATATGTTATCAATCTTTCAAAGATACCAGTTGCCTTCAGGGCATAGGAAATTTTTAAGTGCTTGTCTATGCATAGCTAGTGAGACCTACTATATTTAGGCATTCAATCTTCACCATTTAGCCTTGCTTTGCAATAAACACGCTCAGATAATATGGGACATGGAAAGTTATATAGGCCTAGGTAGGGGTAATCAGTTCTGTTTACAATTTTTTTTTTACAATTTTTTTATACCATAATTCCTTAAAAATATACGAAAGTTACTATGAAGTATCGATTAAATCATAATGTAGTAAATTAACCTACAACAGACTTACTAAATTTTGGGGGCAAACTCCCCCCCCCCTTCGCCACTGTGTCCGTCCTTGCACTAACATCTTCCGCAGGTCACTTACTACCTATCCCACTTTTTTTTTTGTCCTCACTGGTTACTCCACGAAGTGAGGGAAATATATTATGAGTTACAAAAAGGATATCGGCGCAGGTACCTCCGGATGCAACATCCAATGAGGCCCTGGGCCCAAACAAATACATGCCATAACTATTTTAAAGATCCCGTTTGTGGTTTTATTCTAATAAATACAAAGAATTTAGGTAAGTAGGAATATTGCAGTATGAGACTAAATAGACTAAATTTAATAATAAAATGGGTTGTCTGTAAGTCGGTTGTAAAGTCGGTTTACGGACGATAGTTTAACGTGACAACGCCTAAATTAACATAAACTTAATTAACTAATTAACTTGAATAATGTATGGCTAAAAAGGGAAAGAAATGTGGAAAAGCCCGTAAAAGCCCTAAAGTACTTTGAATTTTTTATATAGATAATAACGCGGCCAAAAGAGGGCTATTTTTGTTGAAAATCGTGCGCACCCCCTCGCCCAAGCAATTCAAATGGGATTGCTGGAAATGCGTCATTTTTTACAAATTTTGTGTTCCACTCGTGTGGAAGAGGTGAAGTCGTCAGCGCCCCGCGTCAGCGCCCCGCGTCAGCGCCCCGCGTCAGCGCCCCGCGTCAGCGCCCCGCGTCAGCGCCCCGCGTCAGCGCCCCGCGTCAGCGCCCCGCGTCAGCGCCCCGCGTCAGCGCCCCGCGTCAGCGCCCCGCGTCAGCGCCCCGCGTCTTCGATTTATTAGACGTTGTCACGTCAAAAGTAATGGATTAAATTCTAAAGTTTATTTCAGTACTTCCAGCATGCAATAATAAAATCGAATAAACTCGGTGTTTCGTTCGTTGCAAGTGACAATGTCTGGCTCAACTATTACAAAACACATTTTGTGTATGGCTTTTAATTAGAATGATTTTTCCTTTATTTTCAGGAGAAGGCAGGATAATTCTTCATGGGGTCAACGGAGCTTTCAAGGCCGGACACCTAACCGCCATTATGGGTCCTTCCGGTGCTGGAAAAAGTACCTTGCTGGACGTCATATCTGGATACCGGTACAATACAATACACAATACAAGAGTACTTCTGTACTCGATAACTCTGCAGTATAATACCGTAGCCGTTTTGTCGAAAACCTATTGAACCATATTGGGCTAATTTTTAGCACTTTATAAGTCTAATTTAGTAGGTAGTAATTTACCGAGGTCTTATTTTATAATAATTACACTGAAATACCTTTAACGTTTACATAAATATACGATAATAACCAAATTAGAAACTTAAGACTATATTGTATCATTATGGTGAAATTAAATCGCTTTCTGCCGCAATTTTGTGAACCTACTCTTATAGTATATTGTAGTACCTCGGTTGCCAATATAGGCTGTCTGACGCCAAATCAGGCGACTGCAGCGCCCCCATACACGGTGCGTCCAAATGGAAGCTCATACACGGGAGCTAAAAGACTTACGATCAGTCCACCACCTGTTGCCTTCTGGTTCTTTGTATACGCGTACATTAATATTTGATGAATTGCAACTACTGTACGCTGCGCCAGTTTGTATATACATTTCAAAAAAAAAAAAAAAAGTGGCAGAAAGGTTGGCTTTCAAGAAGGAGGGATATCAGTCACTTGAATTTGATAAAACAACTCACTTTGGAGCCTTCTGACTGGCCTTTAGTTCCCATATGTGATATTGTAGTATGCAACGTGTTTACCCTACGGTAGCTGACACACGACTGATTGCAGTTTGGACGTAGAAATGCACATACACGGTGCGTCCGCGTCCATTTGGACTTACAGTTTCCCCTTACACGGTACGACTACTAAATGGACGGATTGGACGGATGGAGAAACGGACGTAGGCTAAAAAGTAAATGCACATACACGGTACGACCACTAAATGGACGGACTGGACGGAAGGACTCATGGACGTGGACATCAAAAAATTTGTAAATCCAACTTGGCCGCTTCCGTCCACTACGTCCAGTCGGGTTTCCCCATACACACACGAAGCGATTTCTGCCAAATTTTGGACGTACGTCCATTTGGACGCACCGTATATACAATATACGCATACAAAATTAAAGGAAAGACTGTTCCTGTTTACACAGCACTAAAACAAATGCAACGGCAGAGGCGTAACCAGATATCACAATACTTTCTTCTTCTTCTAATGCCTCCTCTATCAAAGATTGGCGGTCATAATGGCGATTGCAAACGAGTAAACATGTATATACTGTACTTCGGACTTCCCAAAAGGATGTCAAGTGTGTAGAGTATCGAATGTACATACATGTCATGATGACTGTACTAGGGAATAGTAACGCAGTGGGTACAGTTGGTTTCCTGTTGCCTTCTGCATCCTTGTGCCGTTGACTCTTCATTGAGTTCCTCCGCCTCCGGGCCCAGTTTCCCAACCCCAGGACAAAAGACTGTGTTCTTCTCTTATACCGGCTCAAACTCGGTCCCCTATTTGTTGAGTCACCGTAGTGTGTAGAGTATCTCTTCACCAAGAGGGGACACAGATTAGGAATTTTGGCGCCTTCACCTCTGAGACCATAAAGGCATTACTCAGAAGCTCAGCTACTTTGAAGACTACCTAATGGTGAAAATAAGACTAAGTTGGTGCTACATTGTTTGTTTGGTTTGATTCAGTCCGTATACAAATAAGCATATACAGTAGGTGCTATTTTCAGATGTAGAAGTTACTGTCACTTTCGACAGTCAGCATTTCCTCAGCTTAAGGCGGTTCCCGCCTTCGCTTGAAAAGTATCGTGAGGAATACTGGACGGCATCGCCAACTACCAAAGCATGGCGGTGCCAGTATTTTGGGACTTTTCTATCGAAGGCGGGCACCGCCTTTAATCCTACTGGGTGGGAACTACCGTTAGTACCTACTGAAGAGGATCCTTACGAAACATGACACAATTTGTTACAGAACCTTCATTTTAATCTTACAGAAGTCTCGGCGCAAAAGGTGCAATCAAAGTCAATGGCAAGCCAATTGATCGGCGCCTTTTTCACAAATATTCGAGGTATATTACCCAAGAGGACCTGCTACCCCCACTCTTAACCGCAGGGGAGGCCATGCACATTGCTGCTAGTCTCAAATTGCCCTCCAGCACAACGAAAGCTGAGCGAGATGCCGTTGTGGAGGAAAATTTGCTTCTTCTCAGACTGCAGAACTCTTTCGATACACCCACATCGAATCTGTCAGGAGGACAGAAGAAGAGGTTGTCCATTGCTCTGGAACTCATCAACAACCCCTACTTATTCTTCTTGGATGAGCCAACTAGGTAAGTTGAATGGTTACCTTTTGCGTACAGTAGTTCTATTAATAATAATAATGACTTTTTTTTGTTCTATTACTATGCCAACCTAGCGGAGTTAGGGCTCTTACACTCAACTAGGAACGCCCGGGACCGCCTGCTTTACATGCCCCCGAAGCATGTATAGAAGATAAAGGCGGTAGTGTAGGACTCGAACCAATAACCTTTCGGGTGAAAATCAGAGTACGTAACACTATTCTACATGTCTTGACCGTGTTCCGTTGCCGGTGCGGAAGAAGAGATTGTCTATTGCAGGCACGTAGCCAGGGAGGGGGCTTTGGTTGGCTGAAGCCCCCCCCCCCCCGAAATGTAAAAAAATAACATTGTTCAGTTTGATGTTTCATCTGTAATTTTTTTTCTCCCTTTAAAAACACTAAAACTGTGTGCTTTTGCATGTAAATTCTTAAGAATTTGGGGGGGGGGGGGTAGACACGCCGTTTTCCATACCCCCCCCCCCGATCCCTTAGTAGTTAGCCCCCTCCAAAATAAAAACCTGGCTACATGCTTGGTCTATTGCCCCGTCATTGCTATGGACATCGCCCTTGATCAAGATGTACTTGCACATGACAAGTCATGTTCCCGTTTCAAAAATCTCAATTCCTGTCGAGACTCGAACGCCCGGAAAATAAGTTTTCCTCTAAGTGAAAATAAAAGAATATCGCCTGCGATTCGGTACGGAGGTCGATAAAACAAGAAAAGAATATCTGGGCTTTATAGCCTAACAGTATACTCTTACAATTGACTTTGGTAACGGATGCCGTCCTATAAAAATTAAATCTGTGGGTTACGTCTGGCGCACACATTAGTATTCCAGGGGCCGCTCCCACCACTATCATATAAATCATATAAATTAATTTAATAAAATTCGAGTCAAACACATTCCAGGTGTTCGAATCTCGACTACACAAATGAAATAAAGAAATTAGTAAATCATTTGAACAATCAGGGATCCTGAGCTGCATTCAGGCACTTCTCAGAGAATCCACGTTCTCACTTGTCGTAGGCAATTCAGACCACAAGACTTTACATTGCAATAAACATCACCAGATCCATTATTATAAATTTTCATAACCCTTCTTTCCTGCATTATTTTACACTGGTATTTCCCAATTAGAGTACTTGGTTAAGCCGCACTAGGGCACCATACTTAACCCAACTCCGTGACGGGTACCTACTGGCACATGACAAGTTCACACACTGACCAACAGGAAAGTTAGTTCTCTGATATTTTATTAAAATCTCGGGTTTCCAAAATTCCTAGTACCCCCTCACATTATTATACTCATTTCTCAAAACTTTACATTTTCATTTAAATTTAGCCATTATCACACTGCCAAAGTCTTCCACCACTACATAGCATTGACACTTCTCTGCCACTCTCATCCTGGGGCAACTTATCCACGCTCACCTGGGAAAAACTGACGTGACGGGGGGGGGCCTGCTCCAACTCGAAAACTCCTACATCCTTTTGATGGTGTTCCTCTCGTTAAAAAATTGTTGGTTCGAGTCCCACACTGGCTACATTTTCTGGCCATGCTTCGAAGGGCATGTAAAGCAGGCAGTCCCGGGTTATCCTAGTTGAGTGTAAGAGAGGGCTTTATAGCCCTAACTCCGCTAGGTTGGCTTAGTAATAGAAACAATAAAAAGACCTGATTTATAAAAATTCCAGCCTCATGTGGGGATTAGATAATTTGGTTAGCACTTAGAAGACAGAAAAGGAGAAGAACGGATGAACAGAAACAGAAAGAAAGAAAGAAACCGGAAACAATCCAAATGTGAGGAGCATGTATGCAAAAGGCTAATTGTCATATTTTTTCAATACTTTTTGAGTTGGTGGTATCACTGGAACCGTCGCACTGACTGCTACGAAATACAAATGATAGTTTGAAATAATAATAATAATAATAATAATAATGCGTGTATTTATCAAACAACATAACAAATTATACTGAACCGTTGCCACAAAGCCAAAAAGGCGCGTTGGGATCACCACACAATTTTTTACTGTAGTAGGTTATTTACCAGTTCGTCACACTAACAATATATTTTTTCA
Source organism: Psococerastis gibbosa (assembly GCA_963971405.1). NCBI lineage: Eukaryota > Metazoa > Arthropoda > Insecta > Psocodea > Psocidae > Psococerastis > Psococerastis gibbosa. The sequence continues at coordinate 2,832,032 of OZ020487.1, read as the reverse complement.
AACTGTATCTGTGAGTAGACTTACAATATAGTTCTTAATGATAGACAAGGTAATATTTTCATTGTATCCGGCCCTAATCATTTCATTATAGTTACTCAAACCTCTATAGTTGAGGGAATTTCTGCTGTGTGTTAATTTGTAATTAGGAACCGTGAGGAATCCACGTCCTGTTCGCCTAGTAGGCTACTTATGTTATTAGCTGAAATTCTGTCAACTTGGAAGTTACTCAAGTTACTTGCAACCATTGTCAGTAAAAAGTTTTTGTATAATAGCTCAAATGGCAAAATTCCTAACTCCTTAAATATTACCCTCCTACTAACATTGTAACCAGTTTTATTGAGCATCCTCGTGGCAAATTTTTGGCAAGTAACAATTTAAACGCGTATAGTAACAAAGAATATTAATAAAATATTAGAACCCACAATGTAGAAGCATTTAGTTTGTTTTTTGACTCTCCTGCATTTACAGTTTCATGTGACAAATCGTCTTTTGCATACCTCCTCGTAACTATAGGTATATCTTAGATGAAATAAATAAGTTATTGGTGCCAATATTATTTTCTAGTATTTCGGATATACTTCTTCATTAAAACTCATCAACTGAATTCCCATCACAACTATCAATTCTGTTATTGATAACCCTAAGCCTGATTTTCCAACGAAAATGTCGTCAAAAAACGACAAAACCTGTTCTTAACTCATCCATAAACAGTAGCTTAATCCTCTAAATAGAGAACTTTTGACCCTTGTTTACATTATAACAAAACAAACATAACAACTAAAAAAGCAGTAGATAGACCCACCTACAGAATGAGGCACTATCTACGTGCGTCACACATAACGCATACCTACGTTTACAATTATCGTAATACTTTTTTATATATTTTATATTTAATTATACTGTCACCGCTTCCAATGGTTTATTACACATTTAATTTATCAATGAGTAATGTGTAAATGGTACTACATTTGTCAGCCATTCAGATAATGTTATGAGGTAATTTCACACAAAAATTATCACGTATTTCCATCAATAGGACTCAATGACGCACGTGAAAGGCATTAGTATTCTGACAGCGTTGAATTTGGTTATAGGCCTGCAGGAAAATTTATTATTTTCTTATATTTTATGCGTCGGATATGTTCCTTTTTTTGTATCAGCTCACTACTTTATACGGGACCCGGAAAGTTTGAGGCGGAAATATTGGAGTCCGGTGTTTAGAATTCCTATAACATATTTCCCTTTTGGCCTTGTCACAATAACTAATCGCTACTGTAGTGTGTGGGCGACATTTTCTTTATGAGCACTTTTTACTTTTTTCATTTTAATTTTTACCGTATCGTATTTTAAATTATTGGCCATAGCTGTTGCATGGAAACACAGTACTTAGATTCGGTACAAACGGACGATTTTCGCAGTCATGATTTGCTGACATCTTTTCCATTGTAGACATTGGGCTAGCAGAAGATTTCTTGACGATGTCAGAAGCTGGCGTGAAGCCGCACGAACGAAAGTGCACGGTTTTCCGGATCATAGGAATCTTCTGAGACTCAGTGGCTCTGCATCGACCAGCCTTTTTCTCGTTTCGCAAAAAAAATTGTTTTTGTAGTTAGGGTATTGTAGCTTAACACAACAGTCTTGTACATTACATATTGTAATCCTGATTCCGATTCTGAGGTATAGGTCCTACCTACATGCTGGTCGAAGCCTCCTCAGGTGCTTCTTTTGTTATTTTGTTATTGCTTTCCAATTTATACGTAGTATAAGGAATGGTCGAAATTTTCGATTCCGAGATTTCAACGGATTTACAGGTCCCAGGAACCAAAAAAAAAGTGGTCTTTACGAAATATCCCCCCCCCCCCCGTGATATCCGAAATTTAACTATAGGAAAATTATTTACCATTTACCATGAAATTAATCATTTTCTCTCCCTTCTAATTGATAAATTGGAAAGCATGTTCGAGTAAACTCGGACCGGTTCTTTATTATTTCGTTTCAATTAATAGTACAATATTCATACCCTACACATCATAATTGCTATACAAATATATTTTTTTTAAATTACCCCATAGCATTAGGCTTCCGCCATCAGCCTTCTTGCAGGCCAATACAACACATAATCTGGTGTGCCTCTGCTATTGACGAGAGCACGTCTTAATGTGTTTTCTGTCCATTTCTTTACGGCGGGTGTCGCACAGAGGGCAGAAAGGTTCCGCTAGTACACCGGATGTTTTTGAAGGTTGTTAACCTGAATTCCGCCACTGAAGTGTGCCTCCTCAGGTACGTTAACGAAGAAGTGGACCATCTAACTAAATTATTAAAACAAACCAAACCATTATAATATTTACAGCCTAATTAACTTAATGCGATATGTACCCAAGCTTACTGCATTTTACTACAAATATTAGTTTAAATAAGCAGGTATACAATATGTAATGGCTTGAAATCAATAAAAAATATTTGCCATTAGGTTACAACTGCCGCTATCCATTGACAAGAACGATAATATCGTTGTATATTGTACTATCGTAAGCACGTTTAGAGTCAGCTAGTAGAAACATTTAGCGTTTTGTCTTTTTATTCTGTAGTATCTGCAATACGTGGCCCAATTGGAGAACTTAGAGCTCGGTTTTTCGTTTTATGTATAGTATTGCAATTAACATAGTTACCCTTTTTATTATTATCCACTACAACAGTGGAATCGGTGACTTGTGCAGAATCTTTAGCCAATTCTTACAATACAAAACTCGCCTATGAAAACCAGCACAGCAATTCCAAGAAAGCAAACTAACAAAAGAAAAACAGCAGCAGTTTGCTTGATATTCAGAGCCCCTGGACCATGACCAATTTTTCGCTCGCCCAACACCAACAGTTCATTCAGCCAATTTTTAATTATTCCTCCCTCCATGATATGCATCACAATGTCCTGAAACAATTCTTTGAGGGGGTGACCGCGACACATGAAAAAAGTAGGTGAATACGGCAGGACTATTTCCTTCACCAGATGAATCAACGGATGCTTAGCTTCGTCCAGATGATGCTTCGAAATCTCATAAAGTGCCAAAGTTTTCATAATTTGAGCGAAAACAGTTCGATTTTTGTAAATCAGCTTTAGAGTGTTGACGTAGTCATCAGTAAGGACATGTCTGTGCGGCTGAAGAACAATATTCCAAACTTCGTGTTCGGTTTGGTTGTAAGAATCTCTTCCAGAAGGATACAAATACGCATTAAGTCCGTAGTCTACAGCTTCCTTAAATGTATCTAACTGGTTTGCTACGTTAGGCCGCGTGTAAATGTCGTAGAGTAGCGACTGATACGCTAATGTTATGTTGATAATATACAGATAGAAGGTTGCCAGCAAGATACGCTGTGTTGTAAAAGGTTGTACTGGGATTCCGATGTACAAGTTTAGAGCGAGAGCGTTGAAGATACAGTCTTGGACAGTTGACTTTTTCATAGGTCTATAAGTTCCTTGTACTTCTGAGAATAACAGAAGTAACCCGGCCATGATTAAAAGTACTATGACAAACATTATCCACATATCGATTGTAAAGCTTCTGATTATTATATCGTACGAGTCCCGAGGCTGCATTAGAGGCATTAACCAATTGACAGAATCTTCGTAATGCGACATCAATGCGTCGCCAAGTTGAAGGCGTTCATAAGATCGTCTGACGCCGTGGAATAAAATATCAGCTTCTCTTCGGTAAAGTAATCCAAAAAGGCCGCTAATTTGATTATTTGCTCCCATGAAAACCCATGGTTTTTCAGTTGTTCGATATTCTATTCGAAAATTTAAAAGACTTCCTATTGTTTTCAAGACACGAATTTCAATTCCGTCGACATAAACGTTAGGAACTTTAGGTTTTAATACGTAGGGTTCAGCTTCGGTAACAGCAGCTGTAATTAAGAATTTGTTGAAATCCCTAGGAATTTTGTTTGGAAACAGATTATCATTTATCCCCAGTTGAGAAACATTAGCATCTTGATAGGGAAACCAAGTGTAAAATTTATACTGGTTTACATTTATGAGTAATACTGTGACATTTATAGCTTTTCTGTGTTTAAAGAGATGCTGAACAATTTTGAGCGGAAAATCTTCATTTCCCTCTAAAATCACGAACAAAATGCAAGCGTTTGAATGCCAGTAATCACTGTTTGCCAGCGCATCAGCCCTTTCCAAAGCTTCGTTTCGCGTAGAAAACAACACTACGCCCATCTCCAGTCTACGTTTGCCAGTTTCTGCAAATTTATAAATGGGTGGAGTAGTTATATCACTCTTGATAAGAACTTTCACCCTTGGTGCAAAAAATTGCATAAATGATTGGAAAATCTCCATCTCAGGGGGCAATAAACCTTTTTTAGTTTGAAAAGTGGTATGTTTTGGGATAACCAGCAGAACAGTCTCTTTTGATTCAAAGCTTAAATGAATTCTTTCCAAAATAGACAAGACAACATTGTCAGCCTTAGTACTTTTGGCAGATTTTGTAACTACAAGAAATATCAAATAAAAACAAAGATTTAACTTAACAGACGTCATGTCACTAAGACTTCACTGAATATTGTACCTTGTGTTCCTCAGTAAACCGTTCATTTGTGGATTTCCTTGTATCTTACGTACCTACTGTAGACAAGTGAAAACTCATTATGTATAATCATAGATACAAATCAGGTTCTTTTTTACGTCAGGGGTGGCCAAATTCAGCTATCAATATGCCTATGCATAGTGCAATCCTTTATTGGAACGGTCGATGGTCAAGGGGAAGAACTAATATAGTCTCTACCTGTTCGATATATTTAAAATTTAAGGAGCTAGAAACTAGAACTCCAAACTTCTTCATCCTTTGAAAAGTCCCGGTAAGGAGCATTGTACGGCTCTGCTTTGCATTGATAGATAGCGGTGCCATCCGGTATTCCTTGCCAAATATTTCCAAAGCGTTGCGTTTGTAAAACCGAGTCTAGGAGACAACCGAACGGAGGGGAGAAACATAAAAAAGCAATCAAACTTGACAAGAACTTTCGATCGTATAGTTATAAAAAATGCCACATCCCTTAGAAGAAATGCTCATCAACATCATGGTGTACAGTATATGGGCATCACAATTCACAAACACCAATTGGCCACAATTATTGAACTTGATTTATAAAAAAAAAATAACTGAGAATGTCAAGTCGAAGGAATGCAAAAGCTGTGGCCAATCGGTGTTAGTGGCGGCCACAAACAGTACGTGTATCAAAATGTAGCGGAGAGGTTTTCAAAGGGTTTTGCATTTTTAATAGGTCTATACGATTATTATTTCCTGTGAAATTGGATTTTGTTAAATAAAAACAGTGGGGGTCCGAACGTCTCTACATTCATTCGACACAAGGACAAAGTGGACGTCCCAACCACGAGTTCTTTGTAGAAAGCCGAAATAATTTCACAGGAAATTGTAGAGCTATCAAATACATCGCATCTCTTTGAAGAAATACTCCTCTACATTATGATATGTGATATATGTGACAGCCACCAACACCAATTTGGTCCCAGGTTTGGGAAGATCTCCACCTGGCGCCCTCACCAACCTTTTTTTTATACTATGCATGTTATAGAAAGGCACAAAGCCTATTTTAAAATGTAAATGGGCATTTCTGCTTAGGGATATCATATTTTTGGCAAGTCTTCGATCGATATATCATGAGATATTTTTTTATTTTGTCCAATTATAAGGCATTCCCACCCGTGGCTCAAGTAAGCTGAGGATTTATCTAGCTCACACTATCTTCAGAACATACAGTATGTTATATTTTGGTTTTATTAAATAACTTGGAAGGGTAGATCAATAGCCCCATCCAATGACCCCAAAATAATGATGGTCTCAAATCATGGACTTTCCGGCAAGGTCGGATACAAGGGGGCAGTGGGGTGCCCCCCCCCCTCAAAATTAGAAAGCCTGTTGTGTGTCAATGTGTTACGTTATAATTAAATTGATAATAAATACGTTCGTTATATTTTGACATTTTGACCCACCGCTATCCCCCCCCCCACCCCCAAATATGGGCTTGACCCAACCTTGCTCTGAGAGCACCATCATTTTACCCAACCCTGGTGCAGACCTTTCGTTCCCTATTTTACATCAATACTATGCGATTACTCGTGATAGCAATTAATTACATCGTCAGACGTTATATGTATCGCACCATATAACGTATAATGACTTCTCATCAAGCGGACAATGATGTAAATAAGCTTAATAATAAAATTTATACCTGCAACGCTCATCAGTTCGGTTTTATCCAAATATTTGCATTAAAACCGGATCTGCCCCTTTTTCGATCAAATGCTCACATGTTGGTGGCAGCATATATTGTATTACTGAAATTATAAACAACTACCGCACCTACTAATTATTGTAATTTATTTATTTAAATTTCTATCTTACAGTTATTTTGTTCAACCACATATTTTTTCATTCATCCCATTTTTTTCAGACATTTCGCTCCCATTGTTAATTTAGGTAGATCCCCAAAGTTAAGATCTGTTTTCAGTGCTGACGATTCGACCCGTGTGAGTTTGCTTTCCTGTTTATAAGTAGTATAAGGAGAGCTTTGCGATGGCTGCAATGTTCGATTTCGAGATTTCCGTGTACTTACACGTTCTGATGTCCTAGGAACCCACAACAAAGTGGTGTGTACGAAATGTCTGTCTCTTCAATGATGTAGTAGTCTGTATTATTGATATTGAATACAACTCTACTGAGAAACCAGTCAACCACTAGTTTGCAACATCGGGAACTTTGGTGTTTAAACATAATGTCGCCAAATTGGGGACTTGTGCGGCACCTAAATCGATTTGCTCTGCGAGCGTATAGGGTCAACTAGGACCCTGCGCATCAACTGGTCTTTCCAATCCTGTCCAACCTCTGCACACTGCACTCTTAGAGGCGAACGACATATTGAAGTCAATACCAGCCTCTAGGTACCGGTACCTCCAACCTGCGGGCTGCGGGCTGCGGAAGCGGAAGACTGTCAACGGTCGATCCAGAACTCAATTTTGGAGGGGTCAAGGCACGAAACAGAATCAGATCTTGTTTCAAGTACCGATATAGGTAGAAGGTGGGAAGTTTTAAAAAAAATTATTGTCCCGTTTCAGTAGTGCGATTCATACCCTACACTTCATAATTTTATTGTTACACAAATATATATATATATATTTTTTTTAATTACGCCATAGTATTAGGCTTCCGCCATCAGCTTTCTTACAGCCCATTACAACACATAATCTGGTGAACCTCTGCTGTTGACGAGAGCAGGGCGTTTTCTGTCCATTTCTTCCCGGGTGTCCGCTGCTTCACCTATGCGGTGAAGGTGTTTTTGAAGATAGTCATGAGTTATTAACTTAGAAATTCTGCCACTGATTGGTATCAGGGTAGGTTCTTTGGCGGCCTGTCTTTCTTCTGCAATAGCTCTTCCCACGTCTTCCCAGCGGCGTCGGTCCTGTTAGAATTCTATGGTACCTATCATATGCGGCATATTTGCCTCTTACAGTCACTTAAAGTCAAGGGTTTGTCAGGTTATTCCATACCAGCTTCCTCATGGAAATTAAAGACAATGTTCTTTCTTTCTTTATTAATTTATTTCTCTGGCAATATTCATCGTCAAGTTCCTCTCTGTCTAATGAAAGCCCATTTAATTCTCCCCCCCCCCGCTGTGGGTCCAACATTGGTGACCGCACGTGCAAAGACGAAGACCGTATAATCAGAGTAGTATGTATACCATTGTCAGTATATTTCTCCACACGATAGTTTGGTTATTACGGAAGTAAAGGGTTCCCCTTTGCATCTCACTTATTAGGTACGTGTCATTGTTTCAGTGGTTTGGACAATGTATCGACGAAGCAGACGCTGAAACTTCTAAGTCGTCTAGCCAAAGGAGGGCGAACCATTGTATGCACCATTCACCAGCCCAGTGCCACACTCTTTGACATGTTTGACAGTGTCTATGTGCTGGGACGAGGTCGATGTGTCTACCAGGGTTCCCAACAAAATTTACTTCCCTTCCTCTCTTCAGCTGGCTTCAGGTGCCCAACGTATCACAACCCTGCTGATCATGGTGAGTGTATATATACGATATGTAGCTAACAAGTGTGTATATGCCATACGATTTTGTTGTCTTATTCCGATCAGCCGTTCGATGTTTATAGGCACGTTCACTTTCTTTGGTTGCTGGTTTGCAAGGTATTGACGTGACTTTAATTGGTGCGCCGACTCTTGACCAGGTCAAGGTCACTTCCCCGCAGGGTCCTCTTGAATTTGATCTCTGAAACATCCCATCCAATTACATTTTTACCTCTTACCTTTCTATATGCTTTCAGTGATAGAGGTAGTCGACGCAAGTGACGACAACATATCAGTATTATCAAAGGCCATGGAGAACGGGCGGATATCACATTCGAGTTCCAAAGAAGAGATCAACGTGCTAGACTATACGTATGACAGCACCGTTGAACAGGCTGGCCATATTTCGAGACACTCCTCATCTGACAACAGTGAAGACTTCCTCTGCGAGATCGCCTACAAAAATCTCAGCAATGCAACCGTCGGGATTTTAACTAACTCATTCTGGCATGAATTTTGCGTCCTATATAAACGGATGACACTGCAAATTTGGAGAAATAAGGTAAACTCCCAAGAACATATTTAACCTCAACAAAACAATGGAACCTGACTATCTAGTCTATACTAAGCATTTTTCCACCTCCCTGTCAGACAAAGCAATGGAAGGGCGAAATAAAGTGGACCTGAGGAAAATGTCAATGGCTGATAGGAAAGATATGGCAGGGTACAAGAGGCCAGAGCCTACCACGAGCAGCAGCAGCAAATGAAGATGAAAAGAAGACTCTATTGGACAAATCGGCCATTTGACGGAAACTTATGCATTTTTTTTATGAATCAGCTATTGCGACTTTGAACTGCCATATCTCAATTCCTCACAATATTTTACCTTCCTTCTAATTTATGTTTCAGTGGGCTCTAAAAGTTCAATTCCTCCATCACGTAGGATGTGGCCTCCTGGTCGCCTTGGTATTTTACAATGCAGGCATGGATGCCGTTCAATATTTCTCGCAAATCAAGTTCTGTGTAGGGTACATTCTATTTCACACCTACACATACATCATGTTACCTGTTTTAACATGTAAGTGTTTAAGTTTGAGTAGTATCCATTTTTTTTCATCGGTATTTGCTTTGAAAACGTCTTTCTTTTACGCTTATGCATCAGCCATGTAGGCCTATCGAAAGTTACCTAACCTATGAGACAATATGTCTCGACAGTTCACTTTTTCGATTCCAAATCACCCTACATTAGTCTGATTTCACATGGGAGTTTAAAATTTGAATTAATGCATCACGAAAGGCTTTCTGCCATGGTATAGGTAAAGTCAAACGAACATGAGTATTTTAGAATTAGATCATGGATTATGGTGGGATCTGAATGAGCAAATTAGAAAAAAATATTAGTCAATCAAAATTTTATCACTACTCAAACTTTCCTCTTTTCTGGGAGGAATACGGAATAATTGGACGCCAATGTGACTAATTGTTGATTATGTTATATGTTTCACCTTCCAGCCCCTCTTATTTTTTAAACTAAGTTTGAAAAAGGTTGAAGACGAGATACTGCCATAGTCAGATACGTTTTCAATAGGCCTACTCCAGTCTTAACTTGTGGAAATATTCAAGGAAAGAAAACCGTACAGTGCCTGTTTCGTTTGAGGTACGAAAAAAATTTGTTAAACGTACAGACTTATAGATTTTATTTCTCCTCAGTTCCGACCGAAATTAAGAACGTCAAGAAGGAGCATTTCAACCGTTGGTACAGGGTGCCATCATACTACTTGGCCAACATGCTGACCAAAATGCCCACCATGTTCGTCTTTGGAGTCATCTTTTCCGCCATGATGTATTTCTTTGCCGGTCTACCCGCTCAACTCTTCCGGTTCTCCCAGTTCGCACTCATCGGGTTCATTACTGCGCTGACGGCAGATTCACTGGGTATTGCTATTGGCTCCATCTTTAATGTCACTGTAAGTGCGATACAACAAACAAACAAACCCTATCAAAATTGTATGTTACTTTAATTGATTGAATTAGATGTATACTATAATTAGTTTATTATTAGTTTTCAACATTTTTCTATTATTTCTACTTTTGCTTTTGGATTTCACCATGTAGGTATACTTGTAATAGATGTAGGGAGGCGAGACGTAAGAGTATCACACACCTCTTTTGAATTGGCTCATTTCGACATGCAATGGAGATGTAGTTGAGCAAGAGTGGTGAGTCCCTCATTTTGACGTCAACTAGTACAGACTTGCACAAAGACCATTCACCATACCACAGTTTCGATCCAAATATACAATACGTATATACGCAAATATACAATATACAATAATTTCACACTTTAGTCACGTTGTTTCTCAATTATTTGGCATATTCATGGCTATAATTCTAGATGTCCCCTGATAACAAATCTTTTTTTTTCACAGAATAGTTCTGCTGTAGGACCCGCCGTGGTAGCACCATTCCTTGGTCTCTCCGTCTACGGTCTGGACTTTGCAAGAGACCTTTCGTGGCCTGTTCGGGGCATACTACGAATGAGCTTCATGCGCTGTGGTGTCGTCGCTGTCATCATCACAATGTTTGGCTACGACAGAGAAATGATGAAGTGCGACGATGTCTACTGCCATTTCGAAAATCCCAAAAAGGTTTTGCAATTTACCAATCTTGAGGATAAGTCCGTCTGGAGTGAAATTGGCAATATGGTTCTTTTGCTGGCTGTCTTTCGGATAATAAGTTACGTCGCTTTGAAATATAGGCTCTCGTTTAAAGGTTAATCCAGGTAATGTGTTTTTTAGCGATGTTTAGTATTCCTTGGGTTACACCAAAAGTTGCCCAAGTTGGGACACAAGATTCACCAACATGTGTTGAGAGCATCTGTTGCTAACATCTTTTGATTGATTTTTGTAAATTGTTGTCACCTTTTAATTGTGGACAACATGTTGTCTGTCATGATTTACATGTTCCTTTACACAATAATAACAAGTATTTATTTAAAAGAGTCTTTATTTAATTCTTGAAATCGACATTCTCAATGCATCCAAAATGCCCACGCCGCGACGACTGCTTGCGCATATCGTTGCCATGCCAACTTTCTATTACATTGTCGGTCCAGTGTATACGCGTCTTTAGCCCCCTCGACACTGTCACCAGCAAATGTGATCAACATCCTTTCATCTTTACCGACTCTGGGTGGGAAATGTCATCAACATAATTCAGCATGTCAGCGAAAAATGTCACTAACATGTTTCTGATAGATTTTTTTGACATGTCGACTTTTTTTGACAACATGTTGTCAGCATGTTGGCGGTCCCGTGTAAACACAGCTTAAGAGACTCTGATGAGACTGGGAGACTTGTATCTCGGTCCTGGTAGTATATGTTAAGGTTCCCAAGTCTCTGTCTCATAGCCAATGCTTTGAAGTTGCCTCGGATCTCCGCTTAGGTCTCGTCCGAGACCGAGTCACGAGACCCACAGACACTATTGAGTCTTGCTGTAATATCCAAAGTAATTTTAAAAGAACTTACTATTGATTTGCTATCAGAAGGCTTACAGTAGAATGGATATGGGGATTATGACTCACTTCTTACCCTATACCTTCCAACTTCGTGAGTGAGCTAGAATCCTCATTTACACACTACTTTTGTGTAAGGTCTCCCGATTTAATTATAATAATGGAGTGATTACAAGATAGGTGTAGCTTAAGTTTTGAGTATCAGTCGTCGGATCTAGCCTAAGTATTTTCATTCCATACGACAAGTATATATACTGTACGTCAAGCTATTTGAATCAGCATTAATTAATTGTTGATTCTGTTGACTTTATATTTGTTGGCTACTTTAAAAGTCGGCTTCGGTGGCAAGGTGGCAGTGTGCTTGTATAGTCCACGCAAATTGAGAAAAGTATGGACATGGAATATTTTGATCCTGTGGAACACGATAAAAATATTTCATGCACCATTTTGTGTTACCTTGTTGCATTGGATGCAAGGCATAACAAAAATAGTGCAAAGAATATTTTTACAGTGTTGCACAGGATCAAAACATTCCATGTCCATACTTTTCTCATTTTGCGTGGACTATACTTATATCTCTATAAACACCTTGTGATCGGAGACGTATCGTAACTCGACACAAACTAAGTATACCTTCTAAGTTACTGACAATCGGATACATATTCGTTAAATTGTTTATTGTTATTATTGTTAAATTTAAAAAAAATATATGCATGTAGGCCTACTTTATTGAATTTGTTGGATCTATCATACATGATTATTATAGCCTATAGGTTTGGTTGAAGAAAATTACAGCTAAATTTGAGGCAATTACAACACAAACTTATGTACAGTACCTGATATTATAGATTAGCATGTGGATGTGTGCATTAATACTAGTATACGTTGATCCATACCAAATTGTTGGATGTCGACTATTTTTAAAAGAAAGTGTATTGAAATAAAATATTATTATAAAAAATATTGATATAAAATATCATATTCATCATTATTATTAAATTATAAGTTATTGTTGTACCTACAGGTGTTTTGTTTTAATTATTTCCTTATCCTGCAGCCCTATTATGGTGATTTGGGATTAAGATAATACCGGGGGTCATTCTATTATTTTCAACAAATATTCGAGTGTGCAGGCTAATAGGGGAGGGGATATCAGTAGGGGAGTAGCTAAGGCATGACTTTGGGGGGGGGGGGGGGGGGAGGTGTGTCTATTTTGCCAACTCAAAAAACTTATAAAATAGACCTACCAAAATAATAACTGGGATGATTAGGTAAGCGTTGTATTACAATTACATTATTACATAGGTGGACAAATTCATGTTTTTACTTAGGGCGGGTCCAGGACAGATTTTCGGAGGCGGCCAGTCCGGGAAAAGTGGGTGTAGCCTACCAAGTCAAATTAATCCTTAGCGAGTGTGTTTTTTAGCGAAACTATAGACACATTAGTTTTCAGTGCATTGTTTGAAAAGCCCATGCGCCAGATTGCTGATTGGTAGTGAAGAGGGGCCCGGGAGAAAAATTTGAAACTATAACTGCAAAATAGTGGGGTTTTACGAATTTTAACGTTTTTTTTTTTTTTTTTTAATTTTAAGCTTATAAAGGAATGCTTAATTACTTATTCATATTGCTGGAAACTGGGAGGGGCCGGGCATAGGCGTAGCCAAGGGGGGGTCCGGACCCCCCCAAATTGAGCAAAGCAACACATTTTCAGATATTTATTTAAAAAAATTCCCCGGGGAGACCCTGGTACCCCTGTTTCCAGTTTTGTTAATATATAAAGTTATCGTCTGACAAATGAATTTTTTTTTGCCATCAAACTATTTCAGGCCTATCATTTTAAAAAAATTCCCCGCGGTAGCTCCGGGGCCCCCCTTGTTAGCTGTAACATTCTTAATGTAAAATATGAACATAACTGCTTTCAATGTGCGTATATTCCACTATTTTGGGCCTACACTTTTTCAAAATTATTCCCCTGGGGGAGACCCCCGGGTCCACCTTTCTTGCAGTAGGTCTACTATTCTTCGGCTGTAAAACCTAAGCATTATTAGAATGGGTTACAAGACGTACTGTATAAGAATCCAATGTAGGGTTTCTCTCGTGACTTCGTGGAAACGAAACATAATGTGTAGTAATAAAATTTAAAAAATCGCACAATAATATATATATTTATGTGGAAATTGTGCAAATTTGTTTAATTTTATTGCTCTACACGTAGGCCTACTATATATGCATCAAAATGTGTAAAATTCCACAATTTCAGGCCGATTTTTTTCAAAAACCTTCCCCGGGGGAGACCCTGCGGCCTCCGACCCCTTGGGTGGGGAAAAGATGTGTAGCCTACGTCCATGAGGATGGCTATCCTCTTTTTTTACTATTTTACGAAAATAAGGGGGGGAGCGCCAAATGAAACACCACCCCTTTCGAAAACCTATCGTAAACGGGCAAACTTTATGTATTGATGTTGCATGCAAACTGGACCCCCCCCCCCCTAAAAAAAAAAAAATACTGGCTACGCAACTGGGGCCGGGGTCTCCCCCGCGGGAAAATTTTGCAAATGTACGTGCAAAATAGCAAAATATCACATTTCGGATGGTGACGATAGGCAATTGATGCTGACTGCAAAAGATTGTCCATGTGTTTGTCGTCTGCCAACAAAACCCTTGTTTATTTTTACAATTTACGTATGAGTTGGATGCTTGTGTCAACTAAAATTTCAATTTCACGCGCCTTTTTCTAAGTTTGACCAACCGAGTTGGCAAGTTAGTTACATAAGAATAAAACATTAGCACAATCTTATTTTAAGCCAACTTTATTGCTTTCCAATTTATGCGTAGCCTAGTATAAGGAAAGCTTTGTGATGGTCGAAATTTTCGATTCCGAGATTTCAACGGATTTACACGTTTTGAGGTCCCAGGAACACAAAAAAGTGGTTTTTACGAAATGTCTGTCTGTCGCTCTGTCTGTCTGTCTGTCTGTCTGTCTGTCTGTATGTCTGTTTGTATGTCTGTCTGTCTGTCTGTTCATCCATTTCGGGGCAAACCACTCGGTCGATTTTGATGAAATTTAGCATTTAGGTTCACAAAAATTATACCTCGGCTTCCTTCTTTTTATTTTGGGCTAACTCAATTTGGGGGGAATTATTCTCAAAAAACGCAAAAAAAAAACGTCTAAAAATATTATTTCTCAAAAACGGCTCCAACGATATCTTTTAAATTCACAAATATTGTAGTAATTATTAATTTTAATAAAATGCGGGCGGTCGCTTGCTCCTTGATAGTTTGCTTCTGGGGGTAAAAAAATAATAAAAATAACTAAATTTTAATGAAAAATGACTAAAAAATAATTTTTCGGCGAAACCTCTCTATCGATGATTTCTACCTTCAGGCATGTTTTAATGTGTTAAATTGAGTAACGAAACCGGACAGGTTGCTTTCCCAAAATACGTTTTGGTTTTGTGGAAAAAAAGAGTATTTGAAAAAATGAAAAGAAAATTCACGGTCAAATACATTGCGTGCCCTGCCATTATTACTGTGTGGTAATGTGTTGGTCTGACCTATCTAGAATTTACCTCACCTCCAGTGACGTCAGGTCCCCGAGATATCCGAAAATTAACCATAAGAAAATTATTTACCACGAAATTACTCATTTTCTCTATCTACTTATTGATAAATTGGAAAGTAATTGGAAAGTAAATTCGGACCGGTTGTTCTGTAGTTTTTGCTTTCCAATTGATACATTGTATAAGGAACACACGTTTTCAGGTACCAGGAACCAAAAAAAGTGGTTTTTACGAAATGTCTGTCTGTCTGTCTGTCTGTCGTTCTGTCTGTCTGTTCATCGATTTCCGGGCAAACTACTATGTCGATTTTGATGAAATTTAGCATGTAGGTTAACAAAAAACATACCTCGGGTCTTTTTATTTTATTTTGAGCTAACTCAATTTGGGGGGAATTATTCTCAAAAAACTCAAAACAAAAGTCTAAAAAACCATTTCTCAAAAACGGCTGCAACGATTTCTTTTAAATTCACATATATTGTAGTCGTTATTAATGTTGACAAGATGCGGGGGTCGTTTGCCTCTTGATAGTTTGCTTCTGGGGGTAAAAAATAAAAATAACGAAATTTCTATGAAAAATGACTAAAAAATAATTTTTCTGCGAAACCTTTCTATCGATGATTTCTGCCATCAGACATATTTTAGGTGTTAAATTGAGTAACGAAACCGGACAGGTTGCTTTCCCAAAAAAAAAAAACTATTTGGTTTTGCACAAATATTATTTTTTGAAAAAATGATAGAAAATTCGCGCTCAAATGCATTGCGTGCCCTGCCATTATTGCTGTGTGGTAATTAATGTGTTGGTCTGACCTATCTAGAATTTATCTCACTTCCAGTGACGTCAGGTGGACGAGATATCGGAAATTTAACCACTGGAAAATTATTTACCATGAAATTACTCTTATTCTTTATCTACTATAATGTTGATAAATAGCCTGTTCGAGTAAACTCGGACCGTTTCTTTTCTTTGTATGGAACTCTATTTTTGCCAACTGAGCAAAGGCAAATTACCAACTTTCGCCAAAAACCAAATTATTGGGGGGGGAGGCTTCCCCCCCCCCCTATAGCTTCTCCCTGGATATTAGACACAAAGTGAACCATTTTCTTCATATAATTGTCGTTTAATATTTAAGAAAATTGCTTAAAGAAGTGAAATATAATTTTTACAACATGACTAGAGTACACTCACCTGATCAATAATTGAATTGAATAGCCTATACCTTATATTTATTATATTACTGTATAACGTACCACACAAAGTTCAGAAATACAACTGACATTCATATCTAAGAAGCAATTTAAATTACATGAGTGCATATTTAGCCGCTATTGTTTATAGAAAAAACTACACTGAGTTGTCCCATTCGTGTCACGGCAAAAAAATCTCAATCAGTTGACTGAGGCCCACTGTGCAAGTGTAATGCGACCAACAGCCATCTAACAAATCCTACTATATATGCGATGTGAACTTATTTGTAAGATGACGATAGTTCACGTAACACTTAATCACACTAAGCCAGCACGCTGGGATTTGTTAAAGGTTTTCATTTCCCGCCACTAAACTGCATGTCACTACTCTGTGGCCGATGTTGCTCTCTGTTGTTACAATTATTCAATAATTTGCCGGTTCTGTGTGTTAGCTTAACATGAGTAGAGGGTTAAGCATTATTTGTCTAACAATATGATTTACGGACTAATAATAAAGATATTAACTTCATTTATTTTTTTTATTATGCTAACATCATTATTTTTATAATCATTATTCGTACATCATGACGTGATAGTAGCGGGAAAGCATGATTTTTATTCTGTGACGTCACGTCACGTCATGTCACGTCACGTCATGGGTCAACTTTAGTTTAGTTTTCTCTAAAAGATTCATATTATGACATGAATGGAAACATACAGTAGCCTACATGTCGCACATAGTATAGGGAAGAGTAGTTCGTATTGTCTAAATATAGGAACATTAGACTATAATTACGTTTGTGGCATAATAGGCATAAGAAGCAAACTGCAAATAAACTAGCCTAATATGTTTTGGTAGTGACGTCACATTATATGAAAAGTAATTTTAGTATAACATTTATAGTCTTACTGTATGTACATATTAAAAAATTCTCTTGCAATATGGCCATTCGCCTAATTCCCATGACAACGTGTAGCGGTGTAGTGTTTCCTGCAAGATGGTTATCTCCATTTTGAATTTATATTTATTTTCATTTTTATATTCATTCATCTTAAGATTAACCAAAATAGCAAAAAGATAGCCTAACTATGACGTCACCATCAAGTTCAATAATAGCTCATAATGATTAATAATTAATCATTTAATAATGAAATCAATCTGATGCAGGAAATGCATGAATCTTTTATTCAACAGTCATTCAAAATAAAATTAAAGTTAAATAATTACAATAACTAAAGCGAAGCGAAGACGTTTAGCGAAAAAAATCTTAAATATAAACTTAACGCAAATAAATCTTTAACATTATGGTACACTGTAAATTACAATACGAAAATATTCATTTATTATTATCTGGCAATTTCAAAATTTGCATGAGGGTTAATTACAAATGTTACCTACTGTACCTACAGGTACCTATTTCTTTTCTGGATGGTTCACAAAGGCTCCAAAAAATTCCTGCTGGGTACAAGACAGTTACCCAGACTGATAAAACATATAAATATAAACAAAAGGACCACTTCCAATGTATGCCGCAGTAATAAAGCCTAACTAATTACGAAAATATAATAATTCGTTCAAACCCCAGCAAAGAGCAATGTAGACTGTCTACAGTCGACAGTTCACTGTCCCGTATCTATGCCTGGTATTTACCAAAAGTCGATAAAAAAAATCGGTGACCATTATGCCAAGTGTAAGGAGAATTCTCATTAGCTGTGGAGGACAGATACTCTCTTTAGCAGAAGAAAAAAAAATTCAACCTGCTGTGATTGAGTTGTCAATTCCCAATTGATACGCCCATTATTAACTTATTGATAATCCTCGCTTTGATTGTTGATGGTTTGGTTTGAGTAGAGCTTTGCCGCCATAATTTATTTTTGGAAGTTGATAATGTAATAATCTAGACCCAAATGTTAGGCTAGTTAACTTTTAAGATTAAATAAATAAATTTTAAATTTTTGTTCTATTACTAAGCCAACCTAGCGGAAATACGGCTATAAAGCCTTCTCTTACTCTCACTAAGAACGACCCGGGACCGCCTGCTTTACGTACCCTCTGAGGCTCCAAAGAATGCCCAGGAAATGTAGCAATGGGACTCGACCCAACAACCTTTCGGGTGAAAGTCGAAGTCTGTAACACTACTCTACATGTCAATCACCCTGTCAGTCAACTCCCCTTTCCCAGAGCCCACAGGTGAAAGAGACTGCCCTTAGGGTGCCTCAAGTTAACAAAGACTCACTCCCCCCGCCAGGCTGACAGGTTGCTTAAAGCAGAAATGCTGAAAGCATGCGTTAGAAACAACAACAACTCAATAATATTATTAAAATGATCAACATAACCGACTGCGTCCCCACCCCAATAAAAGATTTCGCCTTACCCTGTCTGCCCTCCTCTAGAAAGAAAGCTGCGGCCGCCCTTGGGAAGAGCTGAGTTGGTATTAATGCGCGAATTTTAAATTGTAAAACGTTTTTTCTATTACCATCCGCAACAACAAAGTTGCATAATCGAGTATTTGAAGGATTTATTGGCATTATTCAGTGTTATTGACCTTCATTTGTAGTACCTAACTACTCCGCCCGGCGCGGCGCCCCATAACCAAGCTTCCGCATTCCTTTCAGGGACCTTTTCAGTAAATCCAAGTTCTGTGTTGTCTCGTCATTTAATACCGGAATTTAATTAAAATTTTGAAAGAAGCTGCAACCTAACTTCATGCATTTAAGCTGTTCGTAGAAGTAAACAATGTATGGGGTGTGTGTCGTAAAAACACATGTTAGAAGTCAAACATTACAAGGAAACATATTGATTCATCAATAACTTTTGGATACTATAACCACGGACAACGAGAAAGAAACTCCTCCGATACCCGAAGGTGAGCGAGACTAGAGACACTTAGCGGACAACTCCAACGCTAAGTTCCCTCCCAACAAATAAGATCTTGGCGCTGCTTTTCGTCACACAAGAAGGTTGCGGACAGGGACGGATCTAGCCTATTTTACGGGGAGGGGTAGTGGTGGGTCAAAATTGAATAAACTCATTTCCTATCGATTAAATTATAATTCCTCCCCCCCCCCTACCCCTTCGTATCCGTCCTTGGTTGCGGATCAGCATTTCAAACCTCTCCCGTAAGGAGTTTCACTTCAAAAGTTAAATTTCCTTCTTTTGGTACCTACCTAAGTAAATCTTCGCATAAGTCAACTGCTAAAGAGAGAACCGGGCAACAAGCGTTTTTTATATTTAAATTGGTTTAATTGGATCGAAGTGTTCTGAAGTGGATTTTAGCAGCTCAAAACTCAGACTCTCCCATGACGAGGTTCATCAGGCGCTTGAAACTTCCGCTCTGGGCGATATTATCGTCCGAATGGCCCATGGAGTTGACGTGAGGACCATATTGCTGGGGATGTTGACTGGGAGACGTCGATGACCTCGCCTGAAATCAACGAGTAATCTGTAATGTGTAAAACTGGGAATAAATCATGTGATTGGTTAGTGATCATTAACAAAAAATATGTACTTATAGTGCCAAGTTAGGCCTTGTGCCCTCAGCCGCAATTGTGGGGGGGCCCCTTCTTGGGCAGAAAAGTCTTATACCCTTGCACGAATATTCCACTATTATTTATAAAATATATATTGTGACAAGTTTATTTATTGACTTTAGTTTGTTTTAGTTTTTTAATCTATTGCGATTTTGTAATTTGCGGCTTTTTGTGGGGCCCCTTTTGGGGGGGGGGGGCGCTGGGGCCATGACCCTGCCTGGCCCCATAGCCAAACCCGGCACTGAGTACCTGCATAATGATTGTCATTCAGAATCTGCAATGCAGACTTCGAATTAAATTTAATATAATAACTTTGTTTAGTCCACCAAACGATGAGCTTGTGTCGAAACCGATCGTAAAGTAATATATTGTTTTTATTTTGTGCTCCAAGCAAAGGTAGTCTACGATTTTTATTTTTATTATGTCTAAGTTCCACCAAGTCACCGTATAGTAATGATCAAACACACACCTCCAATGTTACTATAGTAGTATTTTCGAAGTTTTTTTTTTTTAATGGATGAATGCGTCCTATTGAACCATCCCCTGAAAACAACCTGATTGATTTTTTGTTGGATATAATTGGCATTCTGTCCGTCTAAATTTTGACGCTGACAAACAACTGCACGTCCCCGATGACAACCCAACAGGCTACAAAGCGACAATGGACAAGCTGCGACGTGCTTACCATTGACACGATGTAATAGCAGCCAGCATAACTTCACTAGGTGTGTGTCACCTAAGTCCTAACACTGTTCATACTGCATTAATTACAAAGAACCTAAATGTTAGCGACATGTACGTGGACCATTCGAATGATGGCAATTCGCAGAGAAAGCAGAGAGAGAGAGAGATAGCAAAAGGGCTGGTGTTAAACCCCAGAGTCTGCTTCAGCAGATTTCTGTGCTGACACTGGCAAAGGCGGCACAACAGGGAGCTAGTAATCTTCTGAAGCGAGTTCAGAATCGTCTGTGTGTACCGGGCCTAAATTCAATAATAATGTTTTAGATTTGAAGTTCTGACTGCTGCAAAGAAGTATACATGAAGTACATTTCTCCTTTTTAAAATATTAAGGCGGCGTTTCATTCAATCACCAATCATGTTATATCGAATTTTTTTTAGAAACTTTCTCTTAAACTCTATCATGAATGGTGTTTGTTAGCATGCATTATCGTCGTCCATACAGGTAAACTTCATAAAATTTCATTTAGTTAAAATATTTTTGAGCCAAAAACGTTCAGTATGAAATTTGCGATGACAGATGCTGAGTATAAATAAATAAATAATGACTTTATTATAGCTGAGACCACCCTAGTGGAGTTAGGGCCACTCAACTAGGGGTCAGCAACAAAAAAAGTAGGCTATAAATTTCCAGTACAAGGTCAGAAAAATTCAAAAATTCCCTAAGACTAAAACTCTCACACACACACACCAAAGCATGGGGCGGTTCAAATAAATCCTAGCCTATGAAATATTTGAAATTAGATGATCCTTGATTCGAACCCTGAACACAGTTAGTGACGGCAAATCTTGAATGTAACGGGGGATTGAGTTAAACAGTAAAATTGAGGAAACCAGGAAGGATGAATTAAACATATGTGTATTGTGGGGAATGGCTAAAAGATGATCACTTCTGGTGTTGTAGGTACGGTTAGAGAGGTTATTGAAGTTCTGTTTGAGGTAAGGTGGAGTTAGATTATTTTTTATTTTGATGACGAGCACACCCAGGTGGAGGGCTCGTCTCCCTTCAAGCTTCAGCCAGGACAATTGTTTGTAGAAAGGGGTAACCCTAGCTTTGAATGGAATGTCACAGCAGAAGCGGATGCACCCATTTTGCGCTCACTGTAGGCGTAACTGCAATACATACGAGAGATTCGTAAAGAGGGGACTGCAGTAATCGAAATGAGGGAAAACAAGAGTTTGGACAAGACGGATTTTAAGTGGAGCACGGAGAACATGTTTAAGTCTACGAAGTGAATGCAAGGAAAGAAATACATTTCGACATGTGCTGGACAAGCATGATGTAATGGTGTCGGCGTTCTAACAGCAAGTTGTAACGTATATGATACGGACCAGGGAGGTTGAATTAATTAGTAAGTATTCTATCTAAGCAAAGACAAAACACAAGAAGGCACATACCAATGGATTGTAAGTGTGAGTTTGTGGGGGCTGCAGTGCAGTTCGCTAAAACAAAATGAAAGACAATGACAGCATTTAGAATGACACAATTAATTTTTTGGTGAATATATGACTTTAATGACAGCTTGGGTTACAATTGATGAAGTATAACTTAATGGTAGTCTACCTGTCATACCATACTGGATACTGAACCTATTGAATTTAATCCTTTAAGTGAAGTTGCAAATTTATCAATTACTTTGAAGTATAGTTTAGTAATGGTATGTGATACGATTTCTATATTTTTCTCTGTTCAATGTGAGTAAAAATGGGCTAAATCGTAGGCTAAATTAAAAGTCATCTTCTTTACATGCATCTTCTAGCAAAGATGGGCGATCATTTTGGCAATTGGGACCTTGGAGACTCCTGCTCTTAAAATGAATCCTTCCTTAAGTTTACGGCGTTTAATATAAGAAGATGGTTAAATTGAGCATACCTTTACAACTGGGGGTGGCTGGGCATTGGGAGTAAAAACACGAGGCTGCGCAGGGGTGATCACCTCCTGAACCACATCCCCGAACTGTTCTTCTTGTAGCGCTTTGAACGTCTCCGATTTCGCTGGGTCGTATACAATCGTTTTCTTCGGTCCCACGCTGTAGTTTCAAGGTTATCAGTCAGTTATCGGAGTAGGGTTTGTCATGCGGAGTTTGTTTGTGAAAAAGTTTTTTCCGAGTGAAAGTATTAAATTTGTTCATAAAAGACGGCCCAGGTTTAACATCGTCCGGGTTATAAGCAGTTCGTTGAGAGGTTTGCGCCGTAACAGGTTGATGTTCGATAGGTTCGTTCAGTTCGTTCTCGTTATCGTCATCATTATCGGAAAGATCACCAAGACAAGTTTCAATAGGGTTGAGTTTTGGCGCGTAGTTGGCCATTAAATGCGATTTGTAGCGTTTAAAACGTTGAACAGTTGTTGTTGGCGACAAGGATTTCAATGAATCATGATGCAAAATTGGTTTTGGTGTTGGAGGTTTTGACAGCGGGCACATTGCCGGCAGGAGACGTTCGATTTCATCAAAAGGATTTCGTTTATGTTTAGGTGGAGGCAAAGGTTTTAGAGTCATTTCAATTTTTGGGGAGAGATAAAATGCAACAGCGTTTTCAATTTCAGCGGTCACCGAATCACATTTGGGAGGTGATTCAATTTTTCGCGATAAAGTGGCCAATTGATCCAATGATTTCCCAACGTCGGAAATGTAAGGTTGAATTTTCGTAAATGGAGTTGAAGGAGTTTCGACGTTTTCATACGGGGAGAGACAGTTCAATCGATCAGCAGATTCCATAGTTTTTGCGTTAGTTGCCATAAATTTGGCAATTTCAGCGTTGCCGGAATGGAGGTCATTATTTTCATCAGTTGTGTGTGGAGAGGAAATAGAAGGGTTTTGATTTTGCAATGTATTATCGAATTTTGTTGATGACATCTCGGTATTGGGTGAGAAGTTGGAGAATGTGGGGAGTTGGGATTTTTCATTTTCAGCGTCAGTTGTATGATAAATTGGCATGTTTTCAGGGGAAATGGTTACGGGGAATGGTGATTGTGGTTCATCATTTAAATAATTGGGGAACGAACAAGGTAGATGCAGCTCAGGATGTGGGTAAGTTTCAGCAAAATTTTGAGGATCAGTTTCAAATGTGGGGGTTTGATTCGAATGATATGAGTTATGACCATATGTCAATTTAATAGATTGGTCCAGATTATACGATTTAAAATTACGGTTTTCAAAAACCATAGAGTGAACAGGGTCAGCAGCGAGAGGTTCATCGTCAGGAAACGAACGAACATCATTTTGTGTTTCACCAATATAGGGGGCGGAATATCGATAGTTGTTTGGTCGATACAATTTTCGATGTTCATTCACATTACCCGAAGAACGTACGGGAGGGGCCGGTGGAGATTTCGCAGTAGAGAATTGCCATTTCGGTTCATTTGATGAGGATTCATGTGAAATGGTAAGAGAATCCAAAGAGGATGACAAATAAGAGGGTGTTTTATAAGGTTTCGGGGTTCGGTGGTACAAGGATGAGTCCAAAAATGCAGTTGTTGAAATCGGATGAGGTAATTCCAAGGAAGATGGCCGAGTATTCGTTTTAGATCGTAAATAGTTAGCAAGTTCGTCAGAAGTTTCCAGCGTTAGAGACCGAGACGTTATTTCAATTGGAGCCGAGCGCGTCAAAGAAGAACGAGGTTGAAAGACGGTGGAAGACACGCCAGAATGAAGGACAGCGTCATTCAGATCGTATTTCGATGACATTGACAAATTTATCGCGTCAGCCGTTGACGTTGGAACCGATGTCCGTTTGCGAGATTTCAGCAGCAGCAAATGAAAAAGAAAACTGATATTAGCGATGCAGGACGAGGTCTGCTCTTAAAATAGCTCGAATTTTGTCTGTGTGGCTACTTTGCTAGCAGAAGATTTTTTTATATCTCCTGCTTTTGTTGGGTGGTAGCCAATTTTATCTGCTATGCCTGCTGGAGAAAAGAAAGGCTTTTGCCCTAATATTGCAATAGCTTACAGCTTGGTGTACTGAGTGAGAATTTAGATTAAGATCTGATATATTTTCATCCTCTTAGATAACTTCTTTGCTGCATGAAGATAATAGTACTAAGAGCCATAACTTAGTCTCCAATGGTTGTTTCATCACAAAACTTTCGTGCACCTGGGAGAAACCTTCACTATTACCGACCCCAAACAACATGCGTTACTGGCATTCACTGAACCTAATAAAAACATACCACAGCTATTATTGACTCAAGCATTAGCCTAGACTCTAAAAAATTGATAACAATGAACACTTTAAAGCAATAGCAACAGATATAAGAAGAGAGCTAATAGCTAAAATTAAATTATAATTATTAGAACCTATTCTATCGGCAATAGGCTTAAGGTCAGTGGCAAAGCATCAGCTAACAGCATCACCGCACAAATAATACGAAAAAGCATGCGCTAAAGCAATACTTTAAAGCTTTCTAAAGCATTTTTTTTTTAAAAGCATGCCAGAGTGGAGCGTTGCAATTTTTCATCAAACGTTACTTGCCTTCTTCCACTTGGCCTAATTGGACCCCGATTCCTATGTACAAAAATTAATAATTAACAGTGTATATTTAAATATTTTATGGGGTTAACCCTCTTAAAAGTTGTTCCCCAGCCAAGTCAAGCCAAAAAGTAGATACCTAATACGGAAAATATGGGAAAATTCTGGGGAAATCAAGAAATATAAGAGTAAATCAATAAACATGTCATTATTACAAATACACTGGACTTTTGTTTACTTTTTCACTTTAGGCTATGTTTCGATTTCCATTAACCCTGACTCTTCCCACTTTACGACAGGTATGATTACTTTCAGGTATGATGAGTACCTCCAAAATAGGATCTTATTTTGTCTGGCATGAAGACCCATAGAGATTCGTGGATTCATAAAAGCCAGCAACCAAACGCGATTTTAAATTTCCACGACTCATATTCTATCCTTATTCTAATCCTTATTGCTCACTCAATGAAGACCTCGTTTTTATTTATTAAAGTCAATCTTAAAAGTACCTAGTTCAAATCTACCGGTTCTTGATAACTCAAAGTGACCCGAATCTATTTAAATAACTAATATTTTATAATATCGGAAACTGTCCGTTTTTATGGAACAAAATCCAATTTCACATGAGATATCAATTTATATTTATTTATTATCAATTAATAATAAAAATGGCAAATCCCTTAGAAGCAATAACCCTCTGCATTTTGATATACATTACGTGGCTGTCACAATAAACACCAATATTAGCTATAGCTTTTGAACTCTTTCGAACTGTTAGCCTCACTGGCTATAATTTCTCCAAGTGAAGCTCATCGTAACTGTGGCCAAATGGCGTTATCTACTACCACAGAATTTACATTAAAGTATAGAGAAACATTGCTTCTAAGGGGCTTGACATTTTATAATCTATTTTCCTTGTGGAATATGATTTTTAACATTTGTAAGTTCTTCCTCCTCCGATAGTGCCTTGAAAAAAAAACAGAAGGTTAATGGCAGGGGCGTAAAGTTGGGGGTGGGTACGGTCCATCTTGCCCCCCCCCCCCCAGCCTCGAGCATTGTATGACGTGGTTCATGGAGATCCCCCGGCCCCTTTGCAGCAATATGAATATAAGCATTCCTTTGTTAGCTTTGTAAAATCTGCTGCTATACTATACTACTATTTAAATGCGTAAAAACCTACTATTTTGCTCTTATATTTTCAATTTTTCCTTATCCTGCCTGATGACGTCATAAGGTCTACTTATAGTTTTGCCCCCGCCATCATTCTAAAACTTTACGCCTCTGGTTAATGGTACCGTACCTTGGAATGACAAGGAAACAATATTAAGTTATTAATTAAGGCTATGACCCATTTTAGCGCCACAATCCTCTTAAATTGTCGTAATAGGTTTGAAGTCTCTGCAAAGCCGATTTTCAGACTTTAAGTCGTCTACATTAAAAATAGCCTAGCTCCCGAATTCATACGTTTTGCCTTTCAAAATCGGCACCACTCTTTTACTAAACCTGGGAAGAATATTTTGCCCAGAAAAATATAAAGATACTTACGGAGTAACTCCAGTCTGATGGTGAATAGTATTAACAATATTGTCGTCCGAATACAACCCAATAGGAGTGTTAAATTGCTTATGGACAATCTGAAATAAACATTATATTATATTTTTACATTAAGCATTATGTTATGTTAAGCTGTATAGACTTGAAGATTACAGGGGAATACGTTTTTCCCATTCTTAATGTGTAAGGAGATGTAACCCTGACCCCAAAGGGCTCGCACACATCTATCTTCTAAGACAAATTAAAAAACACCGTGCGTATGTTCCTTGAATTCGCGCACCAGCTGGACTCATGAGCGGAGTAAGGGAAAAGACGCGTTATAAGTAGAACCCTCACAACTTGATGAGGCTACGAGCGCATGGTCTTTCACAGTTTCCCTTAGATGACGGGTACGCTTGGGCCTTTTGAGTTCAGGGTGTATCTTCTTACATTCATTAAGTACGGTTTGGGGAAAAACGTATACCCAAATTTCTCCATTTTCATAGCTTGAAATGACCGCAAAATATGAAGAACAACTTTGTGTGCACAGCTTTGCGTTTTCTCTACATTGGACTTGATAGTGTATAGACCGAAGCCAGTTCGACTTCGATGGCCAGGTGGTAACGTGCTTGCGCTTGTGCGAGTCTTTACACGCCATGCAATCGGAGACGTGTCGTACTCATCACGGGTAATAACCTACAGAGGCGACTGAAAAGGTCAATCGGATACATTCATTAAATTGTTTGTATGCGATTAATCTTTAAAAAAAAAAAAAAAAAAAAAAAAAAATCGTAGTTTTCTGGTGATACGGGTCCTATAGGCCACTTAGGCCTGTATGTAGTCATGGTCTAAGCGTCACCAATTAGTAATATTATTCTTTGCATAAAGCATGTGCGCAAAATCAAATCAGCCGTGAACAGGTTGTTTATAGATTTAAGAAGGAATAGAAATAGGAAAATGCTGCAAGTGGAAATAACAGAACAATCTCGTTCTTTCATGAATGTATTACTTCTGCGAAACAATGCTCATAAAAACTCTATGAGACAAAAGTAGGTCTATCTCGAAAATATGCACTGCAGCTGTATTGTACTTTATTTTTAAATTAGGCAACACGACATCCACTGCAGAAATATTGAACTCGTCACTAACAGCACTATAACACTAAACATTTCTGGGCATGATTTGAAAATAACAGTGGACACTGAGGATGTCAGGTCGAAGGAGTTCTGAAACCGGCCATTTGGTGTTAGTGACGGTCATTTACTATGTATCAAAAGGTATAGGAACATTTCTTCTACATTGGCCCTGTTAGCACACTCGAATATTTATTTGATCGAAGAAATATTTTGAATGTTAATGTTGAAGCACGAAATTTGAATCTGAATTTAGGTATTGCACTTTCCAATTGATTTCATTATTATTTATTGGATGGAATATTGGAACGATATTCGAGTGTGTAATAGGGGGGTTTCTTATACAGGTATCTCATTAATGGCTAAACAATATATGTATTATTAATTATGAATATATTTCCTGTATAATTGGATTTTATCTTTAAAAATGGTTACTGTGGGGGTGTCTCTGTTTGGTTTTAAGCCGTTGACAACCAGGAAGCCTATAAATTCGGTACCGTACCACTGGACGTTGTCGCTCTTCTCAGGTACACTTCACTTACGTTAGGTTAAGACGAAAATTAACAAAAATGGAAAGGGAAAGAGGTACATGCATGTTTATTTACGGAAGTACAGTAGAAAGTCAGTAGTGTAAAAGGGGCACTTTTGAACCACAAAAAGGCGGGTCTTCCACTATATCATAGGCTATTTCAGTAATCTGATCACATTTGCCTTTTTGCCTTTTATTCTATGAAGCCTTCATTTTAAATGACTGGCGATTAAAAATGACCATGTATTATAGAATAAAAATTTATCGCGTCTTTGCGACGAAAAAATATATAAACAATGGGGTGGACCTCCTGATCATAGTGGATTCCGAACCACTTGGGGAACATAGTAAAGTCACACGATTAATTCGGAGGTTATAGTCCACGCAAAATGAGAAAAGTATGGACGTGGAATATTTTGATCCTTTGCAACACTGTGTAAATATTCCTTGCACCATTTTGTGTTACCTTGTTGCATTGGATGCAAGGCATAACAAAAATTGTGCAAAGAATATTTTTACAGTGTTGTACAGGATCAAAACATTCCATGTCCATACTTTTCTCATTTTGCGTGGACTATACCAGGACTCGACACACAGTCTCAGTGTGTTGTCATATCTCACCATGTTCCCCTGCCAACGATGTGCACAATACCAAGTATGCTGCAGTTTGGAACAGGCTCCGTTCTGGCGGATTCAACTTGTTATATAAAGCCGTTGCCAATATTAAAACTAACATGGCTTCATCCTGAAGAAAAGCTATCACAAAACGTTGAATTTATCTTATTATTTTATTATTATTTGCAGCTGATGGGTTTTAGTTATTTTAAAATATTGTCTTACAATGATTATTTACATACTGTAAATAAAATTATCAATTACAAAATATTATGTTGCAACCAAAAACAATTAATTTTAAATTTGGCGCGTTAAAAAGTTGACATGAAAAATTATGACAATGGAATGGGCGAAAATTTCAATCGTCATTAAAATAAGAAATATGATAAATAGATTGATCAGATTTTGCAAAAATGGTTTAGTGGAATACTCGCCTAGTAAAGGCAACTCAGTAGGATAAAAGGGGCACAGTTGGTGTTTCATAAAAAAGCCCACCTTCACAGCATGTATTGGAATGTGGAATCCAACGGTATATGCACATATGCACATCCAAGGCCGTGCCCAGGTTTTGATTTCGGAGGGGGGGAGTCCAACTTTTTTTTTTTAAACGTAATTTATTAATGAATTAATGGATAAATTCTTCAAACCATATAAGTTGACATACAAAAATTTATTTCGGGGGGGGGGGGTCTGAACCCCATGGACCACTCCCCTGGGCACGGAATATGCACACCTCTGCAAAGTTTTATCCTACTCCAATGCATATCCGTCGATTCCAATATTCCGTTTAATGTTCACCAACACATGGTGGAAGTGGCCACTCAGTGGAGTAAAAGGGGCACTCGTGGGTCACTCGAAAGGCCACTCGATTGTCACCTGTTTCCCTGCTAGCGTCTCGTCAGTGGCGACCTTCTGTATAACAGAGTCTGCTACCTGAAAATTACCCTCATTTTACCAACGATATTGTGCATAGTCTAGATTACTGGTGACAGCAATGTTTAGCATACGAGATAGCTTAATTCTATAGCCTGTTCAAGGGTAGCACTCTAGTGAGTATGGGCTATACCGTAGTGGGGGCAGGCATGAAGTATCGTTTGTCATATGACATGATTTGAGTGTCTAATGTAAGAAGGACCCCTATGCGAAGACGGAGAGTCGGGAGAGTAGCGTATAAGAAACAACGCCGAAGTAGACGCAATACTCAACGGAGAAGACATGGTCCGGTTCATAAAAGCGCAACCCAAAAGATGGGTAGACCGGGAGACGACTAGCTCGACGTCCTCGAAAATGCTGGAAAGATGAGTTGGAAAGTAACCTTCGCCAGATGGTGGAGTGTTGTACAAAACCGAGATGACTGGAGGAGTGTTGTCGAGGAGGCCAAAGCTCATCAAGGACTGTAGAGCCAGAAGAAGAGGAATGTAAGAAGGTCGCATGAAGTGTTGGCATAAGTTTAATATGCAACTTAAAACCCTTTTATACGAAGCAATTGGCTGAACACCCAAGAATTATTAAAACAGCTGGAGCAGAGGCATTTTCTGATGCTTAACTTAATATCCCTTTTTTCAATGTTATTATTAAATAGATAGCCCTGTGATGGAGTAACTACAGACACATAGAAGGTCTCTGCGCATGTTCAAAGTTCAAACGCGATCTATGAGTATGTAAACTGTAGATCAGCCAGATAGCAAGAAATTCTAGTATCCAACGTACACTGCAAATATTATTTAAGGGGGACCCCCTTCTGGCTATGGCCTTCGGTCAATAGATTTTTTAAGAAACGGTAGTCGCTACAGTGCAACCCGTCAACAGACTATATGATATAGGCTACATATCAGATATGGTGATATTTCCGACCACTTGATGTAAACATCCATCGGCTGCATAATGTATAGTCTGTGCATTTTGGTTCGTATGACGTCAGCAGTTCTTTGGCCCGAAGATGATTCTACACGCGGGCGACAAGCTGGGAAATTGGGCCCCATTGGGCATATCATCGGTTAGAAATCCCCTTCAGCTCCTTATGGACCGGACCCATACAAAATACGGTACCACCATGTTGTGTTTTGTTTGCACTTTACATTCTAAACGATGCTGACGTCATCACACTAAACTAGCAATTCAATTCATAGCTGTGTAGCAGGGACGGATGGGGGTGCCCCCCCCCCCCGAGAAAAATAGCTTTATACTAGATAGAATGGACTTTTGAAGGAAATGAAGAGAAATTGTTACTCAAGTAAGGGAAACGCGATATTTTTCAAGTCACCGCCCCCCCCCCCCCCGAAAACTTTTTCTGAAACCGTCCCTGTTGTGAAGTATAGGGTTTACGTAACCCAGTCCACGTGCAGATGTACAGCGAAGTGCTATGATGATCACGCGTCCCAATCGCGGGGTACAGGGTTGCCAAGAGTCTGTCAGAACACGCTAACAGTTACTGCTCTGATGGGTGACGGCAGAAGTGTGCCGCTTCGATTCTTCACAGTGAAAAAAATTTTCCCCACGTCACATGATATAACGTGAAATGGGACCAAACGAAAAAAAAAAAAAACGAAAAACCTAGTTTGCCAAATCTTAAATTAAATTTGGCATCCATAGGAAAGAATTGGCTCCCAATATGACATCACTTTTTTTTACAATTTCTATCTATCTTAAGTGCGTACACTTACCTTTTGCTTCATAAGTACATCTTGAGGAAGGAAGATGTGCTGCGGAGGTGGCGCCCTCATCCCGGGGTTCGGGTGGTGCCGCAAGTAACTCTCGGTGGGTGCCAGTTCTTTTTCATGCTTCGCTTTCGCGCCTGGTAGAACCAAGGGAGTTGTTCGGTACGGCTGCAACGAATAGAAGTGACAGGTTAAATACAATCTGACGAACGAGTGAATTGAACATAAGAAAACACCTTGACGCGGCACCCCAACGTCTGCTAGAGGTACATCTCTCTTGGCCACCGCTCTATTTAGGGTTTTGTGGTCAGTAACATGGTCAAGAAACTAGAAGCATTCGAAATGTGGTGTTATCGCCGCATTTTGAGAATACCTTGGCAAGACCATGTAACTAATGAGGAAGTCCTAACCCAAATAAATGAAAAAAGGACCCTTGTTGCATCCATATCCACTAGGAGGGCACGCTGGATCGGACACCTACTTTGGCATGATAACTTAGTCAGCTGCATCATTGAAGGGACAATAGAAGGCGTAAATCGACGGGGACGGCCACGAAACGAATATCTCCAACAAGTTAAAAATGATTTGGGGATAACGTCCTATGTGGAGCTGAAGAGGACATGTCAAAATCGCGGAGACTGGAGACATCGCTGCAATATGTTGCTGCCAACCAGCCATCATCCGGCTGTAACTTGAAGAGAGAGAACATGGTCAGTGCCCCGGATTTTCCATTCTGTTCAGCCCTCGGCCAGCTTCTTCAGTTCCCCATACACTCTGGTTCAATCAAATCTAATACACCACCACCCCTTCTTCATGATTGACCCCCCCCCCCCCGGTACCTATCGAAGAAAAATTGAAATAACGCTCCGTCTATGGGATGAGGGAGCTCCCAATACCACAAGTTTTTTAATGTTAATGGCATACAAACAATTTCATGAATATTTCAGTCTAGAATCCAAAAAACCACCCAATAGATTGGTACCCGTGTTAAGTTACGACGATCGCATGATGTGTCAAGACTCGCACAAGTACCTACAAACACGCTTAGATAGAAATTAGTTGTTTTTTTAATGTCTGCCACCAGTAGATCTACCTCGATAAAGAAATCAGATAGCAGCCAAATATTCGTGGATTTAAAAGCCAGCTACTAAAAAAATTGCTAGGGACAAGTCATGCTTTCACCTGTTTCATTGCGTCAATGGTAAGCTTGCCTGAGCTTGTCCATTATCGCTCGTAGCGGGTGTAAGACGTAAACATCGGGGAAGAATTCCAGTTTGCCAATGGCCAAAAATGCATACGGAAACAATACAAAGAACCGGTCCGAGTTTACTCGAACATGCTTTTCAATTTATCAATAAATTAGTAGACAGAGAAAATGAGTAATTTCGTGGTAAATAATTAATAATTTTCCTATTGTTAAATTTCGAATATCTCGGGAGAGGGGGGGGGGGGGGAGTTGTCCACCTGACGTCACTGGAGGTGAGGTAAATTCCAGATAGGTCAGACCAACACATTACCACACAGTAATAATGGCAGGGCACGCAATGCATTTGACCGTGAATTTTCTATCGTTTTTTCAAACAAACTTTTATTCCACAAAACCAAAAGGGTTTTTGCGAAAGCAACCTGTCCGGTTTCGTTACTCAATTTAACACCTAAAACATGTCTGAAGGTAGAAATCACCAATCGAAAGGTTTCGCAGAAAAATTATTATTATTAGTCATTTCTCATTCAAATTTAGTTATTTTTATTTTTCTACCCCCAGAAGCAAACTATCAAGGGACAAGCGACCCCCCGTATTTTGTCAACATTAATAATGACTGCCATATATGAGAATTTAAAAGAAATCGTTGAAGCCGCTTTTTAGAAATATGTTTTTACGTTTTTTTTTTAGAGTAGTTTGAGAATAAAACCCCCCCAAATTGAGTTAGCCCAAAATAAAAATAAAATAATTCCGGGGTATGATTTTTGTAAACCTACAAACCAAATTTCATCAAAATCGGCCGAGTAGTTTGCCCGGAACAGACAGACAGACAGACAGAGCGACAGACAGACAGAGCTACAGACAGACATTTCGTAAAAACCACTTTTTGGGTTCCTGGTACCTCAAAACGTGTAAATCCGTTGAAATCTCGGAATCGAAAATTTCAACCATCACAAAGCTTACGTATAAATTGGAAAGCAAAAATGTCCGAAATCCATAGGGTCGTTGGCATTGGGCAAGTGACCAACGGGTTGCTATAAAGATGGCCTAGGTCCATAAAAAGTCCTTTGGGACATTATTACTACTCCTTGGCGCTTTGGCCTGCCATATAAGGGCCCGTCACTGGCTTAAATATTTTAAACTGGATATCGCACTAAAATATAGCATTATTAATTTTTGCACGTCAAACTTCCAAAAAGTTCAAGTTCTCGAACATGGGCGGAGACATTTTGGAACATTGCCAAATGAAATGTTGGCCAACTACACTGACCCAGCAATATCCTGCTGACTGATACTTTTCCTGTTAAACAGGAGAATTGGCAATCACGAAAATAAGAAAGTCGATAAACCAAAATAAGTCCAGTAGACTAACTGAATAATTTGACGCCTATCATAGCCGAGATTTCAGAATGGTTTCTGCTATCTCAGATATACCTAATCAAGGCCAAATTATTCATATTCAAATTGTTTTCGGGGGGGGGGGGGGTCTATCTATCTGACGTCACCGGAGGTAACCTCAATATGTTTAAAACTCCATTCTAACTAGTACACGCTGAAATTAGTTCGGGGGGGGGGGGGGGGGGGAGGGGGTTATTATGGCCATTAAACTATTGGGGCAAATATTTAATTCATCATGTACCGCACCTCAAGCTGCCCATTTATTTTAAATTTATGTATATATACAGTAGACATATTTTAACAAAGGGTTAGTTGGACATTTACATTGCTTGTTGTATTAGCAGTCAGTAGAAGCATTTCGAGGTAGAAGTGCCACTAACCTTTTGTTAAAGAACCGGTCCGAATTTACTCGAACACGCTTTCCTCTTTATCAAATTACTAAGTATAGGTGTAACGGGATAATTAATATGATATTTCCATAGTAAATCATTTTCCTTGGGTTAAATTTCGGTTGCCTCGAAATTGCCTATGCCAAAGCATTGAAAGTCAGGACGTGTAGGTTAGTGATACCGACTCCGACTTTCACCTGAAAGGTTGTTGGTTCGAGTCCCACACTTGCTACATTATATGGCCATGCTTCGGAGGGCATGTAAAGCAGGTGGCCTCGAGCTTTCCTAGTTGAGTGTAAGAGAGGGCTATATAGCCCTAACTCCGCTAGGTTGGCTTAGTAATAGAACAAAAAAAGCCAATATTTATTTATTTATTTACGAATTGACCGTAACTAGGATTTTATTTAGGTGAGAGCTGTGATCCGCCTATGCAGTGAAATGTCGCACATCTAGAAAGTTCTAATCTATAGGCTATCTAGTTTATAGTCGAAAAAATCGGGAGGGAAGTTTTATTTTGCCCCCAGAACCAAACCATTCAGACCTAATGGGTTTTGTTTACATTAATAAAGACTATTTAAGTTTAAAAAATCGTTGAAGCCGTCTTCAGAAAATTGAGAAAACATTTCTTTAGCCGTTTTTTTTTTTTGAGTTCTCTTACTTTTACTATTATTACTATATTATTGTTAATACTATTTTGGAAGGCTTTCCGAGTTTCTCTTTGAATACAGGTATATGGGCGCGCCGCCTTTGGGGGTCAGGATAGATTTTCTTAAATATGGGGAAAGCATATTCTCCTCTACTCTCTATGTGTATACAACATTGTCATTCCAACAGCATAAAATGACTGCAGAATACGTAAATCGACTGTGATGAGCTGTGGAAGATAATGATTAAGTATTGTAAACTTGGTAACTGACAGTTAGTCGACGCTTTATTGCACTGCATTACAACGTCCCTTTAACATCTTTAGTTGTCAACTGGTCTTAAAACGAGACGTGCAGATAATAAGCGAGTCACAAATGTATTTTTACCCGTCGGTCAATGCTCCTCCCTTGCGTAGTTTTCCCCAGCAACTGGCCAAATTGAAAGTGTATATTAACGGTCTTCACAATGTCGGTGTTATTGAGTTAAGAGTGTCATGTCGAGTTATGTTAGCACTCGTGGAACCCGATAACCAAGCTAACAAGCGTGTTATGAAAACGCATACTTTAGAGTTGGTTAAACCGTGTTATTTAGGTAGCCCCGGATTGACAGTTGATTATGCCGGTTGATTTGAAACACGCGTTTAGTATTTTGTAATTTATCAATTTATTGGTGTAATGTATGATGTTTGAAGCAATTAACGGAATTACTTTATAGAAAACAGTTAGGAAAGTCACATATAAGACATGAGCAAAGAAGTTGTCTCCTTGCTTCTGGGAATTTGACAAGATAGCTTGTTGTTGACATGTTCCCAGTTTTCTTTTAAATATCACAAAACCATGCGTAAACATGTATGGGCGGTTGATTTAGCATATTTATGAATAACTACTGCATTATCACGTAACGTCAAAGCCTTTATAATTATGTCAATCTTTCAACTGGCCAAATATTCATCTTATTTGATTATCCTCTCTACAAAATAATAATTCCCAACAATTTCTTTCACACAATCAAGTGGTTTACTGATGGCTCTAGGCTAGGACGTACAAAACCAAGAACAGGCCTTGGTGTGTTTGGTCCTGGGGTTAAATATCTGGAGTCTCTTGGGGAGACAACTACAGTATACCTCTGTCCTCTCTGGGCTTTGCAACTAGAATGGACATCTGATTAACATAGGTGTCAAAGAGTCCAGAGCATGCAGAATCTGCAATGAAGGAATGGAGGACAATATAACTGCAAAGGCTTTCACGGCCGGAGTCGAATGAGGAACCAGTAGAATCCGGGCTGATGGGCCGTGGTCGAAGTGAAAGAGAACTTCCAAACGTTTCGTCAACATCTGCGGTCGACATCTTCAGTGGAACTGCGTAGAAGCGATGTAGATACTTTGTTGTAGGGGGCACAAGAGGCCCAATATTCTTAAGTGCACTATTTCTTTCACACAATCAAGTGGTTTACAGATGGCTCTGGGCTAGGACGTATATGTAAAAAGTATTACAACCCATTGCCGTTAACTTTTACCAATAAATAATTCCTGGAACCGACCCTGCAAGCATTTTTCAAAAGAGTAATCAAACCAGCATCAGGCGTGGGCGTAGCAATTGCACAGATCTCTTTTCTGGGCGAGTTTCGCGGGTTTCAAACTATAAAATTCAGCAACAGTGAGCTCAGCACTGCTGAGTCTATCAGCTTACAGTGAGGACTATAACAACTATTCTGGGAGACTTGCGAATCAGCTGCTCTGTAAACCATTGAATAACAGAACTGATCTAATAAACGTTCTCCATCATTATTTCGATTGGAAGACTAATAGCGTCATTGACACAGATTTGTTGGAATGCTTTTAATTTTTGAGTTTTGATATATTGGCGTATTATGAGGAAATTTAATAAACTAATTGTTTTTAACACAGGGTTAGTGTTGGACTTAAATTGCTTGCTGTTTTTTTTTTTTTTTTAATATTAGGCGGACTCTTTCGAGTATTTGCGCCGGTCAGTGTATGTGCACGGAGTTGTTAACTTATTTGGTTATTGTTGGTAGTTTCCTTTTGGGACGGACATTTTTACATTTTAATTTGTCTGTAGATGTTTCATGACTCCAGTCTTAATGGGAAAATTTAAACTGTGATCGGCTCATGTTTGTCCCCAATTACGCTTGACAGGCTGTGTGGTTTTGGTATAGAAAGTCTGACTATTGCGTATGAAGGGCAGTCGGTAATTATATAATTGACTGTTAGAGGCACTCTGCACATGCCGCATGTGGGGAGTGCCCCTGCAGTGTTCATAAACATTAGAGACAAGGTACCAAGGTACCAAGGTATCTTTAAGTGTTGTCACACTACGAAAGTCGAGGACGGGTTGCCAAACGTCCCGTGATTCAAGGGACAGTCCCGCATTTTAAGGGTTAGTCCCTTATTATATTTATACAGCTTATACAGATACAGATTATACAGCTTCACCATAGTTTTCTGTGCCCTTTACGGCAAGATAGTAAAAGTTAGTAACCCTAATAATTCAAATTCAAATTGATTAAAAAACAACATTTATATCAATTAAAATATTTAAATTGAAAATGTCCCGTATTTAAAGGCTTAGGTTAAAATGACATGAATTACAAATGGTCCGACACACGAAATAGATGTTCGTCAAATTTAATTCAAGCGACGTTGATTGTGTCCATAAATTCTGATAATATTCAATGCTCTGAATTCATTGATTACGTAAAAAAAAACTTAACAATTCGAAAAAGTGATTGATTTGGTAAAATTAGTCAAAAATATGATTTTGTTAAAAAAAAACCGTATTTTAAACAGTGTGATGGAGAATTACCGACCTTTTCACATAGGTAGGTGCCTACCTATATAGGTGTCCACTTACTCTTTGGTTTTGACGAGGGCCCCTGAAGAAAAGTGAATGTAACTGCGAAAAATTCATTTGGCAACCTCGACTCGAGGTTCAAGGCTCAACATAAAACGAAAATGTTTCCTGTGGGTACCTTACCGCCGTTGGGAGGAAAAACGCGATTTCCGGGCACGTTACTAACCATAACATCCCCAAACTGTGCAGTGATCAAAAGAGACTCCCCCAGTTCTCAGCCCATACCTTTCATTTCGGATGGTATGCCACGGCGTTTAAAAAAAAAATTATATTACGGCCACTTGGCTAAGCCAATAGCAGACCGTGTTTTTCTGTTTTAATTTATTTATTTCAATTTTTTTTTTTAGATTAATTTTATTAACTTATTTCGTGCCAATGGCCTTACCAAGTTGAATCCATGAGAGCAGAGCATATTTCCAACAGCGGCAAACTTGGTAGTGTGCACAGCGTTGGTAGGGGAACATGGTGGGACATGAGACTATACCAGTCAGTCTACGTGCGTGGCGAGTCCTGGTCACATCCGAATTAATCGTGCGACTATATTTTTTTTTTTTTTTTTAATGGGGTATAGGTGTAACCTGTGTGCACTTAAGCCTATTGGGCCTATTGTGCCCCCTACAACAAAGTATCTACATCACTTCCTCGAGACCTATCGCCATCGGGAGAGCCAGGATCGTGAGGGGGTTTAGAAGTGGTAGGTCTTTTACATGAAACTTCAAGCTTCCCACGCATGCTGCTCTTTTTCGTGCGATTACATCGCAGTGAAGGAGGATGTGCTTGGGGTCCTCCGCTCCTTCATTGCAGAATCTGCATGCTCTCTCTGACACCTACTATGTTAGTCAGATGCCCATTCAATCATGTGAATATATACTACCTGTACTACCCCAAGTGGTTCGGAATCCACTATAATCAGGACGGCTCTCCTGTCAGTGAACTCCCCTTCTCCCCGAGGTGCAGGAGTGTGCCTCAAGTTAATAAACAGACTCAATCCCCCCGCCAGGCTGACGGGGTTGCTTAAAGCAGAAATGCTGAAAGCAGGCGTTTAGGAAAAATACCCATTTCATTTTCCAACCGATTAGTTTTCGTTCGCTGAAATATAGCCTGATCTATTGTCGCCCAACATTGTACACATTTTTTAGTAGCGTTCCGCAGTATTTACCGTAATGAAGGGCTTAAAATTGGCAGCTGTTGTAATATATTGACGTCACGTCAGCAGCAGATGAGGGTGGAGTCCGGCAGCTATTAGCTAAGCTCTTCAACAGTTGGCATCACTCAAATTGTTGCTTATTCAGCTATTTCCATCATATACCGTGTATTACACATCATTTTCGTGCATTTAACACATCTTGTATGTATCGTAAGACTTCACCGCAAATTCTTCTTCTTTAAATGACCCTTCTATCAAAAATCATCATGGTAATTTGAACTTGGAGACGCTCTGAAAAGAGAATTTTTGCTCTTGCCAAACCACTGCCTCAGGTTTTTAAAAGAGGATAGATATTCTTCTTCTGAAGGAGCCCTTACATTATTGCATATGGAAGGCGATACTTTTCGTTCCTCATCACATGGCCGAAGTAACTTTGATTCAGTTCCATAACCGTCAGCAACAACGCGGATTCTGTAATCATCCACCTCAGGACCTCAGCATTAGGGACACGATCACTCCAGGATATGCGCAGCATTAATCTGTATACCCACATTTCTTCTTCCTCTTCTTCTGCTTCCCTCTTAGTGCCTAGAGGGTCTCCCCGTGGGTACGGTACCCATTTTCGGAACCCGCATTTCAAATGCACTGATTCTATCCTCCATAGCTGTGTGCAAATCATATAGTCCAAAAAAATGTACACGTAATTTATTAATGGATAAATTCTTCAAACCATACAGGTTTGCATACAAAATTTTATTTCGGGGGGGGGGGGTCCGGACCCCATGGACCACCTCCCTGGGCACGGCCATGCTATTGACGGGACACTCTTGACGGGATTCTATTCAGGGGATTCTCTCGACCGGACTCTTTTGAGGGGGGGGGGGGGGTTCCTTGCCGGAATTCCCTTGGGAGGATTCTTTTGACGAGATTCTAATGAGGGGATTCTCTAGACCTGATTCTAATGAGGGGAGTCTATTGAGGGGATTCTCTGGACCGGATTCTACTGAGGGGATTCTTTTTACGGGATTCCCTTGACAGAATTATATATAGGGGATTTCCTTTGTCTTGCTTGCACCTTCTAAGTTGAGGTATGCTCAACTAATTCCATATTAATTTTTTTTTCTCCACTGTGGTTCAGGTATATTTCTACATTAGCGGAGCATCTCACACATTTACCAAATCCCATCAGTCTAGCAAGTGTGGAAAGTCTGGCAAGTTACTGGTAATTATTTATCATGTACAATGTTAGAAGATTGGTCTGACTACAGGTTGCTGCAAGTCAAGAGATTACAGATAAGAAGCATTGTGTTTCCACAAGCTATGGTCAATGGCTGTCACCAGTTAAGCATAAAGCATGTACAGTAATTTAAAACATATGAAATTAAAATCAGAAAATTTGTTAAGAACTTACCCAAGCAGTAGCTGACTCTTCATCGTGAAAACGATCGTAGCCAACGTGCATATTGAAAAATTTAACTAATTTCAGTCTTTTAATTTAATTTCAAAGCTCTGAAATAGGTACGGTAATACTTCGAAAGTCAACCACTTGACACACAAATAAAATAATGATAATTAAATACCTAAAGAACTCAGTAGGTTAAGTTAATTCTAGGGTGTGCTCCCTGTTGAATTTGGAGCAAAAATAAACCATAAAGCCTATTGTGAGACCGAAAATGAGCTAAGGGTGGATTAAGGGTAAAATTTGGGACATGAGCTGAATTCCAGGAAAAAGTGTTCTTCCCAGGAACTAGTCAACCGATTGCAGGTGTAACCAATGGATATGAACAACCATAAAGTTGCCCAACATATACAGATATACAGTATATCCTGATGGGCAATTTAATTCATGCATTCACCATAATTCTTGGGCACGTTGCTGACCACAACACGCCATGTGATTAACCTGTACCAGTGCTCAGGCCCAGGCCCTTACTGGGCTGCAGTGTCACGCCTTTTTCCGCCATAATTTACCCTTAGTGCAGTACAATAAGTAGCCTACTAATTTTCTAAGTTGTAAGATGAACATTTTGAGATGACTAATTGTATTGATAGAAGGTTATAAAAAAAGCACCATACTACATGTAAATCTGTTATTTCGTACTTTTTTTTACAATCCGGTATCCGGCCGGATATCTGCTTAGGCCGGATTGTAATTTTTTGCCGGATACATAGTATTAACGGGATATCTC
Source organism: Psococerastis gibbosa (assembly GCA_963971405.1). Classification (NCBI taxonomy): domain Eukaryota; kingdom Metazoa; phylum Arthropoda; class Insecta; order Psocodea; family Psocidae; genus Psococerastis; species Psococerastis gibbosa. Next base: position 2,790,633 of record OZ020487.1, on the reverse strand, counting down.
AAATTTATACGGATTCAGTCTACCAGTCTGTTTACCGTACTGTATGGTAATCAAGTTTGTTTGAATTTTAAACTTTGGAAAATTAGGAGTTGGTTAGCAATACACGCATTACTAATAATATATGAAATAGTCTCCTTTGTAACTTTGTAACTTTTGTACTGCATTATTGCTGATTCAGAAGTTAACGAGTAATTTTGACATTTGCTGGGGGTCATCTATGTACTGCATGTCCTAAAATTTACGTAAGAGCTTTTAGGCCCCATTCACAAGGACACTCCAATCCAGCAACACGAGCCAAAAATGCCAATGTTCATAAGTTATGGACTACCTCCAGACACCAGAAAAAACCCTCGCAATATCATTAACGAAAATATAAAATAAAACCGCTTTTGACATTTAAAACATTACGCCAACAGGAAAAAAAAATATTGGACAGAATCCCAAAACAACGTTCTCATACATAAGTTATGTGCAAAAAGTGCTAAAATTCGAAATTGAACATGCATTGGTTTCCGGGGAATAGACAAATTTGGGAAAACAAGAGATCCATGGGTGAAAACAAATATACGAGAGCAAACTAAAAAAAAACACTATACCACAAAAATTGAACAGAATTCACCACCGCCCAATTTCGACTGGGCAGCCGGTCGGAAAACTTATGAGGACGCGGGCCGAGTTTTAAAACGAGTTAAGTGCCACTGCTTAGTTTTCTGGACAAGCTGACAGTTCACAGGAATTTCTAATAATAGTCGAAAATTGGGGGAAAAGAACTTGATTTTTTTCGCTTGGCCATTGACAGGCGTAGGCTATACCTGAGCTTGCCAGGGTTGAATAATATATTTATCACCCCCCAAAATTATTCAGTCAAAATCTTGAGGATTGATACACTCTTGCTGTATTTCCTGAAGAACTTTCTATAGACCTAGGCCTGCTTAAAGTGGCCCATTGGTCCATTGTCCAAAGCCAACGACCCCATGGATTTTGGACATTGACACTGGACAAACAGAGTGTCCATTTAACTCTGTAGGAAGCCCCTGGGGCCCTGGTTCTAGGGGTTATAGGGTTACAAAATAATTAGAATAGCAATAAGAATGGTATCGCATATGGTAGCTACCGATTTGCAGTGTATTGGTACCAGTCAAAACCTTTACTGTATCACTATAACAACATTCATCTACGATCGTAGTTGCTTGAAGATTAGGTGCAGTGGTCAGCGTATTACGCGATTCCGTCCATTTTGCCATATATTCATTAGGCGCAGATTCCACCAACGTCAATAGTGATATTAAATGTTTTTTGACTTGGTAGCAGACATTTTTAGTATGGCTAAAACTGTCTAAAAATGTCTGCTACCACGTAAAAAAACATTTAATATCACTATTGACGCTGGTGGAATCAGCGCCTAAAATTTTATAGGGAAGCTTAAATAGCGGGTTATTGAAGTTATTGAAAACTATTCGGACAAGTTTAGTGCAGTTTTGTCAGGTCATATAGAATAGTGGTACAGACTCCGACTTCCACCTGAAAGGTTGTTGGTTCGAGTCCCACATTTGCTACATTTTCTGACCATGCTTTGGAAGGCATGTAAAGCAGGCGGTCCCGGACTTTTCTAGTTGAGTATATAAGAGAGGGCTTTATAGAAGCTAATTCTGCCAGGTTGGCTTAGTAATAGAACAAAAATCAATATTTATTATGCCTTCCTTAAATATTATAGGGAAGCTGAAATAGCAGGTTCCGTTTCACAAGTTAGTGAATACTTTTCAGACAAGTTTATTGCGGCCCGCGAGATCTAAAGCAGAAAGAACACTGCGCTGGACATATTCTAGCATCGGCCGTGTAGTTTGTATAAATTCCTTAAGAAGTCCGCAGCCCTTCTCAGTTATGATTGGCCGTCCCAACATACTTGAAACGTTTGGTTAACCTACAGGACGGTTTACCAAACTTTCCTCAAATGCAGCATTAGACCACAGGTTGGGAATGTGGGCTACCTAAATTAACTTTTAAAAAGAAATGGCTCATATTTGCTTTCAGAATAAAGCTTAAGAAAGCTACCAATAAGCAGTAGCAAAAATATTCGCCAAGTCAAAGTAAACCTAAGAAAACTCAATTAATTTGCACTATTTTTAAAATTATTCTTCATTTTACATTAAAAACTATCGGTTTTTTGACAATTAGTATTGACCCACTGGTAGCTTGAAAATTTATGTGAAAGCGGTTCATCTTAAAATTCTTCGTTATTTATAACTGTGTCTCTTGAGGTTTTTGCCAATTTTCCTATGAATAAACAAAGCTTGTTAAAATGAATTGAACATCAAAATTTCACCCACAAATTTCAGTAACCTTTCAGTGTTTTCTGCTGGTAGAAGGTTTGTCCTTTCGGAAAATAAAAGGGTTAAATAAGTTACAATACAGGTATATGGGGTTGTTGACCTCTATAGAAAAAGTGCTTTACCATAGTAGTACTAATACTTACAGTAGCCCATTGGTCCCTTGTCCAATGCCAACGACCTCTCAGATTTCGAAACTTTTTTATATTGTTTTTCTACGAAATGTTGATTTGTATAGAAACTCACAGAAGTACGAACAGCCTACCGCACTATATGCCATCGAAGGCACATGAAGATTCTCATAAATTTTTTTTTTTCCACTGGGAGCATATACACGATAAAGAATACATTACAATAATATAACAATAACGTAAGCCCCATAAGGGAGGCTTGTGGCAGCATCCGCCAAAAGGCTACAAACAGTTATTATAGGGAGTACGAACTACATTATTACAAGAGAAAATAAAAAAAAATACAGATATAGTTAAAGTGATATAAATTAGTTAAGGTAAGTTACCTTACATTATCCAGAATAAAAGAACCGGTCCGAGTTAACTCGAACATGCTTTCCAATTTATCAACATTAGTAGATAGAGAAAATGAGTAATTTCATGGTAAATCATTTTCCTATGGTTAGATTTCCGGTATCTGGGGGGGGGGGGGTTGTCCACCTGACGTCACTGGAGGTGAGATAAATTCTAGATGTGTCAGACCAACACATTATCACACAGCAATAATGGCAGGGCACGCAATGCATTTGAATTTTCTATCGTTTTTTCAAACAAACTTTCATAGGCTACATAATTATTTAATAACTAAAGCTTGTAGCTGGTGTAGGTAGACATCGAAGACGTATACCAGTTTGCCAGTGGCCAAAAATGTATACGTAAGCAATACAAAGAACCGGTCCGAGTTTACTCGAACATGCTTTCCAATTTATCAAAATTAGTAGATAGAGAAAATGAGTAATTTCATGGTAAATAATTTATTTTCATGTGGTTAAATTTCCAATATCTCGGGGGGGGGGGGGGGTTGTCCATCTAACGTCACTGAAGTTGAGGTAAACTCTATATAGTTAATAGGTCAGACCAAAACATTATCAAACAGCAATAATGGCAGAGCACGCCATGCATTTGACCGTGAATTTTCTATCATTTTTTTCAAAAAAAACCAAATAGTTTTTTGGGCAAGTAACCTGTCCGGTTTCGTTACTCAATTTAACACCTAAAACATGCCTGAAGGTAGAAATCATCGATAGAAAGGTTTCACAGAAAAATTATTTTTTAGTCATTTTTCATTCAAATTTAGTTATTTTTATTATTTTTTTACACCCAGAAGCAAACTATCAGGGGGGAAGCGACCCCCCGCATTTTTTCAACATTAATAGCAACTACAATATATGTGAATTTAAAAGAAATCGTTGGAGCCGTTTTGGAGAAATATTTTTTTTAGACGTTTTTTTTGTGGAGGTTTTTGAGAATAAAACCCCCCAAATTGAGAGTCAGCCCAAAATAAAATAAAAATGGTCCCGAGGTATGATTTTTGTAAACCTACATACCAAATTTCATCAAAATCGACTGAGTAGTTTGCCCGGAATTCGATGAACAGACAGACAGACATACAGACAGACATACAGACAGAGCAACAGACAGAGATTTCGTAAAAACCACTTTTTTGGGTTCCTGGGACCTCAAAACGTGTAAATCCGTTGAAATCTCGGAATCGAACATTTCGACCATCACAAAGCTTTCCTTATACTATGTATAAATTGAAAAGCAATAAAATAGAATAAATCAAAAGAATTCATCGCTATCATTTAAACAATTTATCAGCCAGTCCCCTAGATTTCGCTTTACAGCATTTTGTTATCCAGCTCTAGAAGACTGACGGGAATCAAATTAAATGCTTGGGGAATTGCTACCTTAAGCTCATGATAGCCATTCATAGTATATATATTTTTTTTTCCCCAGCCGGTATCCCCAGCACTGGGAGCATTTAATAGAAAGAATACAACTAATACATTAATACATTAAAGAAAATAATAATAATGATAATAGTTTAATTCCCAAATTCCCAGCCTTGTCGGGATCGTGTGATCGACTTGTGATCGACTTGAAGGTGTACATGTTTCCTAATCGTCTTTCACAGTCCATCAGCCCGGATTCTCCTGTTTCATCATCTAGTCCACTTTGTTAACTTTGTGGTCTGGTCGCTGAATTCTTTGCAATTAAAAATGATACCAGACCACATGTCGTTGCATACATGTGCATAATTTGCATTACTTGAAGAGCTTGCATTGGTATTGGCAATAGTGGGTTGTCAAGACGTATTCCGAGTTCACTCAAACCAGGATTCTATTTCGGGTGAGGGCTGTGATGCAATAGAAAGCAGTGAAATGTCACACGTCTGGAAAGTTCAATTCTATCCACTGTAAAGTCAAAACATTCGCCCCCCCCCCCCTCCTTGAACCTGGTGCAAACAATCAACGAAAAGGTGAAAAAAGTTGGTTTATAACAGATGGACGAAAGAAGTAAATAAAGCAACCGTTGAACTTCCGTTGATCTAAGCAACGGATATTGATGATATGCTAGAGTCCTTAACATTTTTCGGTTGGAATGCTACATAACGGCCGATAATTCGGGAGACCTGGCAACATCTCTAATAATGATGAACTTTTGCCAGCACTCTCGTTATATTGCTTAATCAGTGTAGGACTATCATCAGCAGAATCAGTATTTTAACACATTGCACTGTTGTTAGGCCCGAGCCCCGACATGACATTTTCGCAGTTTGTTTCAAAAAAATTTGAGTTTGCCATGCTTCTAAAACCCTTATGTGTGAAACCTACCCAATTTTCTACAGATGTTGGCGTGCTCTGGCGCCAACCGGTGAAGCTTAAGTTTATACCAATCATTATGGGAAAGAATACTAATAATCGGAACTAGAAGATGTAGAAAAAAACTGGACTTGGTGGGATTCAAACCCACGATCTACTCGTAACCGGGGCGTCGTCTTAACCGCTGGACCACCAATTTTCCGATTTTTGCCGATTCTCGAAGTTGGGTTTTGCGGTTCTGGCAGCTCATAGTCCAGTTCTACCTGAACTAAGCAGGTATCACCTGCACCTTAGATGAACTTTGATCGTCCACAGACACTGACGTCAAGATGGCAGAACACTAGGCCCAAAAACTTTATTGAGTCTCTACCTCGGACACGAAAAAGTAAGTAGGCTATACGGTGTCACAACAGTGTGTTGATTTTGAAAAATTTTAAATCCGACACAGATACTCATACGACATGATGGGTTACAACTAACATTAAAAATTCTATAGACAGTGGCCTTCTAACATCTAAACATCTAATATTAATTTACGTCGACTATAATGTCACCCATAAAGATTGCATAACTCTGGCCAAATACCGGGACCGCATGATAAGCATGGGTAAATTATTTGACAAATTTATTTCGAAATTTCGCATTGAGGTCATGTTTTTCAAATCAATTCCAACGTCTGCACTGCTGTCGTTAATTTTATATGACGGTTGGGCTACAGCAATAATAAATACAGCGGACTTGGGCTGAGCTGTTGCATATACAGCATGGATGCAGTGGTCTGTGATGTCATCAAACTGCAGCGGATATATACTGCTTAAATTCATTCATTCCACTGATGCTAACTCTACTGTTACTGATTGTGAATAAAAAAAACTACAAATCACGGCACATGTCGCGGGACAAATTTGTAGAAATAGAAAGCAGGCTTAAGTGAGCAATTAAACAAATTATATCATTCTCATCCTGAATATTTCTAAGTGAATTTAAATGAATAGGAAGCAACTGATCGACAATAAAATATAATAATTACATATAATAAAAATATAGAAATAAAATAAAAGTTAAATATTAAAAATAAATATAACATAAAAATAAAATATGATTACCGTAAGCCCTATATTTTATTGTGGATCAGTTGCGTTTTACTTATTTATTCACTTAGAAATATGTATGGCAGTGCCGGATTAACCCATGGGCACTTGACTGGGGCACAGACCCCCGGCCCCCCCCCCCCAGAAATGCCTAAAAATTCCGCCCCCCCCCCAGAATGAGATATTTTAAGATTAAAATATAAAAAAATTAGAAATTAAAAGTTTTGAAATTGGCGGGAAGTAGCCTAGTGTTATGATTTTTTTTCCTACAATGCTGGTAGGTAGATTTATGAATTTTAGAGGAGGTTGCAACTTGCGCGAGAGGCTGACCAAGCGACCTGCTATCGCCCCCCTCCCCCCTTTGGAAGGCAGTTGTATTCTTTGCCTCTAAAATCTAAGTGTTACAGCACTCAAAATGCGCAAAACCTCACCATTTCAGCCCTATTTTTCAAACCTTTTCTCCCGGGGAAGACCCCGGGGCCCCCTTGTCCACAATTATATTTTTTCATTCTAATATATAAGCCTTGTTGCTCTCAAAATGCGCAAAACCTCACTATTTAAGCCCTATTTTTCAAAACTTTTCTCCCGGGGGGGACCCCCGGGCCCCCCTTGTCCATAATTATATTGATTCTTTGTAAGATGTAGGTAGGCTTTCTTGCTCTCAAAATGTGGAAAACCCCAATATTTCAGCCCTCTGTCTCCTGAGCAACTTTTATGAAAATGGGTGTGAGGCACCAAATTATACCAGACCTTCGAAAACCTATCGTTACGCCACTGACAAGTATCCGATCCGATTCCGATTGACCTTTTCAGTCGCCTCTGTAGGTTATTACCCGTGATGAGTACGACACGTCTCCGATTGCATGGCGTGTAAAGACTCCCTCTTTCATGAGGTCTGGGACCGCCTCTGTCTGGGGCCTCCTCGTCCGCCTCTGGTTTGCACCCACGCCCCCCCCCCCCATATCTTGTGCCTCCGGCCCCCCAAGGGGTTAATCCGGCACTGATGTATAGGTTCCACAAAGACACTTTGGTGACACTCCCTATTATCTTAAATTTGGCGAATAATATGCTTTTCTGCATTAAAAAAAGGTCTCCAAATTGTGGTCGGATTCGTAAATACAATTCGTTACAATGCATAAGCGGTTGCTCATGAGATTGTCTTTTTTATATAAACTACAACCTTACCTGATTGTTGATATTTTCGTCAGTGTTATCATCCCTGAAGGGAGACGATGCGTAAGCAATCTCTTCTTCTTCCTCTCCGTAGGGGTTCGGGGGTGGAAATACAACAGTTCTGGGACTGGCCGCAGGGCGCGCAGCTGCTCCCGGCGTGCCAGGCCGTGAGTAGTCGTTTGAGAGAGCACTTGTAGGGCGGGAGCCCTGTAAAAAATAGGAAAAGCTTATAGCGGGAGCGGGTCAAGCATTGGATAAGTTTTTATAGTGACTTTATGGACCCAGATCTACTTATAGTAACTCATAGGTCCCTTGTCCAATGCCAACAACCCCATGGATTTCGGACATTATTTGTATTGTTTCTGTATGAATTTTTGGCCATTGGCAAACTGGTATAGGCCTATATGTTCTCGACGTCAACGTACACCGACTACAAGCGATAATGGACAAGCTTACCATTGATGCAATGAAACAGGCGAAAGCATGACTTAACCAATTACAGATACGAGGCCAAACATTGGATAAGCTTGTAGAATTGTAGAATTATATGGTGGGTACATTATAATACTGATTTTAAAATACCAATGAGCAAGCTCAGGGATGCTTACCATTGACAACGAACTAGTTTAATGCCTCGGCACACCCACGTCTTATAGGACACCTTGTTGTGTTGCGTTAGAAGGGAACCCTGTTGGGCCAACCACTTCGATTTTTCGGAAATTATTGGTATTGTTTCCAAATAAATTTCTAGTCATTGCCAAAGTAATTCACTGCTCGATGTCAACCCACAACGACTACACGTACCAATGGGCAAGCTCAGACATGCTGCACGATTGACATAGCTACAGGTCACTAGCTCAACTTAATCAAGTATGGGACCGAGTTTGGTGCCTGGGTTCCTGGTGCTTAGGTGTACCTTCGTACGTCTTATATAACATACCTTCTATATTGTTACACTAGAAGGGCTTTTTCATGGACGTAGGTGAAGAGGTGGCCCATGGAACCTAGCTCTGCTAACGTCATTGATTTTTTGGACATTATTAGTATTGTTCTCATATGAATTTTCGGCCGTTGGAAAACTGGCACACGTCCTCGTTGTCAACCCACACCGACAATGGGCAAACTGAGACATGCTTGCCCTTGTCACATTGGTACAGGACTCCAACTTAACCAAGTTCGTGTTAAAAAGGGTTAATTAGCTTCACAGGCAGATCAAAAACGCTGCTGCCGTTCATGTTGCTGACCACATCATGCAGGAAAGTTCTCATGCACGGGACCTCGAGGCCCAAGGGATGGTCAACGTGTATAATGGTCGCCATTTATAACTATAGCCTATGGTCCAAATTTGAAATGATGAGAAAGGTAAACTTACTGGCCTTCCAGGAGCAAGTAAATCTGTAGAACTGCTGGTTCTGGAGTAGGTACGAGGATCCCTGAAAATAAAAGAAGAATAAGTAGTAATTTCAATGCTCACCATACCGTACCTACAAGGCTCGTAAGCACACTGCAGCCCCCCTCCCCCCCCCCCAAAAAAAAATCGTGGCTTTACACCGGATATAGATTTAGAATCTATAGACTAGATATATTGTCGAATATAGAATTGAACTTTCCAGACGTACGACATTTCACTACATACTATAAGATCTAAGCCCCCCCCCCCCCCCCGCGGGGGACCCGATTCCTGCTACTAAATGCATTATGTATTTTTCTATAACTCCCACCAAGTGTTTGTAAACTTGTTGCGACGGATTCTGAAGTCTTGCAAAAGATATAGGCTGCAGCACCTTACACAAACAAACCTATTACCTTTCAGACTTGAGTAGGTACTATAGGTTTACTTATATCTACACTTGCCGGGGGCCCGTCTTATGTGTAGGCCTATAGGCAGAGAGTAGAAAAAAAATAGGCAGAGGGTCAAAACTTAAGGATGTTTTATAATAAGGTACCGTACCTACCCACCATGTATTTATATTTTTCGTGGTCATATGACATGCTATGGTGTACTTATGACGTATAATAGTCTAGAAAATTTGTTTGCCACAATTAAGAGAAATTCGGTTCGCTATTCGAATAAATTCTAATTTGGCATGAACTATCGATTTTACAACCAAAAATGATTCCTGAAATTCTAAAAAAGCCATACACTTTAGAGCTTAAAGTTGTAATAAATATTATATAAATAATAACTGATTATTTTTGTTCTTTTACTAAGCCAATATAGGAGTTAGAGCTACAATATAAAGTATAGCCCTCTCTTACACACAACAAGGAAAACACAGATCCGCATGCTTTGCATGCCCTCCGAAGCATGGCCAGAACATGCAGGAAGTATGGGACTCAAACCAGCAGTTCGTATCACTACTCTACATGTCCTGACATGCAATAACCTTCTACATCTTGACATATTGTCTGTGGCCACCACTAACACCTATTGGCCACAGTTTTGGTACTCCTTCGAGCTGACATCCTCCGAGTCCGTTACATTATATAAATCAAGTTCAATAACTGTGACCGATCAGTGTTAGCTACGACCACATAATGTACATCAAAATGTAAATTATCTTTTCTTCTACTGTGCATGGCATCTCATTTATGATTCAACATATTTCCAAGAAAATTTGGTATCGTACACTCGTAATGTTTTTCTCCGCCCGTTGCATCTTAAAATGGAAATCAATTTTTTAACGGGCCAAAGTGACCGTTGACTGTTTTACCCTATTTTTGGACGAACTCTTTACCCTAGTCGTCATCACAATGAACGAACAACAAATCAGCAAAATGACAAATTATCCTGCAGTCGACAACTTAGAGAGAAACACTTGAACTAATTCCAACAAAAATACAAAAAACACAGACAGTTGGCCTGTACAATCGACAGGACATACAGTCAACAGCAATAGGGGGTATTGCGCGAACCAGGCCTAATACTAAATTTTGGCAACAGCTTTAATATTGCATTTACTGCTGTTACACAATGGCTGTTGGCAGGGAATGTACCACCCACACGTTGCGGCTTATCTATACTCTTTTAATCTTTTGGTATTTCCAAAGCGGCGCGGCTTTCCAGCAGCACTGAGTGGGAAAACGCGTGGAAAACTTGTCGTTTTCAACATTTAAACGTTATTATTACTGGAAAAGGAACGTTTCAACGTGCAAAAAGACCCGTTTTCCACGCGTTTTCCATCCAGTATCTGAGGAAGTGGCGCCTGGATCATAAATAAAAGTGCATCTAATTTTTTAAGTAGGAGCAACTTGGTTCGTAAATTCGAAATTCGTACAACTGTACCAATCAGAATTTGGTAGCTTATTCGAGACCGAAGCAAACCCAAAGATTAATAGTCATAAAATATAGTGGTAAATGTTAATGGCGATGGTATTTTTTTACACAGTTTAAAATCATCTATTTGCAGATGATTTTAAACTGTGTAAAAAAATTACTGACAGAAATGACTGTGAATTACTCCAAAGGGACATAGAAAAAGTGGTAGAATGGTGTGAAAGAAATAAGCTTCAACTAAATGTAGAAAAATGCTTTATCATAACATATACGTTAAAACATGATATAATATTGAATGAGTACACACTGTTAGATAGACCTTTAGTGAGAAAGGAAGAGACAAAGGATCTGGGCGTTATCTTTGACTCTAAACTAACGTTCGAAAACCACATAAGTAAAAAAGTTAATGAGGCCTATCGTATGTTAGGATTCATCAAAAGATGCTCGGTTTATTTCCTGGAATGGAAAACAATTATGGTATTATTCAACTCATTTGTTCGAAGCAAGCTTGAATATGGTAGTGTGGTGTGGAATCCTTACCACCAAACCAAAATAAAACAAATTGAAAAAGTGCAAAAAAAATTCTTAAAATATTTGACGAGAAAGTTTGATAAAATTGATCCCACATATATACCATATTCTACTCTGTTAGAAAAATATGAGGCGAAGAGTCTGTGCACACGACGTAAAATTGCTGAAGCCATATATATCTATAAAGTATTAAATGGCCTAGAAGACAATCAAAATTTCTTGAGCAAACTAAATTTTACTGTACCCCAGTTTCCAACAAGAAATTTTAACTTATTTTACCAGCCGCAAAACAGGATTGACGTAGCCATAAATTCTCCAATAAACAGGCTCACTCATTTACTAAATGATCATGACACCTTAGATCCATTTATGCAAAGCTTGGAATTATTCAGAGGAACTTGTAACCAAATTTTATTGTAAGAATGGTAGTTAGGATACATTTATATATTACGTTGTTCTTTGGTAGTTAGGTAGGTTTTTTTTTATAAATTTAAATTATTTAATAAGAAGTTACAATAGGCTACAAACAGTAGGAATTTTTGTTGTTGTTGTTTTTTCGCTTTACATTATGTAATATTTATACACATAAGGGCTACGGCTGTGTGATGTAATAAAAAAATTTTCTATTCTATTCTATAATACCATTTAACAAAGCGTTAGTTGGACTGGACTTACATTGCTCCTTCCCCTGACAATGAACTCCGCCTGTAAGTCCAACTAACCCTTTGTTAAATAATATCACACCATTGCCACCAACCTTACCAATTATTGACTATGATTATTGATCATGAGCCCAGTGTGAACCTCGTTGTTGTATTAACTTTTTTTTAAACTTCCCCTGTCAATGGGCTCCGCCCTAATGGCTCGATGACTATGAGGCCCATGCCTGTGATGACTATTAACACAACAGGCAATGTAAGTCCAACTAACCCTTTGTTAAATAATATCACACCATTGCCACCAACCTTACCAATTATTGACTATGATTATTGATCATGAGCCCAGTGTGAACCTCGTTGTTGTATTAACTTTTTTTTAAACTTCCCCTGTCAATGGGCTCCGCCCTAATGGCTCGATGACTATGAGGCCCATGCCTGTGATGACTATTAACACAACAGGCAATGTAAGTCCAACTAACCCTTTGTTAATCATAAAATATACGAGTAAGTTAGGTCCAGCCTTTGACGTAGTTTCTGGTGTCTTATAATGTGAGCGTTATTCAGTGAATCAGAACAGGAACAAGTCTGATTTAGTGAATAATGGATGCAAAGTACTATACTAAACTTACCTTTGAATGTCTAGCTTTATCGAGTTTTTAGCGTTTATGAAAAGGTTGAGGGCGTCTTGGTGCCTGATGTCTCTGGCATCGTAGTCTCCTATCTTCTTTATGACGTCTCCTCGGAGTAAATGCTTTTCTGCAGGCGAGCCTGGTAGTGCCTGAAAGAATAACAATACCAGAATTTGAATATTTATTTGAAAAAAAAACTACAATTAACACATTGACTGCCGTGTCCGCCAATTTTAGCGGACAGAACACCCATGTTAAGGTGGTCATGCTGGGAAAGTCGCCATTTTGATCCAAAAACCCCGCATTCATCATTGTGGTCCGCTCTTTTTAGATAACGTAAGCTAAACACTGTAATATCCAACAAAATTGGTGGACGCAACCTTTTAGTGAGGTATACGCGGTCTCCTGCGAAAAAAAAAAATGCTGTCCGCCAAAAATGTCGGACATTGAGCTCTTCCGGAATTTTCATAATTTGGACTGGCAGTCAATGTGTTAAGAAACATCATTAGTTATCCCGGCCCTAAGTTCCTCAAGAGGACTTGTGTTGTATTTTGATAATTACTGCATTCAGTACGCCTTCTTTGCTTTACGTTGTCTTATTACTTTCCTACTTTCCAATTTATATAAGGAAACCTTTGTGTTGGTCAAAATTTTCGATTCCGAGATTTCAACGGATTTACACGAGGTCCCAGGAACACAAACAAGTAGTTTCAACGAAATGTCTGTCGCTCTGTCTGTTCATCGATTTCCGGGCAAGCTACTCGGCCGATTTTGATGAAATTTGGCATGTAGGATTACAAAAATCATAATATAGGCCTAATCATAATTTTTTTTATTTTGGGCTAACTCAATTTTATTAAGTCAAGTAAGTCAAGTAACTCAATTTTGGGGAGTTTTACTCTAAAAAAACCTCCAAAAATCGTCTAAAAAAATTATTTCTCAAAAGCGGCTCCAACGATTTCTTTTAAATTCACGTGTATTGTAGTCGTTGTTAATGTTAATAAAATGCGGGGTTTGCTTCTGGGGGTAAAAAAATAAAAATAACTAAATTTTCATAAAAAATGACTAAAACATAATTTTTCTACGGAACCCTTCCATCAATGATTTCTACCTTCAGGCATGTTTTAGGTGTTTAAATTGAACAAAGCCGGACAGGGTGCTTTTCCCAAAAATTATTTTTGGGCAAAACATTATGGAATATTCACGCTCAAATGCATTGTGTGCCCTGCTGGCATTATTACTGTTTGTAATGTATTGGTCGGCCCGACATGGAATATGCAATGCCATCGATGTTTCAGTGCTTTGGGATAGGGGAAATCCTAGGCCGTTGCCAGAGGGGATCCAGGGAGTCTGGACCCTCCCCCCCCCTGCCCCTAATGGTTGCAGCATACACTAGATAGAATGAAGTTTTAAGTATTTTTAAATATATTCAGGTTACCTCACCTCCAGTGGCGTCAGAAGGACCCTCCCCCCCCCCCTCCCCGAGATATCCGAAATGTAGCCATAGGAAAATTATTTACTATGAAATTACTCATTTTCTCTGTAAGCATGTTCGAGTAAACTCGGACCGGTTCTTTATCCTTATCCCGTATTTGGGATCGTCGGAAAGGATATTTACTTGCTAGGGGATGTTCTGGTGACAAGGCTCTTGAAGTCTTTGAACCTTTGTTTCCAAGGACATCCTCCAACAAATAGTCATTTAAACGTTGCATCTTCTCTCCTTGTTATGTGGCAGTAGGTCTATATAGGTCTATATTGTCCCCTTCATCTTCTTCTTCTTCTTCGAATGCCTCTTCTAGCGAAGATTGGCGATCATCATGGCAATCGTAGACACGTGTTTTTTTTTTTTTTAAGGTTAGGCCTAAATCGCGTACATGCAAGTTAATGAATGTATCCGATTAACCTCTTCAATCGCCTCACTACTCGTAAAGTCACCTAATAGGTAGGCTACTTGTGCCGAGTTGCGACACGTTTCTGACCGCAAGGTGCGTAGGTTCTCGCACAAGTACAAGCACGCTACCACCTTTCCACCGAAGTCGCAAAAACTTGGATACAGTACTTCAAACTCCCCAAAAGGAAGTCAAGTATTTAGAGTATAGAAGGTACTCATCAGTTATGATGACTGTATACTTGGGAATAATTGTAGTACATTGGTTTCCGGTTGCCTTCTGTATCCTTATGCCGTTGACTCTTCATCGAGTTCCTCCACATTCGAGGCCCAACCCCAGGACAAAATAGTAGGTAGTAGCGGTTGCTTATTTAGTAATGGCAACAATTCGCCCCGTCACATAGTCATCGGGCTACTGTGGCCTTTTCTAAACAAGTCTGCACCACCAGACTTGCCACCACACCATCCGATTATGCCGCTGTTTGGTGGGGGAGTACTTAAATTCATTACATTCGCAGCTAGCCACCATATCTGCTGGTGGCCTTTCCGCTATCCACCACCTGCGACCCCGCTAGTAGCCTACAGTAGGGGTGGGGCGTTACTTCTGTCACTGTGATTTATCACCGTGACTACGATGGTCACTGCAACCACCCGTTCCTACCTAAAAAAATACTGGTGATTTGAGTCACTGTCACCGATTTAGGCTATATTTTAAATAGCTTTGTTTCTAATACTCTGATAGTCGCATGAAATTCCCTGAAATGCTTTCCGATCGTCTCACGTAAGCTAAACATAAGGTATGCCCGAGGTTGTCACCGTGACTGCTCCATGACTGGCTAGCTTTTATATATATATATATATATATTTATTACTGCTTCTTAAATTTCTTAGCATAAATAAACAAAAGAATAACCGACTTTAATTGTTAAGCGAAACGAATAAGTCTATGTAACTTGTATAAATCACTGTCAAGTAAGAGAAGTGATAGTGACTTTTGATTACTCATACCAAGATGTACCAAGATTACTTAGATAGCACGAACAAAAGCAGTCACTCCAGTGACAGAAATCACCAGTATTTGTATCAGTGACTGTCGAGTCACTGTCACCAGTCACTGTTGCTCCTGGAAATATCTGTCACGCCCCACCTCTAGCCTACAGCTCAGCTCAGCCCTAGCAATGAGCACTGTGATGTCACTACATGCAAGGGTTCCTACACGGTTGCATAACCTGTCTTCTGTAGAAGTACCTATATTTAACAATCGTTGTTTTCCTGATTAGGTATTAAAAATAGCCTATATAGGTAATGATAATAAATGGACTTACCCTTGTTACTATAATTGGAGCATTCTGGTCGGCACCGCCCACAATGGCCAGTCCCCAGGGTATGTTAGCACTTTGGCGCACTAGAGTCACTCCAAACACATGTTCCTTACTCGGGCCCATTTCACCACATTGTCCACTTCACTGCGTGAACTATAATATTTGTTTAGAACAACTTGCCAAAAGCAGGAAGAGTATGAAGAGTGCAAGAGAATGTCGGGCTTAGTCAGAAGACTAATTTATGGAAGAATTGGAATTTAAATTACAGAGCTAATATTCTAAAAAACATGTCGTTTCCTTCAGTATTATTATTATGAGTTACGGTATATTGTAGTTATATTTAAAAAATAATAAGTTAAATAGTATTATTAATTAATCTTAATTTTTCATGAGCGATGAACATGTGTTGAGACAAACCTCTCGGTTTTGAACTTCAATAATTGTATTTTTCTCCATCGTTTACTGCAGAAATTCAGAACACCTCGCGACTTGCGATTGCCTTCGGCACTTCAACTGTTAGGCCACTTTGGAGGGACGGCACGGTTTTGGATGTCCGAAAGGCCACGTATGAAGTAAGAAGTAAGTAAGAATTTAAACTTAACTTAAAAGTACCAAATATAGGTTATATACTTAGTGAGGCGACTGAAGAGGTCAATGGGAGATATTCATGAAATTGCTTGTAAGGAATTAACCTTTATAAGAAAATAAAAATAAAAAGGTAAATAAGTTCTCCTGTAACTAGCATATTTTAATTTTTGTTTTTTCGAGTATAGTAATAAATTATTATAATAATAAAATAAATAAATGATTAGATATAGTGAAGTTTATAGTTTATAGTAGTTTATAGTGAAGTAGAATTTAATTTTAATGTAACTGTATACTGTATTATTAATTTAGGCTATTACGAACAAATAATATATTGTAGATACAAGATACCCAGCATTCATTTTTGTATTTAGTGCTGGGTATTTATCGATTTTTATTGATTGTTCAATTATATACATATATACTTACTTACTTTACTTGCCTATACTAGCACCTACTGATTGATTATTAATACCAGTACCGTAGTCCGTACGCGAGTACCTGTGGCACTCTAGGCACATTATTTAGAAATAATTTATTCAATTTATGAGACACTTTCAAAAGTAAATTCTATTAGGCTATGCAGTTCATGAAGTTTCCAAACTTTTGCATAACCAAGGGCTCGCTCAAATAAATTCCGATAAGCCGTCAAGTATGCTAAGTAGCAATTTCTAAGTCATCATGGTGTTGCTAACTGGAAACCTGTAGGTTCCTTATCGGAAGCTTCTTTGACAAGCCCTAATAAGGCAATAAAAAAGTATATTATCAAGTATGAGCAAATTATTACGGTACTTATCTAGTGTTAATAATTTACCAAATCAATTGTTCACTTAAGGGTAGGGAACGGCTTACATTTAAATTTATTTTTTCACATCAGCATGGACCCATAGATGGCTGAATGAATGGAAAATTAAATAACTTACGGTATTTTCAAGTAACGGTAACTGTACAGGCGTTTCCAAAATTTATTGTTTTATTTCTTCTTTAAACAGGTCTAGGTACCCACATTAAATGGGCTAAATAAAATAAAAATAAATAAATAAGGACTTTCTATTGTTTCTATTACTAAGCCAACCTAGCGGAGTTAGGGCTATAAAGCCCTCTCTTACACTCAACTAGGATGGCCCGGGACCGCCTGCTTTACATGCCCTCCAAAGCATGGCCAGAAAATGTAGGTAGTGTGAGACTCGAACCAACAACCTTTCGGGTGAAAGTCGGAGTCCGTACCACTACGCTACATGTATTGACTATGATACCGTATATTGTACGTGTCGTAGCCTATAGTGACGAAGCATAATTAGGTTTCTTGTATTAAACACATTGCTATAGGCAAATTAATGAAAAATAAATAATTAAACTACCATAGGCCTAAATTAATAGAGGGCCCGGGTTAAACCCTTGGGGTCCCCCTACCAGCACCAATATTTATTGCATGTAATATGCTGTTGACCTGTTATAATGCTGTTAGTTATTAAACTATAGGCTATTATATTTATTAAATGAAGCTCACAGCCGTTGCTTTCAAGTTATTGTCGCCGATACAAATAGTCAATCAATTTGGCAAGCCTTCATGAAAGTTAAATTATTTTTTAGTTGGTAGGGCGCTCGTCATGTCAATAATATTCAGGCCAAGGCTGAATATGTGGGTGTCTAAGGTCAAGAACCAATCACAGAACCCAATGTTACAGCTGATTTATGTAAAAACACGTTAATAATACACAAGCACGTTTTAAAATAGGTTATTTAAGTAGGTGGACGCGTATAGAAATAACAGCTCCACAAATCAGTAATAAAACAATAATAGAAATAGCCTAATGAGCTTGTCAGTAGTCAAACATCAGCCGTGGATGAAAGTGGAACTCTAATCGTGTGAAAATCAAAAAAAGAAGTTAAGGGTAACTAATCAAAAGCTTTTGACAAGTCAATAAAAACACCAAGTATCAGCGCACATTTAAACAAAAAACAACCTTTCAACAAAAAACTGTCATAAGCCAAATGGGAATACTCGCGAAAAGACTTCGAACAGAATGGATGGAAATTGCTGAGCGTAAATATCAGCAACCGCGGCGACGAAAATAACAAAATGGCGGCCTGTTATGCGGACAACGGTCACTCGAGACCGGCTATTTACATTTCGAAACAGTCTATTTTTGAGGCAGATCAACTCTGAGATATTTGTAGGATTGCCAATATATGCTGTCAGGGTCGAGTTTCAGAAGTTTCGTTTGGTTTGCAGGAGACAGAGTCTTGCTAGTCAGGGTCCATGCAGTCAGGGTTATGGGGCAAGGCCAGTGGTGGATCCAGATTCCAGAGGCACTCCCTGAGGCAAAATATTCACGTCAACTCCGAAAACATCACATATTGCAGTACCATATGTTATCAGGTCTCCTCGGGGGCTCGGGCTCCTGTGTAAAGGACACTAAGGTCATTTATTATTTCGGGTTTTCCCTTTTTCTACGTACTTTTTTAAAAATGGGGGGGCGCCAAATTACGCCACCAAAGGTCTTAGGGGGGGGGGGGGGTTTGCGCAGCAGACGTTATTTACGCTAGTGTAAATAACGTCATTTAACTAACTTTGTGGTCCAGCGGTTAAGACGACGCCCTGGTTAGGCGTAGATCGTATGGCTCGAATACAACAATCCAAGTTTTTTTATATCCTCTAATTTTGTGAAAACTTCAAATTGGCACCTTTGGCCCAAGCTTGCACCCCCCCCCCCCCCTGGCCGATATCTTAGTTTTAACCCTGAGTTAAGGACGACTCCGAACTTGTCAACGCAGAGTAGCCCTACGGGGCTAAAACGAGCTTAAGAGGAGTAGGTAGAAAATTGGCACCCTAAAATTAAATACTATTCAATTTTTACGGTAATAACGAGTTGCTTTAACGTATTATACCGTATACTAGGACGGCTTTATAGTACTTTACCGGTGGTATTTAATAATTGAATTCATTGTTCTCTTGTAAAGCATATTAACAATGTTTTATGTATCTGTCTTCTGATAGGATCTGAGAAGAAGCCCCTTCTTAGTAGTTATACTGTGTATTTTTTGTCTTATGCAAACATGGTCTTCATAAATTAAAAATACTTTAACGGCCAGAGTTACTCGATGAAGCAGTAGAAGTAGAATCCAGGATGTGCGTAGTTCCAAACGTTTCCTCAGTGTCTGTGGTCGACATCTTCAGTGGGCGTAGACTTCTCTAAGATTGTATCTCGGAGGCTCCGTAGCAAATGTTGCTATTGAAGTCAGCACTGCCCAAGAGGAACAGAAGCCTCCTAAAGGGATGGCGAACTCCAAACATCGAAAGAGAATTAAACGAATGACAAGTCGGGGAAAACCTGTTTCGGACAATAAAAGGACTTAACTGCTTTGCGGAGATTCCGAGAAGAACATGAAGAGCAGAAGATGTTGGCGAAACGTTGGGAAGTACGCTTTCTGACTGACCACGGCCTATCATCCCGGATTCTACTGCTCCATCAAGCACGGCCTTTATTGTGCATTCGTAATGTAGCCATTTTTTTGAAGAAGCGACTTTCTCATTCTCACACTAAATAGCCCACATTCATGTTCCTTGAATTCACGCACCAGTTGGACTTATGAGGGAAGTGAAGGATAAGACTGATTACTAATTGTAATAACTACAAGAAGAAGCTACCAAGCGTACGGACCTTTACAGTTTCTCTAAGGCGCCCATTCCATTGACCGGCTAGGGCTATTTCCAAAAACAGTGACGTGGTAGCAGACATTCAAGACTTAGGTTGCGTTTCCACCGATCTCGCATTGCAGAATGCAAATGGCATTGACGGAAATTAGAATTTTTCTTTTTATAGAAATCTATTAAAATGTTTGTACTTAACATATCCCATGACGCCATTTTTTAATTTTAGTTTGTTTGTGATTTTACTGTATGATCATTGATCAATTTTAACTATGGCATAGAGGAAAATAAACATTTCCGTCAATTCTGCAATGCGAGGTCGGTGGAAACGCCACCTAAGTCTTGAATGTCTGCTACCACGTCACTGTTTTTGGAAATAGCCCTAGCCGGTCAATGGAATGGGCACCTTAGAAGACGGTACACGTTTACCTTTTCGGGTAAGGCGGCATCTTCTTGCATTTCGCAAAGTATGGGAAAAGTGCAGTCCCCTCTATGCTCCATATGTGTTCAAGAAATGTCAGCGGAATACGTAAAACGACTATGCTGTATATACAGCCAGATTTTGGCTAATAAAACAATGGGGAAGAAAGAAAATTCAAAACATGATAATACTATGATATATTTATTTATTGTAATAAATACACGCGCGCCAAAATTTCATTTTTCTTAATAAAAACTACCCTATAAGTATAAGCCAAAATAAACTGAAATATAGCCTAACTGATGTCCACTCTAAATGTACATAGCTGAGGTCCTTAGGAGTTGCTGCTGACGGTTTAGAATCTAAAAACCCATCCCACTTATCATCCTTATTCACATACTTGTCTGATTACCACAATTTTAACACAAGTACCTCTAACAAACTCTATTCTTAGACACCGAACAAATTACTACAACCATTTCTTCCCGATCACCCTTAGACTTTGGAATTCCTTGCCAGAAGAAACTAGGTCAGAGAATAATTTGAGGAGATTTAGGACAGCATGTCATCAATTTCTGGAGAGCGATGTGTGAGAGTGAATGAATGAGTGCCTGTCAGTGGCGGATTTACCAATAGGCAACTGAGGGAAATGCCTATATCCACGCAAGCAAACATTAAAGATTTTTTTGGTGCATAGTATGTTTAAAAAATTGAAATAATAATTATTTTATTATTATTATTATTATTAAGGAATAATTTTTCAAATTTCTGATCAGTTGGTACATTTTTTTAAAATAAAAATAGTTGTTTAATTGGTGAACACTCCCCCACCCCCCACTAAACATACAATAATTATTAATGTCCGCAACAAGGGCAGTGCCTGTATCCGCACAAAGCCAACTCCGCCCCTGGTGTCTGATGTATTATTTATTATTATTTTTGTTATTTTTTTTTAATGTTTTTGTGTAGGAAAAGAAATTGTAATGTACAAACAAAATGATATGTAAACAAACATTGGTTAGCTGGCGGAGAAGCCCTTAAGGGCACAAGCTTTTTCTTTCATGAAATAAAAAATACAAACCAACCTATTTTGGGTTGATCCAGGGTTGGTCAAAATCAACGGCCAGGTTCCTCTTGAGATGCAGAACTCATCCCCATAGGAAACCACTATGCCTATCTAACCAATACCTTAACAAACGCAAAATCACACTTTATTGCAACAGAACCTCAGCTGAGCATCCCTATCGGCCATGCGAGCCAGCCGCAGAGTATTCAGACAAACCCTCATTATGTTACAAAACTAGTTAAGAGTGCACGCCACATAGGAATCACCCCAAAATCCGTTGTTTTCACATGCTTTTTATATTTAATTTAATAATTAACAAAGCAAGATTTTAAAGATTTGGCCCATTTAAGTTGTAGAAGACTACTTAATGCATCATATAATATGGTATTTTTAATTTTTGGTATCGTAGCTTTTTCATAAACATAATTGAGGGCTACAGTGTCGCGTATAATAGATACCACGATGAAAAATTATGAATAAAGTAGTCTTCTACAATTTCAATGAAGCGAAATTTTAATAACTTGCTAAGTTATTTTGACACATTATATTGCAGTATTATATAGAGTATATAACACTGACTTTTTAAATTAACTATGTTGAAGTGGCAGCCACCACGTTCTAAGTTATTTTGAAGTATTAAATTTCGGGCTGCCGATCTCCTACAGGACGTACACTCTCAACGGCCTATAGAGTACATGAATTATTTATTCTATTGCTGTAAAAGAAAAACTTAAAGTCAAGCAGACTAGTACAGTTACGATATCTATTGAATGTGAGGAACCAAGCCCATAAGTTATCAATAATACCAGTAATAATAACAAAACAGAATAACAATTCATTGGTAAGAACAATATACATTATGTACAAGCCGAAACTGAGGAATATTATGGTATGAAAACTATAAATTATCTACACTGAGTTAAGCCATACGGCACAGCAGAAAAATCATGGTAAGTTGGCTGAGGCTTACTGTGCAAGTGCTACGCTTCAGTCAATTTACTACAATTTTTCTGATGCGACATATGGCTCAACTAACCGTAGTTTTATGTCACCTCCAACTCATAGAAATAATGGTTACCATGGACACAGCTCAGGCTCACCCCGTTACTCTAAGAGAAAATCGAATACAGCCACAGGCGTTTTTTTTTTAATTTTTATAAAATCAAAATTCATAGGAAATATCAATCTAAGGCCACTGAGCAATTTTACTCCAAATTTGATTTGGTCATTGACGTTTGTTTTGTTTTAAGGAGACTATTATGTAGATATTGAACTTATCTATTATAAATTAAGTTATAATATGGAAGCAGTCATCATTAATAAGTCTCTACCATATCATAACTTAATTTATAATAGGTAAGTTAAGTATCTACATAATAGCCTCCTTAAAACAAAACAAACGTCAATGACAACATCAAATTTGAAGTAAAATCGCCGGTGGAATACCCGCCTAAGGGCCAGGTTGCTGTGCGTCGAGTACAAATAAGAAGCACTGTGTTTTCCCCACCTATGGCCATTGGCACACATACACACTTCTTTTATTTTTGGGGGAAGAACAAATCATTTTGAGACCTGACTGTACATGAAAAACGCAGCGTAGGAAAATCCATCATTAAATAACAAAAATATAAAAACTCTCAATAAAAAAAATATAAAAACAACCCATCAAAAACCTACGTAGGATCCTCAGTAAGGACACATTCAACAAACGGAAAAGTCAATTTTTCCGTATGCCGCTCCAAATGTTTCTTCAAATTGCACTTTTGAATAAAATATTTACCGCACTCCTCACACGAGAAACATCGCTTACCCGTGTGTATTCCAAAATGGCGTTGTAGATTGGCCTTCTGGGTAAACATTCGACCGCAGCGCACGCACGAGTACGACTTAGCGCCGGAATGGGTTGCCTCGTGCCGTTTAAGGTTGCATTTTTGAGTGAAGCATTTGTTGCAGGTCTCACAGGCGTATCTTTCACCTGAAAAAAAGCAAAACCGGAATAATAGTTTAGAATAATCCTCCGGCTTGTCACCGGCCCGTGACCAGAATTTGTTTTTGTTTTTTTATTATTATTATTATTTTTTCTATATTTTTTTTTTTTTTTTTTGGACGGGGAGCTGCGATAGTATGTACCATAGTAAAAGTCTGGAACTCAATTCTAATTGGTGTAAGGTCAAGAGATTTCTGGGGGACTGCAGCCCCCCCCCCCCCCCAGCCCTTTGCTATATCCGGAGTGGTATGCATAATTGGAATCAAATAGATTATTTAAATAAACACAATAGTTTGCAATAAATTTCTAAATCTGGACTTGACACACTACTCAGTGAAATCAGTCCCCCGTCGGTAGGTGTTTACTTCTTACTTTACTTCTTGCTACTGGCTTCCAGCTTCAGGTGATGTCGATGGTAGGTCAACTCCGGAGAATGCAGCAATACATAGTACTGGCCATCTGACCCCTTTACTTAAATCTAAGATTTTAAGAGCAAATCGCTACGCGCTCTTTGAACAAAGTCGATTTTCTCTGATATATCGATCATATAATATGATAGCAGGTAAAGTGGTAAAGTGGATCATATACTCATATAATAGTATTTAGCCAGCGCTAACACGCATGTCTTGCCTTTTTTTTCACTTTTTCACGCCTTTGAAAACTGTGGGCAAACTATGTTAACGCCAGCTACATAATTTTTACTTTTTCCTCGCTTTTATCCCTAAGAGGGGTCAGCGATTTGGCATGTTCTCTTCCACTCCTTGCGATTCTGTGCTTCGACTGCGGTTGCTCCTACAATCCTGAGGTCTTGGCGGACTGTTGCTTCTACCGTCAGCCTGGGCCGCCCTCGTCTTCTTCTTCCCGTTGTTTTATCCGCCTTATAAGCACATCTGACCGCCTTCTTTCGACGTGGTCCCACTATGATAGTCGTCGTTCCCGCGCTCTATCGAGTATGTTTGCGATCTTCATTTGAGCTCTTATCTCGTCGTTCCAGCGTCTATCAGCAAAAGTGAAGCCCATGGACCGTCTCAACATAAATCTTAATATATATATATTTCGACTGTCCGTGTGTATGAATCCAACCTCCTCTCAAACGACTGGACCGAATATGATGAATTTTTTTTTTGTGTGTGTTCAAGGAGATTCGAGGATGGTTATAGATTAAGATTTCGTCCACTGGATAATGTTTTTATAATTAATTTTAGTAGTTTAAGTAGTTGTTGATTTTGTAATGTTTTACATTGGATCCGGCCGACTTCACTACCATCGCCAACCCACATCAACTGACATCTAGCGGCAGACTGCGCTACCATTTTAATTTTTGTTTATCCCGACAGTTGGCGCTGCGTGTGTGTTGTGTGTGATTTTGGAATGTTTTACATTGGACATGTTTTACATTGCACTACCGACGCTACCGTTTATCCCGACACCTAACCTACAAATTGTGTTCAAATTCAAGTTCAAATTAGTGTTCAAAGAGTTTTGGAGTGTGCATAAAGTAAGAGTAGGGCAAAGTAAAGTAAAGTAAGAGTAAGAGTAAAGTAAGAGCAGCCAGGCTTGAGGATGCACTATTGCGAGCACGTCAGCCGCGTTCTGCAGTTCCCAATTCGATTGGCATTAGCAATCACAATCAATAAAGCTCAAGGTCAATCTTGCTTTTCACATGGACAACTGTATGTTGCGTGTTCCCGAGTCAGCAAACCAGATAGTCTTTATATCTACGCAGGTCGCAGACAGTGGAAAATCAATCTATCACATGCGAGCCACGAAGGGGCGAGCCGAGTAATGCCCAATGCGAGGCCCCGAGGCCGCAGGCGCAAGCGGTGGAGGCAGCAGCCGAAGGCTGCGCCGGGAACCACTTGTAAATTAATATTGACTTTTTTTCTATTACTAAGCCAACCTAGCGGAGTTAGAGCTGAAAATCCGTCTCTTACACTCAACTAAGAAGGCCCGGGACTACCTGCTTTACAGGCCCTCCGAAGCATGGCCAGAAAATGTAGCAAGTGTGGGACTCGAACCAACAACCTTTCGGGTGAAAGTCGGAGTCTGTACCACTACTCTACATGTCCTGACAACATCCGCATCTAGGCCACATGCAGTCTTTGTTGTTCGGCCTCTCAAGGCCCTACACTCTGCAGCGCCAGCTACATACTATGCATCAAAACGTAGGGGAGCAATGTGGAAGAGTGTTATATCCACTTTCCACAAATCATTTCTGCCCCTATGATCGATATTTCAAGAAAAATGTATTTTTTGCGACAAAAGCTAGGTGCACAGTGGGGGTGTACGATGTGTAAGTGGACTGAAAAGCCAACACTCGCTTATTGCGGAAATAAATACATTTCTCTTTCTTTCTTCCTTTCTTTCAATGTACCTGAATGGATAGTTGCGTGAATTTGCAGATTACTTTTGCTTGCAAATGCTTTGCCGCAGCTGAGGCATTCCCACGACTGCTGATTGCTGGGGAATGTATTGGGGCTTATTTTCTTTGGTGAGCTTTCTAGGTCGGGTAACGCCCATAGGGAGCCGTCCAGTTGCTGCAGTGTTGTGGACAGGGACGAACAAGTGCCTGAATCGGGGGAACCTGAAGTGGCGGTGGTACCTTTAGGTCGACCCCGTCGGGTACGCTTGGATTTGGGAACTGTACTGGGATCTGCAAAATAAAAGATGCATTTCAAGTATATTTAGTTCCAACCTCTCACTAAACAGAAAACCATCGTGCTGAGATATTGGGGTGGAAGAAACATTGATGGCGAAAATGGAGGCAATAATTACAGTTTACAGTCATTAATAAATAATTAAAACGCATTTGGCACGGCCATAACCAAAAACCTTGAACAACATACTACAAATATTTCTTACACTATCAATTCGTTCACGGAGTAAGGAGATCACTTCTGGAGCGATAACTTCACCACTTGTCAGAAATTTGAGTCAATAATTTTAGCATCTTTTCGGGGATGTGGTAATTTGTTTAAGAGTCCCATCTGCTGAGGAGTTTTGACTAGTCTTAATTGCCCCAAGAGGATGTCGCCCCAAGGCTACTTCGTCTACTAATTTAGGAAGTGCTCTTGCTTTCCAGTTAAAGTGGCGATGCAGGATTTACAAGTCTGTTATGGTTTAGTTTACCATTCAGGAGGCTGTGTATAAAAATAGAATTTAATGATTAATTAATTAATATAATATATATGACACTGACACTTACCCTAGGCGCATTCTTGTAGTCGTTCTCTCTCTTACTATTTTCTTCAGTCTGGCAACAGCGAATGTCTGCAAATTTTCCTCTAAATCGCTGACAATTGTCCTAAATGGCATAATAATGATTCACTTTCAACAGCTAGGTCTAAAGGTGACACACCAGTGTACCTATGGCCTACTGTCATCAATGTGCGTCATTATTAGCCAATCAGAGCGCTAGTTACATGTCTTTTAGACTACTGATGGGTAGGCTCCCTGAAGTGATAAAAGACATGTAACGGCGATTTAGAGGAAAATTCGCAGACATTCGCTGTTACCAGACTGAAGAAAATAGTAAGAGAGAGAACGACTACAAGAATGCGTCTAGGGTAAGTGTTAATATTGTATATATTATATTAATTATTTAATCATTTAAGTTTTCTATTTTATATTTGCAGCCTCCTATATGGTAAAGTAAACCATAACAAGTCTGCAATGCCCAAGACTGCGATGTTGCAGTCACATATTATAATTTATTAACATTACGAATCATGTCAATACGAGCATATAAGTAGAGAATATATATCAACTGCACTTGTGCGGGCTTGTGGTCCAGCGGTTAAGACGACGCCCCGGTTAGGCGCAGATCGTGGGTTCGAATCCCGCCAAGCCCAGTTTTACTCTATCTCTAATTTCGGTTATTGCGTGGAAATTTCGGTTATAATTTATTATTATTTCGGGAAGCATTCGGGAAGTAGGTGACCGCAGACAATAGAGCACCATAAAACACTTAAAAGTATACAAAGTTTTAAAAAAAAACCCATCAGTTTGGCTTCTTTTGCGAACCTGGGATAGATCGAATTTCAAGTAGAGATAAAGCAGAGCTGCGCAGTGCTTGATGACGTGCATGGCCGTTTCTTTCTCCAAGCTGCAAGGGCGACATAGTGTGCTTTCCAATAGTTGCAGTTCTCCTATTTTTGGTGCTCTAGAAATAGCCCGTGGCCTGTCATAAGCGCAACTCTCGTTTTTATGTTAGATCTTGCGGGTAAATAAAGCGAATGGATACAGCCAGAGCGCGGGCAAATGGATGGACGGAATATAGGAAAGAACAATAGGAAAACCAAAGAATACATACAGAAACCAGATTGAGGGGTAGAACCAGAGAATGTGTTGAGTAATCTAGTGGAGACAGGAGGGTAGGTTTAAGTCAATTTATTATAACATATCATCAGTATACAACATCAGTCGCCCATATGGAAAATAACGACAATTTTCTTTCCTTCTCCTTTCCATACTTACCAAAATGTCCAATCAGAGTTTCTCCATCCATAACTCTAACAAGGTCTTTTGCCCCTTTACTAGGAGCTTCCTCTCCCATTGTTGATCTTGTACGGACCTAAAACAAAAAGGAACTACTTAAACATTTCATATTTTAATCAGGGTTCATTTAAGGTCAACTACCATCAGGGCAGGACATACTTGGAAGAACCATCAACGCCGCAGCAGCATCAGCCTGCCATTCTTTTTATGTATGCAATGTAGACACCCTTGCCCCTTCTATTATTTATATATCTCATTCTTCAAGTTACAGCCGGCTGGCAGATTGGCAGCAACATGTATGTATTGGCCCCTACATCTTAGAAGTGTGCCGTTTCTGGTTTTTTCAGGAGCGTGCGTTGCCAGTTCCGGTGATTCAAGAATAACGGTTCCTAATACGCGTTCTTTTAGGAACCAGTTCCTGGCTTAGGCTCAATCACAATACTGGTGACTAGTAATCGTGCCCTTGTAGGAACCAGTTTGCCAACTAGTTCCTAGCTCAAGAACCGCTCTTAGGAACGGCTTCAGTAAGAACGACCCACCTCTACTACATCTTCCATAAGTTGCTGCAGATATTCTTTTCCCGGTTGACGCCTTCTATGATTCCCTCTATGATGCTGCTTACCAAGCTCTCGTGTCGCAGCAAATATCCGATCAAGCGAGCTCTTCTTGTACATATGGATGCAACCAGAGTTTTGCATTCGTTTATTTCGGTAAGAACCTTCTCATTGGTAATACCGGTACATATACAAAATCTGTTTTTACATAAGGAGCCATGTCCGAATTTATGAGAAAAAAATCAAGTTTATGGTTACTCTACGACGGGTAGACTGCGAACTGTTCGCGTCGGTATGACACAGAGGATGTTTCCCCACATCGCTACAGATACAGATCGATAGTATATATAACAAGCTACCGGAGGACCTAAAATCCATAGCTGACACTAAGCGAAGCACAAAGCCAATTCTCTAAAGAAGTTCCTAGTCGAAGCCTGCTAATAATCTCTCGCAGAGTTTCTGAATACTACTGACTAACTAGAATCAGCATAACCTATTTGCATTATGTGACTTGGTATTTTTATTTTATATGCTACTGGCATTAGTAGTTGCAAGTCAGTATTGCAGCTCTTAAGAAAGAAAGAAAATTGTCTTTATTTTCCATGTGGGCGAATTTTGGGCCTTTCGGCCTACTCTTTCAATTAATTAATTGATTAATTAGGTTATTATTAGTTGTTAGTAACGAAGCCAAGATTCGCACCACTTGTTGCTACGAATATTATGGTGAATACATATACAGTATTTATATATTTATTTATCGATGCGTCATGCCTTGCTCTGGCAGCAGTGCACATTGCTTTTCAATATATCGTTTTGATGCTACTTACTTATCAGCTATGGAACTACTAACTGTGCGTAGTTTTAGACCGTATACACAGGACAGGCTCAATGACATATAGCCTGGTAACCTGGTTGAGTTCAACACCAGGAATTAAACAGTATATATGCGTACCTTCCGAATTATTCAACAACACCTTTTCGGCGGGCTCTTCTCTATGTTGCTTGGGATCTATAATTGTAACTTAATACAAGGTCTAATCATGTGACTTGGGCCAATCAAGAACCTTTGTATTTGCAAAGACATAAGTTTGCAATTCGTGTCTCCTTCCTTTTTCAATAGGGCAAACTGAGCTTCACAATAAAATTGTCCGCATAACGTTTTCTTGGACGCCCAGATAATTATTGACTCGTGTATGTTTTCCATGGTATCTTCTTTACACACACAATGTACAAAAATACAAAAAAAAAAGAAAAAAGGCAAACACAGCCCTCTGGTTTTGTACTGAAGGCAAATTAGCCATAATTGTTGATTATTAAGGCCCGGTTCCGCCACGCAAGCAAATTCCCAATGGTCTCCGTAAGGAATACTGGTCGTCACATCCATTCTTTAGTACAAAACGGGAATTCCATTATTCACAACAGAAACATTTATAAGGGTTGTAGGTTGTAGTAATAAAACGAAGTGTATTACTATTATTGCTTTGACTTTTTAGCACAGCCGTCGCATCTGTGTCATTCTCACCCAGCCAGTTGTAATTGTAAGCCAAACCTAGCTTGAGCATAAGGTGCCGGTGTTAGCAAGCATGCCACACATCCGCAGAGAACGACAAACATAACAGATGTAAAGGCCAAATAACGAAATTATTATCAAACAAAAGTAGAAAATATTGCTTTCAATAAAACTGCTACACACAATCAGGACAGTAATACGCAAAATCATCGTCTTACCTCAAATATAAAGGTGTTTCGTTTCCATTTTCAAAAATTTCATTAATTTGACAGTTACTTAGGCTTAATAATGCAGCTTTTATTCAATTAATTACTACATTATTAAATTGTCTTAAATTATTGTTGTCAAAATCGGCCATCTTTTATGTTATATTATATTTTGGTCAACAAACAAAATGGCCAATGACCGTGGGACAAGAAAGTATTTGGCGGGAACTAATCTTTCCAGCGGCGATTCTACTTCATATTATTTGATTTTGTCAATGACGTTTGTTTTGTTTTTAGGCGCCCATTCCATTGACCGGCTAGGGCTATTTCGAACAACGGTGACGTGGTAGCAGACATTCAAGACTTAGGTAGCGTTTCCATCGACCTCGCATTGCAGATTGCAAATGACATTGACGGAAATGTTTATTTTCCTCTATACCATAGTTAAAATTGATCAATGATCATACAGTAAAATCACAAACAAACAAACTAAAATTAAAAAGTGGCGTCATGGGATATGTTAAGTACAAACATTTTAATAGATTTCTATAAAAAGAAAATTTTTAATTTCCGTCAATGTCATTTGCATTCTGCAATGCGAGATCGGTGGAAACGCAACCTAAGTCTTGAATGTCTGCTACCACGTCACTGTTTTTGGAAATAGCCCTAGCCGGTCAATGGAAGGTGCCCATTCCATTGACCGGCTAGGGCTATTTCCAAAACGGTGACGTGGTAGCAGACACTCAAGACTTAGGTGGCGTTTCCACCGACCTCGCATTGCAGAATTGACGGAAATGTTTATTTTCCTCTATGCCATAGTTAAAATTGATGAATGATCATACAATAAAATCACAAACAAAAAAACTAAAATTAAAAAATGGCTTCATGGGATATGTTAATTACAAACATTTTAATAGATTTCTATAAGAAGAAAAACAAACATTTCCGTCAATGTCACTTGCAATCTGCAATGCGAGGTCGGTGGAGACGCTACCTAAGTCTTGAATGTCTGCTACCACGTCACCGTTTTGGAAATAGCCCTAGCCGGTCAATGGAATGGGCGCCGAATGGGCGCCTGATCCCCGCCTTCTCAGTTCTCACTTCCACTGTTGCCAGTAAAATAATTCTTCAACCCGCCACCATGTGGAATCCATCCCAAGAAGTGGCGGATGGAAACCATTCCAGAATGACGTCACTTCCGGTTCACTCCAATTGGTCGGATATCCAAAGGCGCCATTGACGGCCATAACCCCATGATTCATCTTCATTTTCGTGCTTTTAATTAAATTTTGAAACGAATATGGACTTAAGATCGTACGGACGTGAATAAGCGGTAAACGTAAAGGCAAAATACATCATAAAATTTCAGATTATCGGCTTTGATCTCATGAAATGGGACGGAAAACCGGGAGAGTGGCCGAAAGGCCCTTGATACCTATACGTACCTAATTAACGGCTGCAGCATTTACACAGCGAAGGAATTTCAAGACAGGAAAGGTTTAGAGGCCTTTTTAGTGGTTTTGCTTGTAAAGATCCTACCGGCATCGTCTCATATCCAATTTTTTTGTTGCTTCCAATCTGAATTTGTATAATCCTCTAATGTAATTATCCTCTTATGTAATTAATGTAATGTAATAGGTTTGTCTTGAAAAGTTATAAAAGGCTTACTTGAATAAGTAATTGATATGTACATACTTTAGATATAGTAACCGAACAGAGAATATCCGTATCCGTAAGACCATTACTATATCCCAATTATGAATAGGGATACGGTTATTCTCTGTTCGGTGGCTTACTATATCTAAAGTATGTCACTTTTCAAGGCAAACCTAGTGCATTAGAGGATTATAAAAATCCAGATTGGAAGCCATAAAAAAATGGGATATGAGACGATGCCGGTAGGATCTTTATAGGCGAAACCGCTAATAGGCCTCTTAACCATTCCTGGCTTGAAATTCCTTCGCTATGTAAAAGTTGCAGCCGTGAATTAGGTATGTATAGGGCCGTTACTTTCGGCCATTCTCCCGGTTTTCCGTCCCATTTCACGGGATCAAAGCCATTAATCTGAAATTTTTTGATGTATTTTGCCTTTACGTTTACCGCTTATTCACTTCCGTACGAACTTAAGTCCATATTCGTTTCAAAATTTAATTAAAGCACGAAAAGATAAGTCGGTAATGGCCGCCAAAGTGACAGCTTCTGCTAGGTCACGTGTTCTCGAATGGTCTATGGTCTTTGTTTTGAACTGAAACTTTCGTCTTCTGCTAACTTCTAAAAAAGTGGAGATTGTCACCGCGAGCGCTAGTAGCTGTCCCGCTGAAATTCAAAAATACCATGTTTTTACAAATTAATCATTTTCAAGACCAACTAGTAACAGGCGTTGTCTTCGTCGACCTTACAGCGGCCTACGACACGGTGAGCCACAAAGTCCTGCTGGAGAAAGTAAGAGCAATGACGGGCGACGAGAGATTTACGCAAGTGATAAAATCTTTGCTCCAGAATCGGAGGTTCTACGTCTCCTTTGAGGGCAAAAAGAGCAGATGGCGAAATCAGAAAAACGGTTTGGCGCAGGGTGGAGTCCTCTCGCCTATGCTGTTCAACATCTATACAAATGACCAACCAATATCGCTCACATCCAACCACTTCCTATACGCGGATGACCTCGCCCTTGCGGCCCAAGACGAAAGTTTTGAAGGCGTAGAAGTCAAGTTAGAAGGTGTCCTCAATGAGCTCACCAGCTATTACGAGACGAACTCCCTGAAACCTAACCCGTCAAAGACCCAAGTCTGCGCTTTCCACCTTCATTCAAGGGAGGCAAGACGAAAGCTGATAGTCAAGTGGAACAACCACCAATTAGAGCACGCCGAGAACCCGACATATCTCGGTGTTAAGCTGGACCGGTCCCTAACCTACAAGGAACACTGTCAGAAGACCGCCATGAAAGTGACATCGAGGAACAACCTCCTCAGAAAACTACGTTGTTCAAAATGGGGCGCCCAGCCACAAGTCCTGCTCACCACTGCGAAGGCTTTGTGCTTTTCGACTGGAGAATATGCGTGGCCTGTTTGGATTCGATCAGTCCATGCCAAAAAAGTAGACGCAGCACTCAACGAGACCTGCCGCATCGCAACGGGTTGTGTTAAAGCAACCACCCTGGACAATTCATACCGGTGCGCGGGAATCGACAGACCAAATCTTCGCAGAAAATCAGTCGAGTGCGATGAAAAATTCATTCGTTTGACGAGAGGCACGTGATGTTTGAACAGGAGGTCGTGCCTCAAGAAGAGCTTCGTCTCCAGTCCAGGAGAGGTTTCCTTAGCAATGTCCCTCTGGAGCCTCCAGCCTGGTACCCTCTACGGCCGCCTCAAACGACAGTTACCAATCTCGACTGGCGGACATGGGCGACCCTAAACCAAATACGCTCTGGTGCGGCCCGTACGAAGACCAACAGGGCTAGATGGAGTCAGCTCGATGATAATGACACCCTCTGCGCATGCGGCCAGCGCCAAGATTTAGAACATCTGTTCCTGTGCAGCCTTTGCCCCCACCGCTGCACACCTGAAGACCTGTGGGAGGCCAATGTGGCGGCTATGAATTTCGCCCAGTTTTGGACGCGCTTGGACACGAAAAAGTAAAAGTAAGTACAAATTAATCGTTAAAATAATAGCAATTAAACAATTAACAATGAATTACATTTGAATAACATGATTAGTAAGTTAGGTTATTCACTACTACATGTATATTGTATATGCTAAAGTTTTAAGTTCTGATAATTTATATATAATATAATAATAGTTACATTACCGTATGTTCACCGGATGTTCTGTTTTATAATATGTCCATGTTATTTGGAAAATGAAAAATGTATGTTATTCTTTTGACAAATGGAGGGGAAATGACACGCAGGATTATTGACTATCTTTGGACGCTTCATTTATATATATGTTATATATATATATATTTTTTTAAGGTTAATCGCATACAAACAATTTAATGAATGTATCCGATATACCCCTTCAGTCGCCTCAATGAGTAAATTAATACTTGTGCTGAGTTAGCATACTGATAGTAAAATCAATAATTTAAATATAATTAAAACAATAACTCAGTTATTTTTCATTAACTAAATATCGGAAGAACTTCCTGAATATTGAACAAGAAGAACTAATTTGGGACTTCATTGTCACCCACCAAGGCCGTAGCCAAGGGGGAGTTCATGGGGGTTCAAACCCCCCCCCCCCCCCCCCGAAATGAAATGGCTTGATATTAGATAGAATCGGATTTTGAGAGGAAAAATAAAAACCACTATGTAATATTCAATGAAATTTCGAAACCCCCCCCCTCCTGCCAAAGGGATCGTCTCTGAATTGCCATATATAGCTGAAACCCGTGTGCTGGCATAGTGGTAATAGAGGGGTACCAGACGGCAGACACACAACTTAAAACTATACCGGGAGACAAAGAAAAATATACCAGAATATATTACAAGAAAAATATACAATATAAACTTACATTCCGAAATCACTTTAAAATAAATTAAACTAATGTAATATCATTAGTTTACGGTCGAGCTGAATGTGCGAGTCATCCCCATTTATATAACCCAGAATAATCTGTTTTCGGTCACTCATCATCCACCCGCCTCCGTACAATTATTATTCCCGTAAAAACTAATACCAAGTAAGGGCGGATGCGTTACACAATAGTTAATACCAGTGGCCGGATCGGCCCCCCCCCCCCCCAAAAAAAAATATTAGAAAAATGGCAAATTTCTCTGATTTTTTC
Source organism: Psococerastis gibbosa (assembly GCA_963971405.1). Lineage (NCBI taxonomy): Eukaryota > Metazoa > Arthropoda > Insecta > Psocodea > Psocidae > Psococerastis > Psococerastis gibbosa. The sequence goes on along the minus strand of OZ020487.1, from coordinate 2,755,634 downwards.
GAATCCCCCCCGTGAAGACCCCCGACTCTCCCCCCCCCCCCCCCCATGCAGAACTATTTTTCCACGGCCAATGTGCGAACACACCACACCGGTACACCAAACACCGATACAGTGGGGACACAATTTGCTCTTAAACTTGAACTATCCATTAACACATATTATTTCGCAATTGCTTCATAATTTGCAGGAGGGAGGCCTCCCCTGGGGTCCCCCCCCCCCCCGTTGAAAAATCCGCCCCTATAGGTTGATTAAGCCACATCTAGATAGAATTAGGTAGGCTATACTGTGATGAGCCATCGCCTTATCTAGCCCAAAATAATCTGTTATCGGTGACTCATCAACTACCCGGCCGTTTCCGTGCAATTTGCCAATCAAGTCCTATATGCTAAGTAGGTAGATATTAGTCTTACTGGTTTTCGAAAAATTTAGGCTCAGAAGTAAATATAGGCTATCTATGCAATGGTCACTGAGCTCAGTTGCTGTTTGGCATTTGCTTACTTCAAATACAGTTACTTACCTACTCCTTTGTTTCAAGTTTCGAAAAATTTTCTACTTTGGCCGAAAGCAAATTTTGATTTTGTGTACGGTACTGCTAGAGTGACCCAGTCGTGTCAGTGTTCTCAATTGAGGTTGTAAAATTGAAACTAGCGCTTTTCAAATTGTGCACTTTATTTTGCATTCTGTGAAGCATTTACGAAGATGTCTGCGAACAGGCCCCAGTGGATGATGGAATTGGAGGAGCTTTTAGATAATTTGAGTGATCCCGGGCCTCAGCCGACCTTGGAAGCACCTTATCCTCAGACGAATGAGGGGCTATTAACGAATATGAGAGTATCCGGAGCCCAGCCGCAGGAATTTCAGGAGGAACAACCAAAAATGCCAACTTCTATCTCACATCAGCCGACAGCAGGGAGGACTGACTTATTGACATCAATGTCAGCTGTCAATCCTCTGATGCTCGAATTGGACGAGATACTAGCGAGGATGCCTGATCCCGGTCCTCAGCCGATGGAATTCATGAAGATGCCTAATCCAGATTCGCAGCCATCCATGATCACAAACATGCCTGCTCCCTGCTGTCCTCAGTTGATGAAATCTGTCCCTGATCCCAGTCCTCGGCCCTCAAGGGAATTTTCGAAGATGACAAATCCCTGCCCTCAGCTTATGGAATTATTGAAGAAGACTGACTCTATTCCTGAGCCGATGGAATTCGCGAAGATGCCCACTTCTAGCCCTCAGCTTATGACAGGAATGAGTACAGAGCGATTAGTGACAGTGGTAGTGTCAAATCCTCAAACGACCGATCTGTTGAAGATGCCTGAACCCGGTCTTCAGCTGATTGCTCTGCAAATGGAATCCACGAGCACGTCTACTTCTAATTCTCAGACGAAAGCTTCTAAGGAGAAGTATGCCTCTCAGACGATTGGATTGAAGGGAAATCCCAACGTGAAATTCACTAAAACGGCTCCTGGCCCTATGACGATAAAATGTACAAGGATTAATAGGCCAACACCCATTGCAAGGAAGACAGCATTTGCAAGTCAAAGTCCAGGTATGATTTATTTTAACCAAAAGTGTCATTAATTCTACTGCCACTATATAGATCCCCCAGGGTACACCAATGTGAACTGCCAACTTTCAACTAAAAATTATCTTTTTAATACACATTAAGGTGTTGAGGAACATTTCTTCTACTTTAAATTGGAATTTCTACACCCGCGAGGTTTCTCGCTCTCCGGTTTTGCATTACTGACATGACCACCAAGAACTTATTCTTCTTGACATGTTTCTTCCATCGAATCTTCTATCAGCATCATGGCAATTTGACTTTGGAGACTGCTGCTGTGAAAAGGGAAGTCGTGCTCTTGCAAAACCACTGCCTCAGGTTTTTCAACCAGACAAATCATGACTCCAGAGTGTTGACTATAGTATTATATTGTATCGTATTGTATCGCCCTCACACGCCCCGGCTGGAGGGGACACAGTTTTTGACATAATGCTCTTGGAAAACGATGTGGAAATACACAAAATATCTATCTATCTTTTTACTCGTGTCTATGTTTTCCTGTTCACCAAGAACAACGAACAGTACAGTAATATTATTCTTTCGGAGAGACGGCTGATTCCCATAGCCGGTTTTACCATGTGGCGAGTGTGACAAAAAACACAGGCCCCGCGCTTGACAAAATTTTTAATAATAATAATAATAATTTAACTAATTTGTAAATAAAAATGTAAAAACATATAGTATTAAATTTAAGCGGGAATTTGTATGTATGTAGCCTACATACGACGCCCAAATTAAATTCTTCTTTTTTTAATTACTGAAAATAAATTAACTACATTTTTAACTAAATTCGTCCATGAGTACGTGGCTACATTGTTGTCAGTTTAACCCCCACCCCAGCCTCGCCCGAGAAAATATATCCTATAAGGTAGGGCCTAGGGGCCCCACGCCATGGAACCACCACAGGCCCCGCGCCTGGTAAAACCGGCCCTGCTGATTCTGACAGAGGTAATTACTTTTTCTTGGACTTGAGCTCCTATACCCACTGTACAATATGTAGCCTATAATGAGAGTAGGTACCAGTTAAGCCAATTGCTTAAAAGGGTCGTTAAAGAGACTGGGAGTTTGAGACACTTGTTATGGAATAAGGCTTCCATTCGTCGTGTGGTGAATTAAGTAAGTTCACATTCACGGCTCAAAAGATTTAAAAAAGATAGATTTGATCCTTCTTTAATCGTCCCAATTCCGTGTATAGGCCTATATTTTCATAACCAAGCCAGGTTTTTATTTCGGGGGAGGGGGGCAAAAAAATTTTACGTAATTTATTAATGAAAGTCCATTCTATTCAGTGTTCAAACTCTAAAACTCAAATAAATTTATTCCAATTCTCCAAACAATGCAGATTTACATTAAAAAAATATTTCGGGGGGGGGGGGGTCTGGACCCCTTGGACCACCCCCCTGGTATGGCCATGATTATAACCAATCTGCGTATCTAACAAAAAGAGGAATACCAATTTTATTATTATTCTCCTCCCTTCTACTGATGCAATTAAAAGTTCAAGGTAGTAAATGACGAAGAAATACTAGTAATAATACAGTAGGTACTCACATCAATCAACACTGATGAAAACGAATCGATAAGAGTGGCCAGGGAATCGATTCTGAATATTGGGTACCTATTCTAAAGGAATTATCTAGGTGCTCAATTCTGGATTCGGATTCGCGACTGCAAAGCCCTTATTGATGGTAGCTCTCCTGCGCGCCTATTATGGCGGCTATTCCATCTGTCAATTTAATCCGCCATTTAGGCTACTTACTTTTACTTTTACCGCGCCTTATCCTCATGGAGGGTTGGCGGCACGACAGCAGCGTTTCCACACATCTCTGCATCAATAACAAGTCTCCCCCACATTATAACTTAAATTATGATAGTTAGGTCTACATAGGTACTAGTCTCCTTAAAACAAACATCTCAATTTTTGATGCACAAAAGACGGATTATTTACAGATGGAAATTGGAATAGCCGCCTATGGCGATTATTTGTAATACAACCTGGGATTCAAAATGTAAACAAGATAATTTAACAATGGAAAGTGCCATTCGAAATTGTTTTGTTTACATTTTTAACCCCAAGAGTAAGTTAATACTGATCGCCAATGTAGGACCACTGGTCACTGGAAAATATCAGTTGCCAGCTATAATGTGAAAAATACAATATAATTCCTTTTGATTTCAGAATACAGAGTTGCCTCGTCTCGCCTCGTCACACCTAGGAATGAGATGCCTGATGATGTTCGCCGAACCTTAATGGACGAATATCAACGAGTCAAGTTCCTTCTTCAGAATTTGGGGAGCAACGAGATGGAAACGAAACAAGCTATTGGTTTCCGATTGAGGTTGAAAATCCTGCAAAATCGATTGAGCTAGATTTCACCAAACTCCAATCCGTTAAATGGGAATAGGTGACAACGCATTTTGTAGAACTTCTACCCTAATAAGCAAACTGTCTTTCAAAACATGTATAAAATGTTTGTATATTGTAATATATATTATATATTATATATTATATATTAAGTAATAAAATTATAATAAATTCATTGTGAAGCAATTAAGTATCTGATATAATAAGATAATAGAAAGAAATAGACCATAACATACTATATAAAATGATATACTAGCTGAGTTCTTTATAGGTCTTAAAGGGACATAATTACTCCTTTCGCCTTGGCCGATTAGGTAAGCGAGATTTCCAATGTGCCAAAGGATGTTTCTTCTGGAGAGAGACAATTTGCCTAACGTAGACGTATAGGACGGGATTTTGTCGTCCGATACGAGTTTTTCCTTTAGGAATTACAGCATGTCTAGGTAGTATTCTTGGTTTTGTCATCATAAGGAGATTTCATACGGTAAGGCATGCGAGGTCAAATCATATGGTATACTTTCCTCTATAGTTAGCTATGGTCTATTTGTGGCAGACAACATTTAGGTTTTGATATGTTGACTCTTCACCTATACTGTCAGGTAATATCGACTTCGATGGCCAGGTGGTAACGTGCTTGCAATTGTGCGAGTCTTAACACGCCATGCAATCGGAGACGTGTCGTACTCATCACGGGTAATAACCTACAGAGGCGACTGAAAAGGTCAATCGAATACATTCATTAAATTGTTTGTATGCGATTTATCTTTTTATAAAAAAAAAATATATAAAGACTAATTTTTTCATTTTACACAGTTTGGTAGGCTGGTTGAAATGAACAATGATTATAAGTATTTGTAACATTTTGTGTAATTGCTGTGATATATAGGTAACAGTAGCGACTGATTATATGTATCTAGAGGAAAACCTTCAGAAATCTATTTTTCTGTTTTAAACCTGCAACCGATATAAGTCTCCAGAGTTCGCATGTTCATTGTGATTTTCTATTTTGTTACTTTAATTACGTAATTCTGCTTCATTGTACTTCAATTCCGCTGTTTCACCTCTGTGCTATCCCCCTTTTCCCTAGTGAAGTGTTGCACTTTCATGCCGGCAACAGCTGCTACTCTTCAAGCTTCCAGCCTTGTGTCGGGTTCGACATATTGAAGACAAAGGGCGGCGTCTGGTGATAGTGGACTTACCTGCTGTGCGGTTGTGGATAACCCAGGCCGGTAGAGGTTCGCAGGGGTGCACCAGAACGCACAGACCTGGACGTAGATAACTTGAACTTGGCCCAGTCAGGAATTTATAAGGAAAAAAAAATGAAGTGATACGTTACACGATTTCTATTATATAGTGATTACACTGCCTTACTCTTGTCATTAAGTTATACAATTTTTGGCAGGGCTTTGTTGAGACTTGATAGCCTGCGAGTTTCTTCTGTAAGGTAAAGTGCAATCCCTCCTTTCTTATCGGTATCCTTCTAGTATCATCCCCTTCTTTTGTTGACAATTTTGTTCTTCGGCATCTCCCCGGTCGGTGATTAACATCCGGCTTCTTACGATATAAATGAATTGTCGTTTGTTGGAGTTCAAAGTGTAATTTAGTGCTGAGTGCACAGACTATATTACTGTATGCAGACCTGTGAAAATATAAAAACTACTGTTATTTTTCGGCTTTTCTACAATATAATATGAGAACATTAAAAAAAAAAATGTTATAGGGATCGATAGGGAAACGTTTACTGATCTCGAAAATGAATTACACGACTGGATTTGAATTGGAACCTAAATGTCGGATTTGCAGTACTTAGACAAGACATGTGGGTGGCGGTGTCAAAGAATTCTATTGAGTCAAAGAAATCTATTGAGGCATAGCCTACATCTGGGATAGCCAATTTGCCTTTGGTAGATCCATCCTGCATCACCCCAACACATGTCGAGGATTTGGTGGTAGGACTATCACAGACAGTACTTGACTACGCAGGGGCTCCTATGGTCGCACTACCAACTGTTCTATAACTACATATTTAGACATAGTGGGGCTGAGGGGGAAGGGGAGATCCAGCAGGAAGGTTGAACAAGATTAATTTGTCAACGACAGTATTCCATCATACATCAAGGGGTGCAATCCAAAGATCTCCCAAGGACACACGTCGCTGTCATTGGAAGATAGAGTAGAGCGACGAACCGCACACTTCCAGTTGCCGTGGACAAACCGCACACCTGCTCCCCCAGAGTGGGTGCGTCCTTTACGGGATTATCCTCCATTAAGGGATAGTGTTCCTCCAACAGACCAGAGATTCGGCTGCCAGGGGCGTCAGACGGGACCTCCAGTGGGATCACCCTCACGAGTCCGGTGACTTGTTTGCCACGGGCTGCAGACTGAGCCACTCGTGTTAACACCCCCCCCCCTCCCACAGTTCCACAGTTGGAGGTGAATACATCGCTTTCGCGACCCTCCTGTCGGCCTATACGCAGTGGCAATAACCACGAGGGCTGGGACGTCACAGTCCACCACTACCACCACGACCACTCGGGAACCTTTTTCCCCCTCAACGTCGCCCACACCACTGGCTGGTTATTCTTCGGATTCTGGTTGTCTCCGGTCACCATTGGTGAAATTTTTCGGGATGTGTCGCTCCAGAGACGTAGTCTATTCGGGACAAGGAGACCCCGGAGACTTCATCCGCAATTTCAAATGGCCTGAATATGGAGAACATTTGTCCATGTATCGTGGACCTTATGTCGGAATGGGCTAAGTGGTGGTACGAAGTAAACGTACCTGAATTTCACCAATGGTGGCCAACACGCGAAGAATTGTTGGAGGCGTTCATTATCGTGAAGGGAATCGGCTCTATGCTGCTCTTCTGCAAGACATCCTATCGCGGAAAATGGAGCCTGGACAGCGGCCAGTTGAATTCCTTGTCGGCCTGAGAAGTAAATTTTGTAAAGTTACTATTAGTTTCGCCGAAGCTACGACGGTCAACTTAGTTCGAAATAATTTGTCCTCTGGATATAGGGAAGAACTTATTTTACACAAGTGTCATACATTCTGACAACTTTAAAAGACCTGTGCTAAGATAGATGCCACAGTAGGTCTCGTGAAGATAGCTGGGAAGATTTGTCAGCTTGGCCGAGATGGAGGAAGTGACCCAAGAGGTAGCTGCATTAATTGTGACTCTCCTCTAACTGTACTGTTAATGGGGGGGACGGTCCACCGTAACAGTAAGGATTCCGATTGTGTACGATACTGTTTTAAGCTCGAAACAGGATAGTACACTAAACCTAGTTAGATCATGAAAATAGGCCTACTACCTTCTATTGTTATTACAATTGATAAATATATTTACAGCCTTGCTTACCATATGGCAAGGTTCATTCTATTGCGGTAATCTCAGAATTTCACAAAAGGGCTGAGGCGACTGTACAATGTTATGATACAGGAAAAAATTTATTCCTGCGGACTATTTTCATTGAAGCATTTGTAAGGCTAGTTTGTCCACGTAAAGGTTGCTCCAACCAACCGTCTGGCAATGAAAGTTTTTGGATAATTTGCCTGCTGCCACATTCCACCGTATCGGATGTGCCTAACCTAGGGACAACTTCAATTTGGAAGTATAGTCCGTAATGCCCACTTAGACCGTATAGAGGGGCGGGTCGATCTGACTTATGACCCGCGGGATTACAAATTCAAAGATCGAATGCTGATAGCGACAACAGGGAGTCAAAATATTTGCGCACCGACATCGATTCGTAAATTGAGTACATATATTGATCGAAATCGAAATTATTCTTATTATATAATTATTTCCAAGCCGAGTCTTCTTACTCGCCCAACTTAGTCTCCCACACTTCACGCGTCTCACACTACTCAACTGCCTCATGCGTCTCTCATGCGTCTCAATATCATCACGGGGCCCACTCTTCACATTTGCTTCACTTGCCTCACTCTTCTCCATCCCGCATCCCACTCCTCTCACTCACCTCACTCATTTCAAAAGAATGAGGTGCCACTTTACGCCAACGTTGCTTTGAAGACCAATTTCGTAAGAAAGGAGTATCGCTACGGTACGTCGAATTGCAAATCCAGGGATTGAATCCCGATAGCGACGGGAGGGAGTCAAAATATTTGCGCACCGACATCGATTTCTTAATTTTGACTACATAACTATTGATCGAAATCGGGTGCCCTTAATTATTCCTCTTTTTGCTTGCAGAAAACAGAGTCTCACACAAACCAATTGTCTCATATGCGTCTCAATTACATCACGTGGCACAATCCTCTCATTTGCTTCACTTGCCTCCCTCCTCTCAGGCATCCCACGATTCTCACTCGCCTCACTCATCTCGAAAGAATTAGGTGCCACTTTATGCCGATGTTGCCTTGAATACCAATTTAGTAAAAAAGGAGTAGGCTATCGCTGCGGTACGTCAAATTGCAAATTCAGAGATTGAATGCAACGACATCGATTCCTAAATTGAGTATACTATTTATCATGTAAATAGAACGAGGTTCACCTCGCCTCATTCATCTCGAAAGAATGAGATCTCACTTTATGTCGACGTTGCCTTGCAGACCAATTTAGAAAAAAAAAGGAGTAGGCTATTGCTACGGTACGTCAAATTCACAAATTCAGAGATTGAATGCAACGACATCGATTCCTAAATTGAGTATACGATATATCATGTCAACAGAATGAGGTTCTCCTCGCCTCACTCTTCTCGAAAGAATGAGATCTCACTTTATGCCGACGTTGCCTTGATGACCAATTTAGTAAAAAAGGAGTAGGCTATTGCTACGGTACGTCAAATTGCAAATTTACAAATTCAGTGATTGAATGCACCGACGTCGATTCCTAAATTGAGTATATGATATATCATGTCAATAGAACGAGCTTCGCCTCATTCATCTCGAAATATGAGAGAATGAGGTCTCATCTTATGCCGACGTTGCCTTGAAGACCAATTTAGTAAACACTATAACACAACTATAATACTATAAGGAAATTGGACTTTAGCTGTAAACCAAAAAAGGAAAAACACTGTATTCGAAAGCCCCAATAAACCTGGCGATTCAATTTTATAATCAGCTGCCAAATAACTTAAAATGTCTAACTGTTCAAAAATTAAAAAACAATCTAATGTATTTCTTCAAAAATAATGTACTTTACACCATTGACGAAGTAGAAAACAATTTGAAGTTCATTGTACTCAAATCCGAGTAGATAGCTGTAGTTCCGTAATTACATATTTAGTTGTGCTTAGGCCTAGTTGTAATTTGTAAGGCAGCAATGTTTTTTACTGTTTTGTTCTGTTTCTCATGACGCAATTTTACATAAGGTGTTATAGTAGTACTCTCACCTTATGTCTTAATAAAGGAATATTTATTTATTTATTTTATCAGCAATTATTAACTTTAGATTTACATTAAAATACATTAATTATGCCCCTAACCAATTTTTTATGATTAAAAAAGAACACTAAAATATGTCACACAATCATTTTTTTAAACAAACTGCTTTTAGCACAAATTAAAAAAAATTATTATTAAAATTTTTTACAACTAAATTCCGACAAGAAACCCCATTTTAAGTCAAATGCCTCAGCCTGTCTTTTCCTGCTGTAACCATACCATTGGTCATGGCTTCATGGACACGGCAAAATCAAACCATATGAAAATTTTTCTCTGAATAATCCGAATTATGGCTACATTCAGAAGCCCGTATTCTCTAACATGATGCTTTACAGGGGCTATGAAATCCTGTCCCACTGCAGCAATGGAGATAGTACTGGACTTCCCACCCCTCCATGTTGCAGTGAAAACTTCAGTCGAAATGGCATTATTATGAGTGGAAGGGCAATTAAGAGAGACTCAGCCTCTGACTACGTCTGACCACTGCCTGGTTGTGCCAAGCGATAGAATCCATCCAAAATACTGTTTTAGGAGGGAATTCGAAACTATATTATAGGGACAATGAAAGAATGCTGCGAATCAGCAGGAATTCTCAATAGTCACACAATCAAGTGGTTTACTGATGGCTCTAGGCTAGGAAGTACAAAACCAAGAACAGGCCTTGGCGTCTTTGGTCCTGGAGTTAAATATCTGGAGTCTCTTGGGAAGACAACTATAGTCTTGCAGATTCTGTAATGAAGGTGTGGAGGACCTGCGATGCGATGCGATGCGATGCAATCGCACGAAGAGTAACATGCTCGGGAAGCTTGCAGTTACATGTAAAAGACCTACCACTTCGGAGTCCCCTCAAGATCCTGGCTCTTCTGAGGGAGATAGGCCTCGAGAAAGTGATGTAGAAGTGATGTAGATACTTTGTTGTAGGGGGCTCAATAGGCCAATAGGCTTAAGTGCACACAGGTAACACCTGTACCCCAATTAATAAAAAAAAAAAAGTCAAATGCCCTCGCCAGGACGCCAGAGCAGACCGACGCAGACAGCTGCTATATGCTATGCCGATAGGTTATACGCTCTCTCTCGCACCACAGCTAGCTATTGCCTATAGCGCTGCTAATGCTTACCTATCCATAATTTGTTAAATCCCCTGGCAGATAGAAAGAAAGTCCCACCCAAATGATCTGTCTCTTTGGGAATATTATTTTTAAGTTATAAAAAATATTCTATTAAAATTTCATGATGCGGAAAAAATGCGTATAAAATGTGACTAATGTCCGTGTCACCCATAATTGGTGTATTATAACAAAGCAAAGGTATTTACGATAATTCCTGGTACCGCTTGTGAGTTCCATTTGTAACTCCCAAATCTCATGGCGATTTGGTCTGGTCCCTTTCCTCGGCCCAAATATTAAATTATGCTAAGCTTAGCAATAGGATAATCCTGGTATTGAATGTCAGTACGTTAAGGTGTAGTCTGTTATCGGTAGTTTCTTATATATATATCAGAATATCACTTCTTGAAACCTACAATACAAGTGTGCAGTCATTTCCACAACCTGCAGTAGCCTACCACAGCATTATAAGTTGCTGGAGATTGAGGATTCAGGAATTTCAGTCTATGAGAATCTTGGTGCCCAACAAACATTACACTGCTTTTGGGGGCGGGGGGAGGGGGGAAGGTCGTAAAAAAGTTAAAAAAATATATTGCTCTACTCATGAGCCAGGTCTTCATTACCATATTCTGGTGTAATGGGAGAGGCATGTGACCAGTTTTCAGCTTGCCCCAAGTATCTACTCCAAATTTGGTGTCAGCTGTCGGACTCGGGCTATTGGGTACGTGCTTTTTTGCCATAAAATTGATCAATATTACCTTCAGCGCTATTGCCAAACCTCACAGAGAAGTGGCTCACCTGCTGCTTTCTTATCTTCTTCGCACGTTTTTCTTTCACTTTGTCGAGAGTTTATTAGTCATAGAGCGTGTGCCTGTACTGACGATACAAATGGATGTTTGGTATAAGCGGAAGAATCCTAAATTTCAGGTACCAGCTATATAGGAAGAGAAGTCATGATCCGACACTCTCCAGAATCCATGGTGATTGACCCATCTCCCCTTATAATAAGCTAGTGACAGGCAGACTGATAATAATAACAATAATCGTCAAGACCGAATGTCCGATCCTGTGCTTAGCTTGTGCAGGCTACACTAGCAGTCATATTGATACAAAGGCCCCCATTCACGGGGCGATTATCGAAACGATTACTTCGCCCGATGTTGCAGTCGAACGACAAATTGTACGTGTGTGGCACTATCGCATCCGATTTTGTGGTCGGACGATCGATTGGAGATCGCAACCGGCAAACCCGAAAATATCGCTTGCGATTTGAACATCGTTGGATACATCGCACGTGTATGGCGTGATCGGACGATCCCGTGGCTGTATACCGTTATATCAATACCGCTGCTAGTGTAGCCCGCACAAGCTAAGTACAGGATCGGACATTTGGCCTTGACGATCATTGTTATTATTATTATCATCAGTCTGCCTGTCACTAGCTTATTAAGCTTTCACACGTACGGTAACTGCAATTTTTTGTTATGTCGTGGAGCAAGGGTTTCATGTTGGAATTTATTGAGTTACTTCGAGAACACGAGGTTTTATGGAAAATAAAACACAAGGACTACCATAATCAGATCAAACGAAGCGCATGTTATGAGGTATTACCTAGAAAAATGAAGGAGGTAGAACCCAGTGCAGACACAAGTAAAGTGCAAAAGAAAATTAGCAACTTGCGTACCGTTTTCCGCAAGGAACTGAAAAAAGTGCAGTCTTCTCAAGCATCGGGAAGTAGCACTGATAGCGTTTATGTATGTATGAATCGCACGATCACATCGCTCGTGTGTGTTCGACGGTCTTCGAGAGATAAATCGGACGATTTTCTTGACGATCGGTCGTGACGACAAATCGCCCCGTGAATGGGGGCTTTAAAGGTATACAGACACGGGATCGTCCGATCGCGCCATACACGTGCGATGTATCGATCGATGTTCAAATCGCAAACGATATTTTCGGGTTCGCCGGTTGCGATCTCCAATCGATCGTCCGACCACAAAATCGGATGCGATATTGCCACACACGTGCAATTTGTCGTTCGACTGCAACATTGAGCGACGAATCGTCACGATAATTGTCCCGTGAATGGGGGCCTTAATTAGACCGGACGTGCAGAGTTTGTTGCAACGTCGCCAGGCCTAGGCGGACCAAGGGGAAATGGCGTACCGTGAGAACAACCACTCCACCGGGGCACATTATTTCACAATGGTAAGCCTTTCTTCTAATTTTATGCGAGTTTTGAACATAGGCGGCAATTCACCGGCGGTTTTACTTCATATTCGATTTTGTCATTGACGTTTGTTTTGTTTTAAGGAGACTATTACGTAGATACATAACTTATCTACTATAAATTAAACTATAATATGGTAGCAGGCTCTTTAAACACATTTACCATATTATAAGTTAATTTAAAATTAAACCATAATATGGTAGCAGGCTCTTTAATCACATTTACCATACTATAAGTTAATTTAAAATTAAACTATAATATGGTAGCAGGCTCTTTAATCACATTTACCATATTATAAGTTAATTTAAAATAGATAAGTTAAGTATCTACATAATAGTCTCCTTAAAACAAAAAAAAATGTCAATGACACAATCAAATATGATATAAAATCGCCGGTGGAATAACCGCCTTAACTGTCAAGCCTAAATATAGTCCTGTCCAAACTTGCAATGACAAGAGTGAGGCAGGATACATATCGGCTGTCACATCACATCAGTTCTTCTTTATGAATTCTATCCATCAGCGCGCCTTGTGTTTGTGCCCTGACTGTGCCGAGTTCCAGATATCCACGTCCAGGTTTGTACGTTCGGGGGTGAACCTCTGCCGGCCTGGCCGTGGTATCCGCACAGCATCAGGTCAGTCTACTCTCACCAGGCGATCTCGTCTTAAATATTTCAGTCTCGACAATAACAAAAATTTTCTCAATAATTGGTAGGTATCCTTTAACAGGGGTGTCCGCGCGGGTGTGGATACCCCACATCAGACTCCCCAAGTTGATACCTCAGTTTTCATCATCCCATGTAGCACACTTGATCGGGGATTGATTGGGGATTGGTGGTTTGCATGGGAGTTGTCTGGGGCTGGGAAAATGTGATTGGGCCAACTTTGGTTATTGATTGGGATTACAATCATTGACATGTTTATGTTGGCCCATCAATGGCATGCCATTGATTGTTACGCCAGTCAAAATCCAATCTTGGGCCAACTGAACCTTTCCGATCTTCAAATTTCAAGCCCTGGCCCGATTAATATCAACCGACCATTGGTTAATGTCTGTTTTCCCAAGGTTGGGCCAAATTCAAATAGCCGATCATCGTTTTCCCACTTCGGTCCAACATATTTTAAAGAATTATGGGCCAGACTTCTTCCGTCGAGAGTGGGCCAAACAGTAAATGTCTATTGAACGTTTGCCGAGTAAGGCCCAACCAATAAAATATAATGCTGGTCCTAATGACATTAACCAGACATGGGCCAATGAATTAATAACGATGGTGCATTTGCCGAGTAAGGCCCAACCAATAAAATATAATGCTGGTCCTAATGACATTAACCAGACATGGCCCAATGAATTAATTATGATGGTACATTTGCCGAGTAAGGCCCAACCAATTAAATATAGGTCTGGCACTAATGACATTAACCAGACTAGGGCCAATTAATTAATAACGATGGTGCATTTGCCGAGTAAGACCCAACCAATAAAATATAGGTCTGGCACTAATGACATTAGCCAGACTTGGGCCAATTCATTAATAACGATGGTGCATTTGCCAAGTAAGGCCCAACCAATAAAATATAGGTCTGGCACTAATGACATTAACCAGACTTGGGCCAATTAATTAATAACGATGGCACCAAAACTCACTAAAAATATTAATTTATCAATTTGAATTTTCCGCGCATCTTCCCCTCGTTTGTTTGAAAAAATTGAATAACCCGTCCGAGCTCACTCAAAAATGCTTTCAAATCTATCAATTAGCAGATATAGTAGATAATTATGAGTATAATTTCACTGTAAATAATTTTCCTGTGGTTAAATTTCGGATATCCCTCATCGATATCCATGTAGCCTATGATAGCACAGACTTTAATCGCCAGGTTAGATAGGTGAAATATACTTCTCCCTCCAGGGGCGGGCACAAGAGGGGGGGTCATAGGGGTCATGACCCCCCCCCCCAAAAAAAATTTATTGGTATATAATTGAAAAAATACACATATAACCTCTTATTCTGGATTTTATTAAGTTCTATATAAAAGACCTATAGCCTATATTTCAATTGGCGTTTTTGGAGTTGGCTCATTGCCATTGAACTATGTATATTTGAACTAGGCCGGTAAGCTTATATACTTCCAAAAAAGAATAAAAATATAAAATCCGTGAATTTATCAAAAAACATAGGTATAATTTGAAATAATTTACAAAAGTTGAGGTCCATATGTATCAGTTACACTATAATTATTCATTTAAATTTTAAAAATACATTTATTACATTAATGAGCAAAACAAAATAAACAATTGTTGCCACACACTGTCGCACAATCGATACGTACGGTAATAATAATAGCGATCATATGTGGTCATGATTATCAGATTATCATAAAACTGGTAGCCTACTAATATTGTCCAGAATGAAAAAAAAATAGAATTTATGTTAGTATTTATATGGGGGTAATTGATTATTATCAATTTCATTCATAATTTCATAGCAAAAATATTGATTAAAATTCCTGGGAGTGTATAGTCTAACTATTTTTATTTAGGAGTTGTAAGTGCCAACTGCAAAATAAATGTTATGCAATCAATGTACCGTATTTCTGTCGAAGAGCATGCGCATTGCGATTTCCCGGCTCGCGCCTTTTTCGAAATTTTACGTCGATACACATGTTTTTATTACCGTTTTTTTATTCATTTATCTATTTAACATTGTCATTAAAGCATTAAACAATCTGAAACGATAACAGAAATAATATTGTATGCACAGTAAAGGAAATGAAAAACGATAAAGGACATTAGGATTTAGAACCCAACATTACTTATTTTGCATTCCGGGTTATGTTTTATATTTCGATTTGTAACTTCACATGCAGTAGGGTAAATTTCAGCCATGGCTTTAAGAGTCGTTAGTCAACATGAATAAATTGTTTGATTTATTGGGCATAAGCCATGTGCAACCTATTTAATTAGAAGTTTCCGATGTCTACATAGACCTAGTAGTCCAGTACAGTAGTTCATAAGCTACTATGTTGTCATTTTGCATATACACATTTTTGTGTCTAGTTAGGTTTATAGGTATCGCAGTCAATGATTGGCCTAAATGTGAATTAGTCGCGTTATTTATACGCTTAATTGGCTTTCAGGATTTAGTTGGTGGAGAACTAGACTATGAAACGGAACACGTGGTTCAATTAATGATCGCAATAAAACGCAATGGGCACCGTTCCTACCGCTACCTTATCTTAATTATTAGAAAAAACGCGGCTACCGGTCATGGTGCTGACCAAAACACTCCTCATAGAGCAGTGGACATGAGAAAGGATCCTCTATCATTTTTTTTTTTCATATACAGGCCTCCCGGTAGGTCTAGTTGATAATTACTTCAGTTACCTACTGTATATTAGTTTTGGGGACTATTTTTGAAAAAGAAAGGCCGAATTTCGCCTGACTTGGGTCCAGTCAACCCTATAATGGGTTGCGGGCTGGGCATTTTACTGACCCCATCTTCCCTAATAGAGCAATGGGAGCTGAGACGATCACTAAGGGCCTTCAGGTCTAGACCGCACTGGGTGGGAACTACTCCCAAATGAACTAGGGACAGGGTGTTTGCTTTACGATTAGGCTAGCAAGGTGGTAGTGTTAAGTGTTCGCATGCACTGGTGCGAGTCTCTACAAGCCATGCGATCGGAGACATGCCGTAACTCAGCACAAATATTGATTTACTGATTGAGGCGACTGAGGAGGTCAATCGGATACATTCATTAAATTGTTTGTACGCGATTTACCTTTAAAAGAAAACTTAGGTTGGCCTGTATGTCAGGGCCCATAGAGTAGTGGTACAGACTATAGACTCCGACTTTCACCCGAAAGGTTGTTGGTTCGAGTCCCACACTGGCTGCATTTTTAGGCCATGCTTCGGAGGGCATGTAAAGCAGGCGGTCCCGGGTCATCCTAGTTGAGTGTAAGAGGGGGCTTTATAGCCCTAACTCTGCTAGGTTGGCTTAGTAATGGAACAACAAAAAGTCAAGATTTAATTCTTTATATTATTAATTTTGAATATCATCATATTTAATTTAAAGGGCGTTTATGTTACTTTGGAATAATATATACAGTAGAAGTATAATCATTGAAATGTTGAATATACAGTATACGTAACACCGTTGTTATTAGTAAATTAGTGTTATATATAATATATAACTGCTGTATATTCAATGGTAAAATAATATAGACACCATGGTATGTGTATGTTTGCAGATGCAGCAGATGCTATAGATAGACAAGACACTGCCAATTAAGGTATATTTGCGCGCAAACAAGATCCAGGCGCTCGAAAAAAAAACTTGAACACAATAGATGAGCCTTGGGTTTTTGGGGTAGATTAGCTAGGGTCAGTGCCACTGGGGGTCTTTGTAAGTTTGCATTTTGAAATGTGGACTTTGGAGTTTGTTTGTGCCTTGACAGGCTTGTCTGCCTGTGCCTTCAGCCTGCCCCTTAGATAAAGAGGCAACCTTGTAGATTGTAGTAGTGGAATTCGTATTTCGGTCGAATGTTTGAAAATTTAAAATTTGATGGTTTTAAAATGTTAAATGTATGTAGTGCACGGACTGTACCCAGACTGTACCTGTACTCCTCAACACCAATTCAAAATATTCAAATTCAAAATCAAGTTATTTGCTTCTTAGTTCTTTCACAAGTCACATTTATTTTCGTATATAGATAGAATAAGACATAGGAGTACGGTATAGGACATAGGTGAAGTGAGTGAGTGAGCTGAGCAATGAGATTAGATCCTTCAGAGTTCAGACCAGGGGCGTTTAACTTCAATGGAGGTTTTCGTTATACGCGGGAACTGTTCTGATTGGCCCTGACCCAAACCCACGATAGCCAACCGTGAAATTGTATTTTAAACCTGTTTGTGATTTACTACAAACATCCCGTGGTGGCAGATCCTTGTCAACATGGCGGCTAGTGTAGCCTCTATAAGCTAAGCACAGGGTTGAGACTGAGTCAGATATCCGTTCTGCAATGTGTAAGACTTCGACATATTTAACGTTGATACTTATCTCTGATATTTGGCTTATGGTTAAGGGGTGCCCCGTAAGGGTTACTATGCCTCCCGCCGTTCTAGTTAATATATTTCTATGAAAACAACGGACATTCCGACATTGGACAACACACAGCGGCCTTTAATAATATTATATATTTTTAATAAGTTTTGTGAGCCAATATAAATTTGAACTACGACGGGAAGTGAGGTGAGTAAACATATTTCATGTGCCTGTTTTTTTAAACATTTTCAGTTGTATACCATCCAACACCTTACATATATTACATGGTTTTAATTTTCAAAATGGAAAATCGTTAGCATGTGCAACTCATTTGTGTAGCAAAACAACTAAAATTTGTTTAATTCATCATTCATTCCTTGTTTGTGAAGTGTTCAAGTGAGAAGGAAAAATAGTAAAAGGTACATTTGGTAAATTACAATTTTTTTAATAAAAATTTTTAAAACCTACTTTGTTAGATCTCTTGTCAGTGCTATGAGATATGCCCGTAAGATGTTAGCACAACCATATAGGCCTATGCCTAGTTAACAAAAAAATGTGAAATGTGTGACCTACAATAATTTAATCACGTTAAGTTGGACACTTACGAGTCAGTTTTGACCATGTGTAAGAGGTTATTTGAACCCACAACGTGGAAGTAACTGTTTGAAAAAGGAAAATTACGTTACAATTGCATTTTAATCTACACAATAACTTGATACACAAATTGCACCTTAATGTAGCTGGCATATACAACCTAACTTGTGTGTTGACAGTGACCTTATTCCACTAACATTTTAACTGTGGAATGGATGAAGAAACTCTTGAGCATATTCTCCTGCAATGGTCCATTCCAAGCAGGGAGAAGGACTTACTCGTGACGGCATTGGGAGGAGGAGGAATAGAAAAAATTCTGGGACGGAAGAATCTTTGGGCACTGGTGAATGAATCATCTGGCCATCGGCATCACCTGAAGCTGGAACCCAGTAGTAAGAAGTAAGAAAATGGCAGTCGTCGGTGTTGACAAGTTGAACTCCATAGTGCAAAGTAAGTATTTTCTAGCAATCTCAGATAGGGGTGACGATAGTATATTAAGGGTGTACAGCCCGTAGGAAATTGGCAGCCCGAAATAATTAACTAATCATGTTATTTAACATTTGTCTCATTAAAGTTGTAAAAGACTAATTCATGCATCCTATGATAAGATATAGTATTTCTAATATTTTAAATTGTAGCTTTTTCATCGACATGATAATATTTTGTAAACAATAACCTTATTATATGATGCATAAAGTAGACTTCTACAACTGAAATGAGCCAAATCTTTAATAACTTGCTTAGTTAATTAAATAAAAAGTTTTAAATTTCGGGCTGACAATTTCCTGTGGGCTCTTTAACTAATCTGCTATTTTTCCTTTCCTATGTGTAGACCTACGCTATTATAACGAAAGCATTGGCATTTCGAGTACCTATTCGACAGATTTACATGCTGCTTTTACGGTTCCAGAAACAGGAAAAGTGACACTATCTATGTTGTTAGATTTGTGGAAATATCCTTGTGTAACGGACTGGTGCGAGTTTACCCAAATATGCTTTCATTTTTATTAATTAGTGTAGGTAATGTCAAATTTCCATGGTCAGTAATTGTACCATGGCTGCCTACTCATGTTCCGATCAATTAGAAACCTATAACGGAAATTAATATATAAATGATCAATTACGGTACCTACAGTATATGAAGTGGCAAGGTATTAAGATGCGCAGGTCTCTACACACCATGTGATCGGAGAAAGGAGAAGCATCGTTACTTTTTCTTCTTCATATTTGTGCGGGTAGTTTGGCTTATCATATCATTTGAACTTTCAGGAGATGTCATGTCAGCGATTTATTAAGAGAATCTAGTTCGGGATGAACATGCATGCCGCCTTGATAAGGAGGAGAAAGATAGACGTGATGCTGGAAGGAGAAGACATTGTTCGCTATGCAAAAGCCTGAAGGATTCGGTTTATTGGCGGCGAATGGCTCATCACCGAGCAAGGGAAGGCTCGCAACCGATGAAGAGTATAGGTGGAACCTGCACAAGATGTCAGTCTCGACTTTCCAGAAGAAGAGCAAGGACGAGAATGTATTCCTATTTCCACATAACAATCTATTTCGACGTGTTGATACATTATATTTCGAGCTATGCACGTTATCACAAATAATTTGTAGATGGATTTTGTATGGACTGAGTTCAATTTAGTAATAAAAAGAAATGTATATTTCTTAATAAGTATAATGTGCGTTGGTCATTGAGTATTTCTTAATTTTGTATTTAATATGTTAGGTACGGCTTAGTGTGGAACTATGAAAAAAAAAAATAGTTTGTTTAAAATAAGGTGAATACTAACAACGTTGTCAGAGTACATACCAGAGTAGTCATTAAAAATCAATTATATAATACAAAATAGGTCAATATAATATTAAATAGGAAGGGAGCGCGAGCCGGGCCGGCCGGGGCCCCGGCCCCACAAAATTTGAAAAAAGGAGCGAATGATTCAGACGCGGGAGGGCCAACGTTATTATTATTTTTTTTTTGGCAGTTGGCAGTCTTTCCCTAACAAAATATTACCATTGAGTTAACGTTCTTATATATTATGTTGTTCTGTGCTCTGAACCACTAATGAAATGTATGTAGAATGTATTCCTCGATAAATAAATTTTACTTTACTTTACTTTTACTTTAAATATCACATCATAAAATGGTACACAAAGTATTGTGATACTGAGAAATTTTTATTTTACGGGATAAAAATGTTTAGTTAATTTGCAAGTCGTAGCCTACTAAATTGAATGCCTTCAATTTAGATGGTTGATGGTGAAGCGAAAGCCACTCTTTTTCTCCTCTTTAATTTTTAACAGCAGTAGGGAATACTATGTATACAGTATATATACTATATATACAGTAGGGAATACCTAAACTTGGGAATAATATGGAAAAAATAATTTTTTTAACGTAATATCCTTTCGGATTTGGAGCTATAGGCTTTAAATTTTCTCGTAGTGCAATAGTCTATAAACGTTTTGTAATCTTCAGCTGAAGTTACTAAAAAACGGGCAGATGATACATATTTATCGCATAATCTGCCGAGCAATGCAGTTACAAGGTGGCTTATTCGAAAATTCCACACTCCCAAAGTCGCTGAGTGCCTATTGAGTTTGTTTGTATTGCAATGTTTAACATGAATCACCCATGGTAGCCCAGAATTGCATACAGTATAGCCTATATGTATCTTCTGTTTTTTATGAGGTATATGCTGCGTAGAAAATTGGCGCCCCAAAATTGAATACTTTCCATTTTTTACTCGTATTTCATTAACTCAGCAAGTTATTAACAATTTGCCTCATTTAAGTTATATAAGACTACTTCGTGCATCATATAGCCTAATTGGGTATTTTTACTTTTTGGTTTTGTAGTTTTTCCAACTATCCCTGATTATAGGCGAAATTTTAGTCCCCTCTGGTTTTTATATGAGAACTAAGGTGTCCAAAATTTGGTGTTTCCTATTATACGATGCATGCAGTAGTCATCTGCAACTTACATGAGCCAAATCGTTAATAACGTGCTTTGTTAATTAATTAAAAACTGAAAAACAACAAATTTTCTACGTAACATGTCCTTGTAACATGACTAACATTACAACCGTATTATATTGTAGTTTTAAGTAATAATTTTGCTACTAAAAGGGCCCCAAGTCATTTATAAAATAATCAATTCATGGTAACTTGGTTGTTACTGTTATATCCGGCCTTGAAAGCATTTGTAATTATATTTTGTTGTACTTAAAAGAAGATAGCTCGGTATATGATATAATCGGTTAAATACAGTTAAATCGGGCAAGACTCTTTATTTTTTGAATTTAATTGAATAGAAGAAATGGGTGTGTCCAGAATAAATGGCCCATGATAATCTATCGGCATAGCTAACAGACAGTGTTCTGCAGAGTAAGTCAAAAAATTATTCCATTGACTCGCATAACAGACAGGGTCATTCTGCTTTCCAGCTCGTGTCTAACATATCACCGGCTAATCAGTTTTAGGAGTGCCTTCGGCTACTGAATAGAGAACAGATTAACATTTACTATTTATTCATTTCACAGGATTTCATTTTGATTGAACAAAAAATATCCTTAATTATGTATTTATTTAATAATTTAATTTAATTTTTCGTGTCCAAGCGATTGAAAACTTTAACTTAATGACCAATATTTGATCACATCAACGGCAACCTGGTTTTTCAAATGAATGTTTGTTATTCAAAAACTTTTAAAATAGGGGGATTCACTCTGTTGATAGAAAGTAGAAATAGAACTACAGTTTTTCTACGGTAGAAATAATGCCATAAGGACATGTGTTAATCGTGTCTTTCTACGGCTTTCTACTACTTGGGGAATCAAAAACAAAGCAAACGGTCGACCATATTTGTTGTTTTTATTACTCATATTTAATTATTTAATTTTAAAAATGAGTTGTACAAGACAAATAAATGACAAAAAACAGAAGGAAACATGTAGCAAGAGGTGGACTGCGGAAGCTGTTAATAAGTTCCTCGAGATATTAATAGCCAAAGTACAAGAAACTTAATTTGGAGGTAAGTTGCGTGTGTTTATATCAAAATTAAATATGCTGCTTACGTTATTTGCTGTTGATACCCATCTGAAAATCGCCGAAACATGCTAGGAATTAGGATTACAATTGACTGTTATTAACACGTAAGTTTTACGCTTAAAAAAGCCGCAGACACAACTACTTCGTTCCTTTGAAGTACGTAGGTACTGTACTTATGCCTCATGTTTTGCATTTGTTCGGGTATTTAGGTAAATTATTCCTTAGGGTTATTCTGCAGGAAATTTGGAGTTACTGTACATTTGAATACGGCGTTCAGTAATTTTGCTACGAATAATAATATTGGTGTGGTGCATGGATTCTATATTATTGAATGCAGTTAGGCCATGAGATGCTGACGGATTTTAGGAAAGGTAAGATCGCTGAGGTATTAGCTAACATTGATAAAAAACTGGTGTCCTTTAAGCAAAAAACCGATAGTGAGCTTGAAATATTGCGTGCTGAACTGAAACATAAAGAAAATCAGATTGTGGAACTAAAATTTTTTGTTTGTTTTTGTTTCTGTTCTAGATTTCTTTTGTTTTGGACGCCGTCTATCCCACCTTGGTGGGTCATGGACAAAGACTGATTGATTGATTGATTGAAAAGATATGCTCGGAGAATTAATAACCCACCTAGCTGAAAATGAAATCACACGTATTGGAGCGACAACAGGTCAGCTACAAAATAATTCATGCTTGTTATCTAGTCAGATGGCCCCTACAGACGAATTGCCACATCAGGCTAGGGATGTCATTGTATTGGACGGAGGTAATAAGGCTCCTCCGCGAGAATTTTTTTCTAGGAACGGCAGTAATCACTCAAATAGGGCTAAAAAAAATGAGGGAAGCTCAGCTGAAAATTCAAATAGTACCAATACAAGTACCGACACGAAAACAAAACATAAAAAAGTGCATAAGAACATTGTGCCGAGTATACATAAAACATCAGCAATTCCGAAGAACACTCATATCCAAACAAAACATACAAATGTGCTCAACAAGAAAACTCTACCAAGTCCACACAAAACAACAGCACTTCCAAAAAATACTGATATGAAAACAAAACATACTAATGTACAAAAACAAACTGCACCAAAGTCACAAATAAAAATCATCACTAATAAGTGCACCATTGTAGGAGACAGCTTGGTACGAGGTATGTGGCACTGTTTGAAGGGCGAACAAGCTAAGGTTAACTGCTACCCAGGCCTCACTTTGCGTAGACTGAAGGGGCTCATGGAAGACTGTGAGATAAATGATAGAGTGGAGTCTTTAATTCTGCATGTAGGGGGAAATGATCTTGCCAAGGGTGTCTCCCCTGATTATATCATTGGTGATATTGGGTACATACTTGAGATAGCGCGAACCAAGTTTCCCCAAGCAAGAATCATTGTCAGTAGCATAATCCATAGGCATGATATCCACCAAAAAATGCTCAGTGTGTGTAACAGTGCACTAAGGTGGCTAGCAGATTGTAGAAATGTGGCCTTCATTGACAACGCCCCTGTGGGCCTAAGAAACACTCTCCAAGTGGATGGTGTCCATCTAACAGCGCAAGGCACTAAAACATGGGGACTGTTTATAAAAAACTTCTTGTCGCTCCTGCGCTGGACAGGAGCCTCCCACACCATACCACTGGCCCGTTGAATGTTAAACACCCTGTCAAGACCCGGAAAGAGAGAGAACTAACGATTGTATTTTTAAATGTTCAGTGTCTCCGGTCCAAATTCAACTTAGTTGAATCTTTTACTGATGAGTCTCCTCCTGATATTTTGTGCATCAGTGAGCACTGGATGAGGAAGGACGAGACTCAGTTATTTTCCGCAGTTGGTCACCTGCAACTGGCAAGTGCCTACTGTCGTGATAGACGGGAGAGAGGAGGCACGGCCGTGTACACTGGACCGAACATCTTATACAAAGAGGTAGACGTTTCAAAATTTTCTTCCGAACTAGATATAGAACTTTCGGCAATAGAGCTTAATGAATCGTCTACAGTAATTTTATCCGTATACAGGTCTCCTGATGGTTCAATAGACCATTTTTTCATGTCGCTTGATGCTTGCCTTATGTGTCTGTCACGCCGCTATAATGCACTTATACTAGGCGGGGACTTAAATATCCACTTGGAGAGTGACAATGCCCTTAAAACCGCTTTATTAAATATAATGAACACTTATGGTTTGCATGTTGGAAACTACGAGCCAACGAGGGGCGCAGCTTGCATTGACACTGTGGCCTCTACCTATGTCCATGAAGTCACGACTGTAGAGCCAGTTGTTGCTGACCATCGCGCGGTTGTATTGAAAGCTGTACTGAACAAGCAAATTGGGGAAAGCATCTCCTGGGCTCCAAATTACTTTTTCCAGTCGAGGAAAATTAGTGATGAGGCCAAACGTGCGTTCTATGAGAGCTTGGCTCAGGTCAGGTGGCCAAGTCTTGTAGACCATACCGACCCACCTGCCACATTCAATAGGTTCTTAAAGGCAATTAATAGTGCAATAGACCATTGCTTCCCAGCTGTGAATAAACCAGGGCCGCCAAAGCATAGGCAACAGCCCCAAAAATCGTGGTATAATGACGAATTAAGACGACATAGAATCCGGGTGCTTTTGTTAAATGACCTATATAAAAATGCAGTTGACAATGAATACAGAAACCGCTGCTATCTCGACTATGTAAGATGTAAGAAGTGTTATCGAACAAAGGTATGTACCGCAAAGAAAGCCTTTAACACTAATCTCATTGTTAATGCGGCAAACCCCAGTAAAGTAGCTTGGCAAATTGTCAACAAAGAGAGGAAACTACCATCTAAAACTTCCACACAAAACAGTCCCGATGATTTTAATAACTTTTTTGTTGATTCGGTGGTTCAAATGGTAGACCTAATCCCAGTATCCGGAAGGAACCCTGTCGATAGGGTGCCGAGAGCACCAACCAGGTTCCATAGGTGGAGGATGGTCACTCCCATAGAAATAACCAAGATGGTAAAGGGCTTTAAAAACTCTGATAGCCTGGATGTGTATGGTCTGTCCCCCAAATTGCTTAAGTCGGTGATAGACATATTAGCAGAGCCAATCTGCATTGTTGTAAACATCTGCCTACAAGCTGGAATGTTCCCTGACGAATTAAAAATGGCTAGAACTATTCCTGTATTTAAGAAGGGTGACCCCTCTGCTCTCTCAAACTACAGGCCAATATCAATCATACCAACATTAGCTAAAGTATTTGAGACTGTCATGAACTGCCAATTAATGGAGTACTTCGAGAGCAATGGCCTATTTAACCCAAACCAGCACGGGTTTAGGAAAGGTAGATCTACAACCAGCGCACTTCTTTCTTTGGCTAAGGAGATACTGGGGGCACTTGAAAATGGCCAGTCTCTATCACTCACCCTCTGTGATCTCAGCAAAGCTTTCGATTGTGTTAACCATGCGGTGTTGCTTGAGAAACTAAAGAAATATGGAATAGATGGGGTGGTTCTTCAGACCTTCATCTCCTACCTCTCAAACAGGCGGCAGTGTGTGTCCATTCAGGGAGCAATTTCTAAATGGCTGACTGTCAGGTACGGAGTCCCTCAGGGATCTGTCTTAGGTCCCTTACTGTTCCTCATAATGGTGAATGATTTAGGCTTGCAGACCTTGCTATTTGCTGACGATGCAACTATATACTGTAGGGGCCCCTCACTCACCGAGGCTCGAATGATGGCAGATGCCTTGCTAGCGGCGGCAGCCCAGTGGTTCGAGGACAACAAGCTTATACTTAACGAAGGAAAGACACAAAAGATGACCTGTTCCCTCCAGACTGGAACCCCGAATACGGAGAGGGATTGTGTTAAGCTGTTGGGCTTCACTGTGGACCCTAAGTTGAATTGGACTGCCCACTCTGAGCAGCTTTGTAAAAAACTCTCTAAAGTAATATTCCTGTTAAGAAAACTAAAGAACTTGGTCACCAAACAATATTTGCTAATGACATACTATGCTCTTTTCCACAGCCACATCAACTACGGCATACTCTTATGGGGTCACTCTGCAGGTGTGGCCGATGTTCTTTTGTTACAGAAAAAGGCTGTCAGGATTGTAGCTTCCAGCGGGTGGAGAGACCACTGCCGACCTCTGTTTGCATCTATGGGCATTCCAACGGTTTACAGCCAGTATATTCTTTCATGCTTACTGCACATTAAAGCCAACATAGAACTGTTCCCTGAAAGAAATACTGTCCATCTGCATAACACAAGAAATGCTCACCGTTTGGATCTGCCCGGATGCAGGCTGAGTAGGTCCATCGCATCATTCCCAAACTCGGCAATGAGATACTACAACGCCCTACCCATCAGCCTTACTAATAAGGATTTTTCAGGATACAAGGCCGTGGTGACAAGGAAAATTAAAGAATGTCCACTGTACAGCTTGGACGAGTTCAGGGAAATAAGCTGGGATGCTCAAACATAACCCCCCCCCCCCCTCCCTCCATCTAACGTATGCTTCCGCATGAAATTTTTTGTTCGTTTTTGTTTCTGTTCTAGATTTCTTTTGTTTTGGACGCCGTCTATCCCACCTTGGTGGGTCATGGACAAAGACTGATTGATTGATTGATTGATTGATCTACACATCACCGGTTTTTCTTTCTGTTTCAGAAACCAACCGCCCAGACAACAACAAAAAGAATGACGCCAACGGCCCAATCAGAAACGAGAGCGCCTGCCCACCGAACCATACCTGCACCACAGCACCAGTCAGTCAGTCAGTTGCTACGATACCTCCGCGATACAACCTTAGAAGACATATAGGTGTACGTAACCCCACTGAAGATGTCGTACGCAGTTGTTGACGAAACGTTTGGAAGCCTACTTTGAAATCGACCACGGCCTATTAGCCCGGATTCTTGTGTCCCCTTATTAGACTCCAACCGTGAAAGCCTTCGTTATTATATTGAATTCAAAATGTGTCGTTCGATACAATTTAAGTGTTATTTTATTATTCTATTGTCAAATCAATAAAACATTGAACCATATTTGCTTTGTATATAGGCCTTAATACATTAGTTATTTAATTTGCTTATATTAGTTATGATACTATTTATACGAATTGTTAATGCTGCTGGCGTAAGTCAATCATTGAAAGAGAACGAACGGTCTAGCTATAAAATACTTATAATTGACAGAGGCTGCATCATAGCTTTAAAACTGTTTCCAAGAGCGCCTTCCTTTTACTGGTACCGGCTGTATTATCTTGTACATCTTGCGCTTTGATGGCATAATTTTGTTTGCGTGCGTAGGAACTCTCCACAACCGTCTAAGTAGCCAATACAATGAGACAGCTCGTGAATTTTTGCATTGACGATTTCTCTTCTTTCCTCTTCAATTGGCCAATGCAAACAAAACTCTCATGAAAATGTTAAACCGCACATTTCGTCGTGGACTCGTGGCTCGGAAGCACGTTGGTCCACCACTCCTTAGATTTAGGGACAGACCCAATGCAAAAGCGTACGCTATAGGCCTACCGTATTGACATGACCACAGAAATATCGTCGATGGCTTGACTTAGTATTTCTTCCTCCTCTTCAAAATTCTCGCACATCATTGCATTGCATTTTTCCGCGAGGAAGTTGATGGCTTTCAACGTATTTCCTAATTTAGGCATAGGTAGGTAGGTAATGAAAAATAAGTTTAAACTTAAAGTGAAAAAAACACCTGCTAAAATCAAAAACAAATTACACGTCTAAAAACAAAAACAAAAACAAACTGACAAAAAGACAAGAACGTAGCGCCCACACCTGTTGGTAGTTCCTTGTAGTATACAATTTCAATTTTTACCTCACAGAATGCGCCTTAAAAACTTTCTCTATTTCTACCGTTGACGAAGGTATCCTCACTCTGAGCTTTTTTTTAGATTTTTCTATTCCCTTTTCTATCAACAGAGTGAATCCCCCTATTATAGAGTCGAAAAGGAAAGCCCGTTGCAACAGTTATCCGCATATGACATGTTCAGGCAGGCATTTCTATAGCATTGGGGTAATTGCCCAGTTGCTAATGAATTCATATACAACAAATTATAACACAATGAGACCACACATAATAAATGGACATTTCTGAAACATTATCAAATAATGGGCTTGTTTTAGTCATATTTTGGTCAGGGTTTAGGGTTTAATTATGTTTGGCACTTTTCTTGAATGTTTCTAAATACAAAATTAAATTGTACCGTACAATATTGAAATGCGTATTTTATTAATTCAATCATAATTTTCATATTATCAATCAATCAAATTTCACCTATAGTAAAGAAAATGTATTACAAAAAAAATTTCTTCATAATGTACATTAATGAAATCATATATTTTCCTGGATTCTTTTCCATTGAAGTGGGCGTTTCTCAAAAATGTAACTAGGCCCTATGTTTAGCTTATGCCTATGGCGAAGCTAATCCATTGGCACATTTATGATTAGCTGATTATAATAAATTTTGTAATTCATGCTCTTGCTACGAAAGATCAAGTGAATGACCGCATGGAACGTGTGGACTGTGGACCACAGAACAACATAACATATAAGAACGTTAACTCAATGGTAATATTTTGTTAGGGAAAGACTGCCAACTGCCAAAAAAAAAAAAATAATAACGTTGGCCCTCCCGCGTCTGAATCATTCGCTCCTTTTTTCAAATTTTGTGGGGCCAGGGCCCCGGCCGGCCCGGCTCGCGCTCCCTTCCTATTTAATATTAAATTGACCTATTTTGTATTATATAATTGATTTTTAATGACTACTCTGGTATGTACTCTGACAACGTTGTTAGTATTCACCTTATTTTAAACAAACTATTTTTTTTTTCATAGTTCCACACTAAGCCGTACCTAACATATTAAATACAAAATTAAGAAATACTCAATGACCAACGCACATTATACTTATTAAGAAATATACATTTCTTTTTATTACTAAATTGAACTCAGTCCATACAAAATCCATCTACAAATTATTTGTGATAACGTGCATAGCTCGAAATATAATGTATCAACACGTCGAAATAGATTGTTATGTGGAAATAGGAATACATTCTCGTCCTTGCTCTTCTTCTGGAAAGTCGAGACTGACATCTTGTGCAGGTTCCACCTATACTCTTCATCGGTTGCGAGCCTTCCCTTGCTCGGTGATGAGCCATTCGCCGCCAATAAACCGAATCCTTCAGGCTTTTGCATAGCGAACAATGTCTTCTCCTTCCAGCATCACGTCTATCTTTCTCCTCCTTATCAAGGCGGCATGCATGTTCATCCCGAACTAGATTCTCTTAATAAATCGCTGACATGACATCTCCTGAAAGTTCAAATGATATGATAAGCCAAACTACCCGCACAAATATGAAGAAGAAAAAGTAACGATGCTTCTCCTTTCTCCGATCACATGGTGTGTAGAGACCTGCGCATCTTAATACCTTGCCACTTCATATACTGTAGGTACCGTAATTGATCATTTATATATTAATTTCCGTTATAGGTTTCTAATTGATCGGAACATGAGTAGGCAGCCATGGTACAATTACTGACCATGGAAATTTGACATTACCTACACTAATTAATAAAAATGAAAGCATATTTGGGTAAACTCGCACCAGTCCGTTACACAAGGATATTTCCACAAATCTAACAACATAGATAGTGTCACTTTTCCTGTTTCTGGAACCGTAAAAGCAGCATGTAAATCTGTCGAATAGGTACTCGAAATGCCAATGCTTTCGTTATAATAGCGTAGGTCTACACATAGGAAAGGAAAAATAGCAGATTAGTTAAAGAGCCCATAGGAAATTGTCAGCCCGAAATTTAAAACTTTTTATTTAATTAACTAAGCAAGTTATTAAAGATTTGGCTCATTTCAGTTGTAGAAGTCTACTTTATGCATCATATAATAAGGTTATTGTTTACAAAATATTATCATGTCGATGAAAAAGCTACAATTTAAAATATTAGAAATACTATATCTTATCATAGGATGCATGAATTAGTCTTTTACAACTTTAATGAGACAAATGTTAAATAACATGATTAGTTAATTATTTCGGGCTGCCAATTTCCTACGGGCTGTACACCCTTAATATACTATCGTCACCCCTATCTGAGATTGCTAGAAAATACTTACTTTGCACTATGGAGTTCAACTTGTCAACACCGACGACTGCCATTTTCTTACTTCTTACTACTGGGTTCCAGCTTCAGGTGATGCCGATGGCCAGATGATTCATTCACCAGTGCCCAAAGATTCTTCCGTCCCAGAATTTTTTCTATTCCTCCTCCTCCCAATGCCGTCACGAGTAAGTCCTTCTCCCTGCTTGGAATGGACCATTGCAGGAGAATATGCTCAAGAGTTTCTTCATCCATTCCACAGTTAAAATGTTAGTGGAATAAGGTCACTGTCAACACACAAGTTAGGTTGTATATGCCAGCTACATTAAGGTGCAATTTGTGTATCAAGTTATTGTGTAGATTAAAATGCAATTGTAACGTAATTTTCCTTTTTCAAACAGTTACTTCCACGTTGTGGGTTCAAATAACCTCTTACACATGGTCAAAACTGACTCGTAAGTGTCCAACTTAACGTGATTAAATTATTGTAGGTCACACATTTCACATTTTTTTGTTAACTAGGCATAGGCCTATATGGTTGTGCTAACATCTTACGGGCATATCTCATAGCACTGACAAGAGATCTAACAAAGTGAGTGCGTAGGTTTTAAAAATTTTTATTTAAAAAATTGTAATTTACCAAATGTACCTTTTACTATTTTTCCTTCTCACTTGAACACTTCACAAACAAGGAATGAATGATGAATTAAACAAATTTTAGTTGTTTTGCTACACAAATGAGTTGCACATGCTAACGATTTTCCATTTTGAAAATTAAATCCCTGACGTGGGTCATAGAAGGTAAACGCAGAGAGGCCCTATGAAGCGCATCCATCAATGGTACAGCCTTGGTTTTCCGTGGCTGGGCCATTGAAGGATACGCTTCATTGGCCCTCCCTGGTGTTCCCTATCTGGGCCAATGAAGCGTACCCTTCAATGGCCCGGATAGAGAAAACCAGGGAGGGCCAATGAAGCGTACCCTTCAATGGCCCAGCCACGGAAAACCAGGGAGGGCCAATGAAGCGTATCCTTCAATGGCCCAGCCACGGAAAACCAAGGCTGGACCATTTTAGTATGATCAATGAAGGGCCTGTAGCTTGTCGAAGGACGATGCAATTGAATAGGCAGTGTAGACTTGAATTGGTTTGTATTGCAGTGCTTCGACTCAAGTTAGAGTAATTTAACACACAGTGGTTACAATATGAGCTGTGAGACGAGAACGATACATGCTTACAATTAATATTGAATTTGATCCAGCCTGCTTCCATATAGAAAAACCAACTCTGTGTCCACAGCTAAAGGAGCTGATGAGACACAGAGGGTAGATTAAAGATATTATTGAATAAGAGAAATAAATACGTAAAAGGAAGATTGAGGAATATTGAATTATCTGAATGTGAACAGCGCCATCTAACGGGAAAAAGGTGAAGCTGGAAGCAGACTGGTTATTACACATGTGGGACTAAGTGGTCCCCACATTACCCCCCTCCTAAGACTGGAAGTCGGAGAAATGTCGTGGAACGTGGATGTGACGACCTGAGCGAGTGGTGCGAGTCGGTGGTGTCGGCACGACGTCAGTGGCAGGAAGTGGTGAGGAGACCTTCTCCTGAGGTTTATCTTGAGCAGGATGCTGATGCGGGGGGTTGATCGTAGACTGGTGAGACGGTTCGTCTGTACTGGCATTAATGTAGGCCGGCTTGACCCTGTCCATTGACACAGTAACCGCACGACCGCGGCTTGAAATCGTAACTGTTTTGTCGGTGCGACTTAACACAGGGAATGGTCCCGCATAAGGACGTTCGAGGGAAGCACGGACGTGGTCCTGTCTCACGAAAACGTGCGTGGCCTTGGCAAGGTCTTGTGGGATGAATGTTTGATGAGCCCCGTGTCTCTTGACGCGAGTGGGGCGTAGTGAGTCGAATTTCCTTCGAAGTGAGATGAGAGTGTCCGCCGGACTCTGATTTGAAGGAGGAGTTGTCAGCATCTGTCCTGGTAGTCTTAATGGTTCACCATAGACCAGATCTGCTGGAGAAGCTTGAAGATCTTTCTTAAGAGTGGCGCGCATGCCCAGTAAAACTAGCGGAAGGGCTTCCGTCCATTTGTCATTGGCATGACACATAATGGAGGCTTTGAGTGAGCGGTGCATACGCTCTACCATGCCGTTGGATGCAGGGTGGTAACTGGTAGTCCGTGCATGGTGAAATCCGCATAATCGGGCCAGGTCAGCAAACAAATGGCTCTCAAACTGTCGGCCGCGATCTGTAGTAATTGTCTCCGGGCACCCAAACCGGCTGATCCAGCAGGAAATGAGGGTTCTGGCGACGTTTTCGGCGGTGATGTTCACCATAGGAACGGCTTCCGGCCATCGCGTGAAACGGTCAACGAGTGTTAACAAATACGTGTAGCCTTCCGACGGTGGTAATGGGCCTACAATGTCGAGGTGTATGTGCTGAAACCGTCGGTCAGGCTGAGTAAAGGTTCCAATCGCAGTGAGGGTGTGTCGATGTATCCTGGACAATTGACAGTTGACACACAGACGAGCCCAAGCGCGGCAATCCTTACGGATAGAAGGCCATATGTAGCGTTGGGCAACCAGGTTAGCAGACGCTGCTATTCCTGGGTGATGTAGGCTGTGTAGGTGCTCGAAAAGTTGTCGACGTAATGGTTTGGGCACAAATGGGCGTTGTATGTCTTGACTAGAATCGCACGTAAGGACTGAATCAGAGCCCGGAATGGGAACATCAACGAGGATGAGGGACGTCTTTCTACTGGACCGAAGCTCTTTGAGTTCTCTGTCGTCTTTCTGAGCAGAAGAAAGTTGCTCAGGAGATACGGGAGTAGAGATTGCTTCGATTCTTGAGAATGCATCAGCGGCCAAGTTGTCCTGCCCAGCGATGTATTGGATGTCCGTGGTGAATTGAGAGACGAATTCCATTTGCCGCATTTGGCGAGGTGAGCAACTTGTTTTTGGATTCTGAAAAGCGTGCGTCAACGGTTTGTGATCGGTATACACGACAAAAGCGCGCGCTTCTAGCAGGTAACGGAAATGACGAATGGCGTCGTGTACCGCAAGCAATTCGCGATCGTAGGCGGACCATGTTCGTTGGTTTTCTTTAAGTTTCTGCGAGAAGAATGCCAATGGCTGCCAATGATCGTTGATCCGTTGTTGGACTGTAGCTCCGATACTGGTGTCTGATGCATCTGTGACTAGTGCAATCGGAGCCGTATGATCTGGATGCGCGAGTAGGGTGATGCGTGCCAGACTGTGTTTGCATGAGCTGAAAGCTTCGGTAAGCTTTGTTGTCCATGGTATCGTAGCGTTCCCTTTTACCTTGTCTCCAGATAACAACGTGTTGAGTGGTGCTTGTTCGTTGGCTGCATTTGGTAGGAACCGGCGGTAGTAGTTAATCATGCCAAGGAAACGGCGTAGATCTTTGAATGTCTTTGGAAGAGGGTATTCAGTGAGTGCCTTTACCCTGTCTGGTAGGGCTTGTGTGCCTTCTGCTGACACGAGGTAACCAAGAAAGCTGATTGACCCAACGCCGAGGGTACACTTGCTAGGATTAATGACTAGGCCATATTCTCGGAATCGTTGGAAGAGTTGACGTAGTTGTGATTCGTGCTCCTGCTTATCACTCGATGCAACCAGTACGTCGTCGATGTATGAATATGCCCACGGGAGGTCGCGTAGGATGTTATCCATGAAGCGTTGGAAGGTTTGAGCAGCATTGCGAAGACCGAATGTCATGAATGGGAATTCGAAAAGGCCGAACGGAGTATTTATTGCTGTCTTTGGAATGTCACCATTGGAAACTGGTATCTGGGTGAATGCTTTGACCAGGTCTATTTTGCTGAATACGGTTTTTCCTCGCAATTCTGCACTGAAATCTGCGATGTGGCGGACTGGGTACGCGTCAGGAATTGTTCGAGCATTGAGCCGTCTGTAGTCCCCGCATGGGCGCCATGAATGGTCGCTTTTAGGTACTAGGTGTAATGGTGAGGCCCATGGGCTGTCGGACGGACGACATACGCCGGTCTGGATCATGTCGTTGAACTCCTTTTTGGCGATAATAAACTTGTCCGGGGCCAACCGGCGTGGGCGAGCGGAGACGGGAGGTCCGTCTGTCGTTCTAATGTAGTGGACCGTGGAGTGTTTGACCTGGTCTGTGGGTTGTCTCGGCCGCGTGAGGTCGCTAAACTCCTCAATTATTACTTTTAGACTGGCCGGGGTACTGTGCGGTATTGTTAAGGTAGAAACGCTAGGTTGCTTGGAGGGGCTTTGACACAGGTTCGCCTTGCGATGCGTTGTCCCGTCGATCAGCTTTGAGTTCTGGAGATCCACCAGCAAATTAGAGGCTGCGAGAAAGTCTGCACCGATGATGGGTTGCGTGACATCGGCAATGATGAAATTCCAACGGAAACTGCGTCGTAATCCCAGGTCCAGTTGTTGAGCTGTTGTTCCGTACGTATTGATGATTGTGCCATTGGCGGCAGTCAGCTCGAGTTGAGTACGACGGAGCGGTAGGTTGAGACGGGCACGTGGAAAAACGCAGATGTCGGACCCTGTGTCAATGAGATAACGTATCTTGGTGCAAGGGTCCGTGATAAGAAGGCGATGTGAGGTTTTAAGCAGGTGTGTAGTGGCGCAGGCAGGCCCTGCCTTTACTGGCTGCGATCGTCGTTTTTCGGAAATCTGCATGGCTGCTGGCACTTTCTGGCCTTCCTCCCATAGGTTTGGTGGTAAAAACACCAAGTTGGGTCTTGTTTAGGCGCTGGTGAACGGAACTGGCGCTGGAACCGTGGCTGTGTGGCACGTTGTCCGTATCTGTCGGCGAACTGTGCCTGTAGAGCCGCGACGTTCTCTGTTAACGTCTTCAATAGGTCCACAGGGGCCATTGTGCACTCAAGAATCCGGTCACGTGTTGCTGAATTGATGGTGGCCATCTTGTCGGCGAGGTTCGCGACGTCACCTAGTGACAGGTGATCATGACCGATGATTGCCAGTTGTATAGCGTGCGGGAGGCGAGACGTCCAAATGGTGCGTAAAACCGAGTCTGATATGGCTTTCTCTGCGAGGGCCCGCAGTCTCCGGAGAAAAGAGCTGGGAGTTTTGTCCCCTATGTCTTCCGACATTAGTAGCTGAATGCGACTGCTTGCTGGAAGACTCATTCGTTGGATTAACTGCGTTTTTAGCTCAGTGTATGGGTTTACTGGTACTGGGGCAGCTAACAAATCTGAGATCTCGCTGAGGGTACTTTGGTCGAGCGCTGAAAGGACGTGGTAATATTTCGTCGTTTCCATTGTGACCCCAGCAAGTGCGAACTGAGCCTCCGCTTGAGTGAACCACAGTGCCGGTGACAGGTTGGCCGACTGTGTCCAGAAGGGTGGAAGCTTGACCGAGACTGCCATCGTACTAGCAGGGCCTGTCATCTTGGTTGTAGCCGTGGGTGTCGGTGTTGTGGCTGTAGCAGTTGTAGCTGTAGCGGTTGTAGCTGTAGCGGTCGTAGCTGTAGCGGTCGTAGCTGTAGCGGTTGTAGCTGTAGCGGTCGTAGCTGTAGCGGTTGTGGCTGTGGTCTGCGGCATCTTGCAGGTTGTGGCTGTGCTGCTGCGGTGAATGTAGCTGCTCCGGGGTGGTTTCCACCGCCTATGGCCGGATGAGACGTTCTGGAGGCTGGAACTGGAACTGGAACGGGCTGGAACTGGCTGGAAGCTGGAAGCTGGAACTGGCTGGAACTGGAACTGGCTGGAAGCTGGAACTGGCTGGAAGCTGGAACTGGCTGGAAGCTGGAACTGGCTGGAAGCTGGAACTGGCTGGAAGCTGGAACTGGCTGGAAGCTGGAACTGGCTGGAAGCTGGAACTGGCTGGAAGCTGGAACTGGAACTGGCTGGAACTGGAGCTGGCTGGAACTGGAGCTGGCTGGAACTGGAGCTGGCTGGAACTGGAGCTGGCTGGAACTGGAGCTGGCTGGAACTGGAACTGGCTGGAACTGGAATTGGCTGGAACTGGAACTGGCTGGAACTGGAGTCTGGAAGGCTGCTTGTTCCGTTGTCGAGGGTCACCAATGTAGCTTGTCGAAGGACGATGCAATTGAATAGGCAGTGTAGACTTGAATTGGTTTGTATTGCAGTGCTTCGACTCAAGTTAGAGTAATTTAACACACAGTGGTTACAATATGAGCTGTGAGACGAGAACGATACATGCTTACAATTAATATTGAATTTGAT
Source organism: Psococerastis gibbosa (assembly GCA_963971405.1). Taxonomy (NCBI): domain Eukaryota; kingdom Metazoa; phylum Arthropoda; class Insecta; order Psocodea; family Psocidae; genus Psococerastis; species Psococerastis gibbosa. Next base: position 2,718,931 of record OZ020487.1, on the reverse strand, counting down.
CCAGCCTGCTTCCATATAGAAAAACCAACTCTGTGTCCACAGCTAAAGGAGCTGATGAGACACAGAGGGTAGATTAAAGATATTATTGAATAAGAGAAATAAATACGTAAAAGGAAGATTGAGGAATATTGAATTATCTGAATGTGAACAGCGCCATCTAACGGGAAAAAGGTGAAGCTGGAAGCAGACTGGTTATTACACATGTGGGACTAAGTGGTCCCCACAGGCCTTACATATTGCTCTAGGGGAGGGCCAAGGTTGGCACGCCAATAAGTACGGCATGCCTTGATTGGCCCTAAAAAGGGCCAGGATTGGCACGCCAGTAAATACGGCTGGCCTTGATTGGCCATTCATAGGCCCGATGGTCGGGTCAAGCCGGGGAATGTCTTGGGCCAATATTGGTTTGTCATCATTGGTTCGCGATTGGCGGGGCGGACATTCCGGAGCAAACCCCAATCATTCGGGGCAACGCTGCCCCAGTCAATGAAGGGCCTTAGATATCGCTCTAGGAGAGGGCCAAGGTTGGCACGCCAATAAGTACGGCATGCCTTGATTGGCCATTCATTGGCCCGATGGTCGGGTCAAGCCGGGGAATGTCTTGGGCCAATATTGGTTTGTCATCATTGGTTCGTGATTGGCGGGGCGGACATTCCGGAGCGAACCCCAATCATTCGGGGCAACGCTGCCCCAGTCAATGAAGGGCCTTAGATATCGCTCTAGGAGAGGGCCAAGGTTGGCACGCCAATAAGTACGGGATGCCTTGATTGACCCTAAAAAGGGCCAGGATTGGCACGCCAATAAATACGGCTTGCCTTGATTGGCCATTCATAGGCCCGATGGTCGGGTCAAGCCGGGGGTTGTCTCGGGCCAATATTGGTTTGTCATCATTGGTTCGCGATTGGCGGGGCGGACATTGCGGAGCAAACCCCAATCGTTCGGGGCAACGTTGCCCCAGTCAATCCCCGATCAAGTGTGCTACATGGGATATTCTACACACAGTATAACGAAAGTTAACAGGTTTGAACCCATGGTAGTTGAGTCTCCAAATTTTATGGGCTTTACACGTGACGTAAACTCCAAAGAACCGGTAGGGGTGAACCTGAACATGCTTTATAATTATCCATGAGACTATTTACCAAAATATATAATTATATGTGTATGGATACAGAAATTTAATTGGATATATCATAGTAGTTTTTATTTTTCCTTTCAAAATCCGACTCTATACAGTGTCAAGCCATTTCATTCCGGGGGGGGGGGGGGGGGGGGGTGGGGGGTTAGTGGTTAGTTAGTGACGGCGAATCTTGAATATAACGGGGGATTGAGTTACACAGTAAAATTGAGGAAATCAGGAAGGATGAATGAAACATACATGTGTATTAAGGTGGGGAATAGCTAAAAGATGATCACTTCTGGTGTTGTTTAGGTAACACAATATTAGAATTTGAATGAGCTATAAATCCAAAAGATGATTTTTATACTACAATTGGAATACTTTTACTTTTTTTTCTCGCTTGACTTAGTCTTAGATCTTGGTTTCTCATAATATCGTATATATCATATATCTGATACCATGACAATTTACAAATGCTGTGTAGGGCAATCCACTCCCCCCCCCCCCCCCATCAACTTAGTCCTAAATCCGCCAAGATTATTGGATTGTAGTAATACCACAGACACTAATTCTTGCATCCTTAGATTAATTGAAGGTATTTACCAATGCAGGTCCGTGAAATAACGGAGGAGATTAACCACAGGAAAAGGACGTTATTCTTGTGGAGTTCTCCTCCCCCTCCAGGAAGATTTCAAAGGCAATAGACTTGCACTCCCTGAAAGTCGACGAGGCCGTGCGGGTCAATGACTTATTCCTCGAGCACCACATCACCAACCTTCAGGCCGGCAGGGAGAAGGTGCTGGTCATCACTGGTCGAGGACTGCACAGTCCCGGCGGCCAGGCTCGAATAAAGCCGGCTATCGAGCGTCGCCTGGGAGAGCGTCTTTTGCGGTAGGTCGCATATATTTGTTTTATAACAGTAACTTACATTGTGAAAGATAATAAGGACGTTATATCCGAGAATCAAGACAAATCTGGGTTTGTTGGGGCTCTAACCCACGACCCTTCAACCTTTGATGACTGTATTATATACCATACATTACCGCAAATGAAATTGATAGGTTGAACTGCTGGTGGAAGTGGAGGAGAAATATAATTATCTGGGCACAATAGTGGGCCGGACAGGCAAGCTCCAGACCAGAATAAGAAACCGAGTCCAAAAGACTACAGCAGCCTACATCTCTAAATAAAATTGAATAGATGTGCCCCCTCAAGCCGAAACGTGCGAAGCTGGCACATAAAAACCTATTATAACTTAAATATTAAAAAATATTAACATGGAAAACAACACATTTTTCAACAATTAATTAGTGCCGTAATGGGCCTTAGAGTAAAAGCACTTGACCATTCTCACTCAGTTCCAAGCTATAAATTCGCCAAGGAATTAACAGCAGGGACTTTTGCTCAATTTATTTTCCTTTTTGGTACTGATATCTTGCTGCTAAATCACAAGGCCCACATTGGCACGTGGTGTACGTATGACTAAAACAACAATACCTATCGCAGCACGTTAAAAGGTTACATTATACACCTACCAGACCGACTCTCAGCATTACGAAGCAAAATGGCTTGCATTGCCAGGCAACCACCTCAATACTTCAATAAATTAAGCGAAAACCGCAGTCTCAAGGTTGTATGATTAAAATTACTGATGTTCCACTTTCCTTTATTATATACAGTTACCAATACCCAGAAGGCAACCCAGGAAGGATCACAGTGATCGTTCATGCCGATAGTTGGCTATCATCAGAAATATGACATCACTAAAACATTGTTCCTGCTGGTTGCAAGGTTAGTCCGCATCGTAGAATTACATATTGCCTATAACAGCATTGCTGGTTTTTACCAATGCAGGTCCGTGAAATAACGGAGGAGATTAACCACAGGAAAAGGACGTTATTCTTGTGGAGTTCTCCTCCCCCTCCAGGAAGATTTCAAAGGCAATAGACTTGCACTCCCTGAAAGTCGACGAGGCCGTGCGGGTCAATGACTTATTCCTCGAGCACCACATCACCAACCTTCAGGCCGGCAGGGAAAAGGTGCAGGTCATCACAGGTCGAGGACTGCACAGTCCCGGCGGCCAGGCTCGAATAAAGCCGGCTATCGAGCGTCGCCTCGGAGAGCGTCTTTTGCGGTAGGTCGCATATATTTGTTTTATAACAGTAATGAAAGATAATAAGGACGTTATATCCGAGAATCAAGACAAATCAGGGTTTGTTGGGGCTCTAACCCACGACCCTTCAACCTTTGATGACTGTATTATATACCATACATTACCGCAAATGAAATTGATAGGTTGAACTGCTGGTGGAAGTGGAGGAGAAATATAATTATCTGGGCACAATAGTGGGCCGGACAGGCAAGCTCCAGACCAGAATAAGAAACCGAGTCCAAAAGACTACAGCAGCCTACATCTCTAAATAAAATTGAATAGATGTGCCCCCTCAAGCCGAAACGTGCGAAGCTGGCACATAAAAACCTATTATAACTTAAATATTAAAAAATATTAACATGGAAAACAACACATTTCTCAACAATTAATTAGTGCCGTAATGGGCCTTAGAGTAAAAGCACTTGACCATTCTCACTCAGTTCCAAGCTATAAATTCGCCAAGGAATTAACAGCAGGGACTTTTGCTCAATTTATTTTCCTTTTTGGTACTGATATCTTGCTGCTAAATCACAAGGCCCACATTGGCACGTGGTGTACGTATGACTAAAACAACAATACCTATCGCAGCACGTTAAAAGGTTACATTATACACCTACCAGACCGACTCTCAGCATTACGAAGCAAAATGGCTTGCATTGCCAGGCAACCACCTCAATACTTCAATAAATTAAGCGAAAACCGCAGTCTCAAGGTTGTATGATTAAAATTACTGATGTTCCACTTTCCTTTATTATATACAGTTACCAATACCCAGAAGGCAACCCAGGAAGGATCACAGTGATCGTTCATGCCGATAGTTGGCTATCATCAGAAATATGACATCACTGAAACATTGTTCCTGCTGGTTGCAAGGTTAGTCCGCATCGTAGAATTGCATATTGCCTATAACAGCATTGCTGGTTTTTACCAATGCAGGTCCGTGAAATAACGGAGGAGATTAACCACAGGAAAAGGACGTTATTCTTGTGGAGTTCTCCTCCCCCTCCAGGAAGATTTCAAAGGCAATAGACTTGCACTCCCTGAAAGTCGACGAGGCCGTGCGGGTCAATGACTTATTCCTCGAGCACCACATCACCAACCTTCAGGCCGGCAGGGAAAAGGTGCAGGTCATCACTGGTCGAGGACTGCACAGTCCCGGCGGCCAGGCTCGAATAAAGCCGGCTATCGAGCGTCGCCTCGGAGAGCGTCTTTTGCGGTAGGTCGCATATATTTGTTTTATAACAGTAATGAAAGATAATAAGGACGTTATATCCGAGAATCAAGACAAATCAGGGTTTGTTGGGGCTCTAACCCACGACCCTTCAACCTTTGATGACTGTATTATATACCATACATTACCGCAAATGAAATTGATAGGTTGAACTGCTGGTGGAAGTGGAGGAGAAATATAATTATCTGGGCACAATAGTGGGCCGGACAGGCAAGCTCCAGACCAGAATAAGAAACCGAGTCCAAAAGACTACAGCAGCCTACATCTCTAAATAAAATTGAATAGATGTGCCCCCTCAAGCCGAAACGTGCGAAGCTGGCACATAAAAACCTATTATAACTTAAATATGAAAAAATATTAACATGGAAAACAACACATTTTTCGACAATTAATTAGTGCCGTAATGGGCCTTAGAGTAAAAGCACTTGACCATTCTCACTCAGTTCCAAGCTATAAATTCGCCAAGGAATTAACAGCAGGGACTTTTGCTCAATTTATTTTCCTTTATGGTACTGATATCTTGCTGCTAAATCACAAGGCCCACATTGGCACGTGGTGTACGTATGACTAAAACAACAATACCTGTCGCAGCACGTTAAAAGGTTACATTATACACCTACCAGACCGACTCTCAGTATTCCGAAGCAAATGGCTGCATTGCCAGGCAACCACCTCAATACTTCAATAAATTAAGCGAAAACCGCAGTCTCAAGGTTGTATGATTAAAATTACTGATGTTCCACTTTCCTTTATTATATACAGTTACCAATACCCAGAAGGCAACCCAGGAAGGATCACAGTGATCGTTCATGCCGATAGTTGGCTATCATCAGAAATATGACATCACTGAAACATTGTTCCTGCTGGTTGCAAGGTTAGTCCGCATCGTAGAATTACATATTGCCTATAACAGCATTGCTGGTTTTTACCAATGCAGGTCCGTGAAATAACGGAGGAGATTAACCACAGGAAAAGGACGTTATTCTTGTGGAGTTCTCCTCCCCCTCCAGGAAGATTTCAAAGGCAATAGACTTGCACTCCCTGAAAGTCGACGAGGCCGTGCGGGTCAATGACTTATTCCTCGAGCACCACATCACCAACCTTCAGGCCGGCAGGGAAAAGGTGCAGGTCATCACTGGTCGAGGACTGCACAGTCCCGGCGGTCAGGCTCGAATAAAGCCGGCTATCGAGCGTCGCCTCGGAGAGCGTCTTTTGCGGTAGGTCGCATATATTTGTTTTATAACAGTAACTTACACTGTCAATTATTATCATTTTTAAATCAATTTGTTATCAACTATTGACTATTTGTTATTCCAAGTGTTCGCCAACGGGCTTTCGTTAAACACCGGCACTTTTCCTGGTAACCCATTCCTCATGATCGTCATCAATGGAGCCGTTGAATTTCCTTCATACATTATCATTACAAATATATTGGACAGACTGTGCCGAAGAGGTGTTATTGCCATATGTATGCTGCTGCTGGGAGGTATCAGGTGTATAGTGTCCACATGGTTAAATAATTAGATTACTCGTGACTTCGTGGTATTTCATTTTAATAAACAAAAAATAACAAAAACTTAGAGTTTTAGAAAAACTTGTTATAACAACCCGAATTAGTAAAACCCAAATAATCGTTAAGAAATTAACTTTGTCTAAGAAACCCACTTGTGTTAGTATAAAACCCTGAGCGCTTTCGGCAAGAACTGCCATCTACAGAGGGAAACCCACTAGCACAGTTACACCTTATCTGCGATTTGAGACTTGCTCAACTCGAGGAGAAGATGCAAATGTGACTAGGGAGAGGAAACCTTGGTTTATATAGTTGTGGTTTATATATAAAGTTTTACATTCAGAATTATCTTTTAAACTTCACTTTTTAGAATGGACCACCTTCCAAGATCAAATATACACAAAAATTTGTTGCATCACTTACAAAAAACGCACAACACTAAATAAAAAAATAAAAGAACTGAGTCAAAACCAAAATAACAAATCCAACGGAATACATCACACATCACATCGCGACACGAAACATCAGATGTGCGGGACGAAAGTACGTTCCCGGTCTAACCCCCTTCATCGATCGATGCAGACTGGGGTAGGTCAAGGCCTCACGCCTTCAGCGCAGACACTCACTACACTACCCATCACAACACATAAATTCTATCCTCGTACCGTCAACTTATCTAACACGATTTTCAACACAAAAGAAATGGAACTTCTCAACAAGGGCCTCAAGTATTGCCCCGATATAGGTCTAAACAAAAACACGTTAACCAACTTAATGTCTGACACTGAATTTAGCCTAAAAAACCACAATAATGAAAAACACATAGCAGCAGATATTCTGAAAAACGTCAAACTTACACACAAAAACGATAACACTAAATCTATAAAAAAGAAACTAGCCCAAGATAACCTTACACTCACCAAGGCGGATAAAGGAAATTCTATTGTCATTTTACCTACCCATGATTATGTTTCTAAAGTCTTAGACCTCATTTCTGATGAATCCACATTCGTAAAACTTAAAGTAGACCCCACAAACAAATTCCAAAAAGCAACCAAAAAAGCCATTAAACAAAGCTCTAACACGATACCCCAAGATATAGCCTATAAATTTACCAACATGTACCCCGTAGCTCCTTCATTTTTTGGTCTGGTTAAACTTCATAAACCCAATCAACCTATCCGCCCAGTAGTTTCGTATAACAGTGCCCCAGCCAGCAAAGTAGCTAGTTTTCTCAACAAACACATTCGCGAGCTATGAAACTTCACACCCCGCCACAGCGTCAAAAACTCATTCGAGTTGGTTTCCCGCCTTAAGCACCTTTCCTTATCCAGCAATGCCAAACTCGTCTCTTTCGATGTCAAAAATCTGTTTACTAATATTCCCGTACCCGAAGGACGTAAATTAGTTGCCCAGTCACTCTATCACAATAACACCTCGAACAGCCTTATTTCTGAGACCCTCCTTCTGTTAGACACATGCACTCATCAAAACTATTTCCGCTTCGAATCCGACTACTACCAACAAAAAATAGGCCTACCTATGGGTTCTTCCCTTTCTCCCCTTCTTGCTGAAATTTTTATGGATAACTTCGAACACAAACTTCTACACAATAAAAATCCCCTAGTTAAATGTATATCTTTCTGGACAAGGCATGTGGATGATATCTTCTGCATTTGGACAGGAAGTAACAGACAACTAGACAATTTCTTAAGTTTTATCAACACAATTCACCCAAAAATCCAATTTACCATGGAAGTAGAAGAAAACAACTCCCTGAACTTCTTAGACCTCACCATAACCAAAAATAATAGTACCCTAGACTTCAAGATATTTCGTAAAGAAACCCATAGCGATAATATAATCCCTGTTGATTCTTCTCACCCATTCCAGCACAAACACGCAGCATTCCATAGTATGATTTTTCGACTCCTTAACATCCCTATGAATCAAACCAACTATAATAATGAATTAAATACAATAAAACGAATTGCCCAAAATAACAATTTCAATCTCAACCTAATAGACAGAATCCTACGACATCACAAAATCAAACACAACCTCAAACTAATTTACCCCCCAGGGAGCTTAAACCCGGTAACCAATAAATCATATTTCAGGATACAATGCATAGAAAAAATCACAGAAAAAATTAGTAACCTCATTTCTTCTACAACAGACAAAACACCAGCCCCGTACAATCGCAACAATTTGGCCAATAAACTCATGCACTGCAAAACCAAACCAGAAAAAGAAAAAGGCAATGGAGTTTATCGTCTAAATTGTAACGATTGTAACGCAATTTACAAAGGCCAAACAGGCAGAAGCTTTAAAACTAGGGTCAGAGAACATATAACAGGTATAGGAGACACCAACACCAACAGCACATTCGCGAAACACCAGGGTTTTATACTAACACAAGTGGGTTTCTTAGACAAAGTTAATTTCTTAACGATTATTTGGGTTTTACTAATTCGGGTTGTTATAACAAGTTCTTCTAAAACTCTATGTTTTTGTTATTTTTTGTTTATCCACATGGTTCCCTACAGGTGAGCTCGACACACACCATCGTTTTCTTCTTATTCCCCTTCTCCCTTAATGCCGCGTGCGCAGCGTAGTGCGGGGGGGGGGAGGGGGTAGCCCGGACCCATTTCCTGAACTCGCCCCGGTTGGACGCTAACGCCTTGAGCTCGGCCATTGTTAGCCTTCGGCTAGTTGTTCAATTCTTTCCTCGAGGGTTGTCGAGGTATCCAGTAAGTTGTCCTGTGGGTTCAACTATGACGATTATATATAATCCTAGAGATGTCCTAGCCTAGAAAAATCACTCAGAATTTCCGTGTGCATTCAGTGTCCAGGACTGGTTCCACATTGCATATTATTTGTTACCAGTAAATTTTCGCAAAACCTTGCTTAAATTAACCATGGTTTGGATTGTACGAACCCCTTATCAATTTAAATTTTTTTGCCTTACGGCACTCAAAGGGACGTACACTCTTAATTTTTTCATTTATCTCGATCTCTCCAGCTCCGCTCCCACTGAATAAAATTCGAGGTACGGCCCAGACTTAGCATACTTTGACACCCTAATAGTTCCCCATCTTGTTTGCGATTAACACAAATTAAACAAGTTTTTAGCTCATATCAATGTTTCACAGATGTATAGTCGTGGTCAGGCAGACCCGGGGCATTTACGAAATCATTTTGAAGAGGGTGCGAGAGGCTCGCTTTGCATAAGCAATTCCATCCGACGGTTGACTTCTGTTTAATGAGACCAATTGCTGAGGAAACTAGTTGACTTTCATGTAAAAATGATGGCAAGACAAGGAGACAACGAAGATGAAACTCAGCAAAGAGGCCAAAGACGATGAAGATGAAGCAGAAGACCCAATTATTAGATTTAATTCTCTTGCCTTTAGATGCTAAGTTTCTACAAAGGTACCTAAATAGAATTCCTCTAATTGTACTTCTTGATAACATACAATATTGACAGACTTATTTGTTAATTTGCATATTATTGGACTTTGTTTGCAAATAAACATTTATTTATTTATTTAATTATTTATTTGTTCAATGCGTGGCCTTTTTTTGCATCGTTGGCTTCAAGTAGGTCAACAGCGGTGCATATATAGCTTGCCATCCTGAGTGTGTAGCGCCAAAGGCCCACAAGTCCTGTTCCTCCGGCAGGAAGCCCCATCTAAAGCGGTGTCCACACTACGCCGTTGGCTGTTGGCACTGCCAATTTGGCAAAGCCAATATAATGTGGTTGTGGCCATTGACATGTGCCACTGAGCCAACAGTTTGCCGATGAAAAGCGCTAGAGTTCATCAAAGAAAGCCAGTGAGAGCGGGTAGTGCGGGGATGTGCCAACCATTGGCAAACCACGTTGCACACAGGTTCCGTTTCATTAGTCCACCCTGCTTGGCGGGCATTTTGCGACTGAATCGTCTGAAGACTCAATGTCAAGTGCCAACTCTCGGTGTGGACGGGAGGCCAACGCGGCATAGTGTGGACAAAGTTGCGTTTACACAGCGATTTATGTTGGTAGCGATAAGTCGTAACGTCGTAATATTTTCTCGTAAATTGGACTGTCTACACACACCGACTTTTGTTCCGAACAATAAGCAGGAAACTGGGCAAATGTAGCATGAATGAATTAGGCAGAGAGGTGTAAATCGCTTGTCATAATAATAATAATAAATACATGAAATTACAGTTCTTACAATGAGCATTTCTGCAATTATGTATAAAATGCCCTATTTCAGTGCGGAAACCGCTCGTCAAGCAACCAGAAGCAATCACTGTTAACATATTTAGGTAAATTGCAATGACACCTGGTCACGGATTAGATTGAAGACAAATACATTCTTAGTCCTACAGGGAGCTTTCCAGCGATGCAAAAAATATCCAATTTCAGTATGTAAATCGCTTGTCTAGCAACGTGTTACTACGTTGATGCGTTTTAATCCGTTTAAATATGGATTTCAAGGCGACCTGATCACTCACATTCGCATTGGCGGACTCCAGGAGAGGGGACCACGCCTCCAAAACTTTTGACCAAGCACTAGAATGTACCGTAAACGGGGCAAAGTCGATCACATGGGTAAACTTCGATCAAAGTTCACTGTCCGGGTTTTTAATTTGGGTTTGGCATTGAAAGTATGCCGTGGCAGCAGATAATCTGTTAATGCGTTATATTTTCAGGATTTTGGGAGGACATGGCAGATTTTTGTTTTGTTAAGGTGTTATTGGCGGGTAAAAGTTAGCTGTGTTTTTTAAAATTTAGTTTTCAATTTTTGATCGTACATGCAACTATGTTTTATTGCCATATCACATAATATGACTAAACTTGAATTTTAGCATGTTCATTGAAATTTTATTTTTTTCCAACAAACCAAAAAATACTTCTCAATTTCCCATGTTTAGAGGGAAAATGTGGACGCATGTCGAAACAGGGAAAAGTCGATCACTATTACCCTTCTATAGTATGTCCTAGAAATTATTTTTATTTGCTAATATTACTTCTCAGAAAAGTTGCGATTGGTTTAAACAATCATACAGTTGTGGTACAGTTAGTTGCAAAGAGATTTTTTTAGATTCCTGAAGAAAACGCAGTGTTGTATAAAATTTAGGGAAACTATGGTTCGGGTGTAAATAAATAAATAAATAAGGAATTTTTTGTGCTATTACTAAGCCAACCTAATGGAGTTAGGTCTATAAACCCCAAAAATTGATCGAAGTTGGTTTCAAGTTTACTAACATTCAAATTAAGATGAGTGATCGACTTTGCCCCACTCACCGGGTAAAGTCGATCACAACAAAATAATATTAAAACCGATTATTTTTCCACAAAAAGTAATGAAAACCATTGGCATAGCATTAACGATAGAGTAATCTTTTGTTACGCACAGGTCCCTTTTCAAAAAACTGAAATGGTACTTCGAAAACTTACTGAAACCCCATAATGATGATCGACTTTGCCCCGGTTTACCGGTACTTTTTTGAACCAAGACTTATGAGGTATCCCCCCAACCCATACAACTATCCTAAATCTGGGGGAGGCAGGCAGGGCGCTTGAGGGGAAATGGGTGTGTGACAATGTCCGTCAAATTTCAGTGCAGCTTTAAGAGACAATCGGAGAGAGAATAGCTTTATATAAGTGTAAAAATCTAATGTCACATAATATCTCATTATAGAGTTTAGATTTAGATTCAATATATCTCTTTTTAATTAAATTTTAACTGTCAAAAAGCAGAAGAAATGTATCGGAGCATTTTGACCAGGTGGGTAAGGCGACCGACCGGAAGCATTGAAGGGTCAATAAGTGGTGATTGAGATTTAGCTTGGAGATCCTACAAGCATTACACTTAGCTTATGATAAGTGCCATCTATTCTTATTTATATTGTTGTGTATATTGCGGTATATATGGTATATGAATATATATGAAATTGGTACCGTACATGATAGCAAGGACGGATATAAGGGCCTGGTAGGGGGGTAGCTGCCCCCCCCCCCAAAATTTGGGGAATATATTGTAAATTAATTTATTACGCTCTGATTTAATCGATCCTACATATGTTTTTCCAACCCTGTAAGGCAGTCTGTATTTAATTTTATCTCATATTATATTGTATTATTGCCAACTTGTACAAGGAGTTTAAAGTTCCAAGCCTTACAGCAACCTATGTACAGCAATTATTATTACCAATTATTGGTAATTTACAGACACAATCAAAACGACACACCAGGCGGGCAAACAGCATTTGTACAACATGGAGTGCGGACAAGGTTTGCCGAGAGCCGAAACATAAGAACAATTAAAACAACCACAACTCTGTTCAAACACTCTCATATGTGCAACGCAATCTCACTACTCAACAGTCTGCCAATAGACCTACAGACCGCCATGCCAGTACAACTGTTTTTAGCGCTAATTTAATTGTTATACTTCGCAAAACCTCCAAAGTATTATAGATACAATAAGGAACCATATGAATGCCAACTAAGGGTACTACCTGTATTATTGTAATCTAAATTTCATTCCATAAGTCAATGCATTAAAAAAAACATTACAGTAATTTGTTCACTGTGTAACTAGTTTTATTCTTTAAATGTAATTCTTTAAACTATAAACTTTTTTTTCTATTTTAATTTTAATTTTATTTTAGGAGTGATTTCAGGATTAATTGATTTTAGCATTAGATCTTGAGAGGCCCATCACGGGAATGCCCAAAGGTGCCCCTCTGAACCACAAACACTAACAAATTTATTGTACATCAAAACAGTAAATAAATATATTTGAATCTGAATTTGTAGTCTATTCTACTTTGCAACTATTGGCAGCAGCAGTGCACCTCACTTTCACGAGCTAAAAAATAGGATCAGGATCCCAATCTTCGTTGCTTAACATATATTATGTATAAATTGGGAATTAAATGATTTTTATATTATTATTATATCTTTGATTTTGACATATGGTATGTGCGTCTTTCCAACAATTATTGAATTTCATTAACTAGGCCCTATAGCACTAAAAACGATTGGTGTGGAGTTCCCGAGGCACATGTGTCTACTGCTGTTTGTTGATTTGCCTAAAATGTAGCTTATCGAATTGAATTGGATTTTCTTTAAAATTGTTCTGTTTATTACACATGGTATCGATATAGCCGACAAAAGTCGCGTAAGAATATGTTTAGCCTGCAGTGCAAGGTACATAGCACAGTTGTACTTAGGACAATGTGCGTGGAAGGGTAGCCTATGCAATAAATGGGATAAATATTGTAAAAGATTACTTTATCAGCAGCGTACCGAACTACAACTCCAACTGAAATTGAAGCAACTACATAATTTTAATTTTTTTATGATTTGGGACTAAATTTATGTTATGTTATCCAGACAAAATCATTGGAAGCCGTGGCCAATGTTTGTTCCATGGTAGTACCTGCTGAGCCCCGAGTCCCTGTAAATAATCCTTCCTGCGGGTTCTACCCGTTTCATTAAGTCCAGACAACAGGGACAAGTGTTACAAACTGCCTCATCGTAGTAAGTTATTAGTGCGATTTGATACTTCTTGAGACTTTTTTCTTCCACTTTTCGTATTTCTATCGGAGGTTGTAAAGTAGTGGCCGTGAGTCCGTCAATTGCAATGAGCGCTATCTTCGCTTCGGGGAGGCAGCAAACTGGTAAGTCTTGTATAATATATCGTATAATATACTTTATTAAATTTTATTTTTGTAGTGTTCCAATGCAACTTTGTTTCGGACATTATTGGTATTGTTTCCGAATGAAATATCAATTTTTGCCATTGGCAAACTGCTTCCTCACCTCGATGAGGTGAGTTTTGTCCTTTTATTAAGTTTATAGTTTCCCTCTTTTGTTTGTTGTTAACCTCCTGAAGAATTTTGTGTTTTTTTGGATCTGTGTGTGATGGTGAATGATGTGGATTAGAAATAGGATACTTTTGCATATAAATCATAGCAATAACGCAACGCAGCCCGAGGTGGTAAGTTATTGTTTACATCAGATACCAATGGCCCTATAAGTTATTTTGGCCAGAATACAAAATTACCCTAAAACGCATAGGTGGATCCAGGGACCAGGATTTCCTTCAGGATGTGGCATGAATAATAATGGCAATTATGAAGTGAAATGTTCGTGCAATAAGTTTTTTTGCGCCGGAAAATGAAGCACGTTCTGTATGTGTAAGTTATGTTGAATTCCTCTTCAAAGAGAAGGAGGGAGTTTGCAAAACGTTTGTGCAGGGTAATTATTTTAAAAATAGGCGGAATTTTGATAGATTTACGTAATACAAACCAAGAATTAGGGGGAGGGGGGAATTTCTAAGATGCGGGGGCAAAATATTGGGGTTTTATGAATTTTGAAAGTAGAAAAACTAGACCTATATGGACTTAAGTGATGAATTAATATATAGGAACCATAAGGAGTCTATAGGGGTCTCGTGTCTCTGTGCACCTCTCCTGGATCCGCTAATGCTAAAATGTTTCTATCTGTTTCTATCAAAACTGGCCTATGCGCTTCTATATTCATCGCGAAAACTGGCAACTAACCAGCTAGTGCAGTGGCGAGTGGAGTAAAAGGGTTTTTCTCTGAGGAACGGGGATCCATTGGCATAAATAGATGGGTCCAGAGGGTCCCCCCAGGGGCACCCGTAGGCCGTAGCCCCTGTGACGTCAGTATCTGTCACAGTAGGTTTTTTCCGGGTCGGTTTGCAAACCTTGGCAAGGTCTGCAAACATGATCTGGCTTGTGCATTTTGTCGCATCACTTCGGGTGTCGGTTGATGCATGTAGAACTTCAGGCTGTGTACCGTAGATGTCTAGACCGCCTATGCTTATACATGGGCGAGACCGGCTTCTTACGGTGTACAGTCTGATTAATCTCTAACGGTCATCCGGAGGTGTTAAAAAGGCTGCGACTGACAGTTACTGCGTCCAGTCTCATCCAACTTTTACCGTAAACGTTCTTTTATTTTTGACATATTATGTATTTGATTCTTGACTCGCCAAAGTCACTTATTTAGAAGTAGCCTACTCCAAATTGTGAAAGTGTATAAAGTGATTATCTGAAATAAGTGTGAGTGAACTCCAATAATGAACTGCATGTAAACGTAGTAATGGGGTGGTGAGCGAGGGCTCCCCCCCCCCCCCCCAATCATGCTGATCCAGTACTCAGAGCTGAGCGCATCGGGCCACTGCCCCGCGCGCCCCTTTCGACGGTTACCAGGGACCTCTACACTGTCAATCCAGCCGAGTTACCAAACTTGCACAAGTGCGTGATACCCCACTTATAGAGTAAGTCCGCTATATGTGAATAATATAATGTACAACCATGTTGTCAGGCCAGCATCTTCGCTCGTCTCACCTTGCCCAGAATGCTCGACCTTACATTTCCACTATTGACCTGTGTAAACAGCTGATCTGCTTCAACATCTTTCAGTGGATTCAGGACTTACTGCTAAGGAAAAACGCATTTACTTTTTAGTTATTATTATTTCACTAGAGACACCCTACCATTAATATATGCATATTGTCTCTGCGGACCACTGTGATGAATAAGGACATTCGTCGAAAAGGACTGGACATAGGACAGTAGAAAACCGTAGATACACACGCACTTCAATGCCCTCGGGATAGAGACAGGCGTTCGACGAATATGTTGCGGAGGGCATATTTGGATCATGCTATGACCAAATGAAGGAGGAAAACAACCAAGTGGCATAAGAGCGTCACAATGATGTATACCTACGATATTTCTTATTAATTAGCAGAATGACCTATCCGTAGCTAGTCGGATGCTTGAGGAGATTTAGAGTCAGTTCAAGAAAAATCTTCACACCCCCCCCCCCCCAGGATTTCTGGTGACAAATACGTTCTGGAGGCGAAAGGCATAGCATCCACAATGACGAAAGGGAAATTAATTCTTGGTATGCTTATTTTACATGAAATAAGACATAAAAAAATCGACATATTGACCAAGTGTCCAAGTCAATCAATCAAATCAATCAAAAAGCTGTATATTTTCACAAGTTTTTTTTTACAATTATAGGGGTGACTTACCGCAGGACTAGTCCGTGTGCGGTTTAGGCTTTTATACAAATAACTCAATAACTATAAATAACTGTATGGAAACCAAAGTAGAATTATGCTTGTTTTGTTGTTGTGTTAGTGTATTAATATAATCACGTAGGCTTCCATGGCCGGAGTCTGGTGAGGAGACAAAGGAATGCGAGCTAATAGGCCGTGGTCGATCCGCTCGTACTCCTCCGTCTCCTCATGTTAGTGTAGGCCTATTAGTAATTAGTAATATGTTAGTATTGTGTGCGTAAAAGGTAGGAGATATTCTGTGTGTTATTTATTTTTTTGTCTATCTTATGCATCTATTTCTTGTTTTACCCATATTTTTAATTGTTTTTTGACTGCTGTCATGTTTTCCATGTATTAGTGTGGTTCTTGCACGTTGCTGCTGCAGTGGGCGTGTGTGCTGCCTTCTTGTATCATATGGGTGTTCATATAGGGGTATTATGTGTCTATTTTTTTGTATTACAATTATTGATTCTTTTATAAATAACTGTCTGATCGACAGTATTTTAGCTGTTTGGAACAGTTCTTTTGTTGGGTGTCTGTTGTCTACCCTGCGGATAATTTTTAGGATTTTTCTTTGTACTACATTCAGCTTCTCTATCTCTATGATTATTCCTAAATATTTTGTTGCCTTCACTTGTTTTATATTTGGGATTAAAAGTTGATGCTCTGGGTTTTTCTTATTGGTGAAGTCTATGTATGTGGTTTTGTTGAGATTTAGGGCTAAAAGGTTGCTATTCAGCCAATCGTGTATAGTTTTAAAATCTCTGTTCATTTTGTTTTGGAGCTCGGTAGTTATTGTATCAGACGTCCATGTAATTCTCGTATCGTCTGCAAAAACAGCTATTGTTCCTGAAATGTTTACTGACATCAGATCATTTGCGTACAGAATGAAAAATAGGCTTGATAGAGTAGATCCCTGTGGGAGACCAATTGATATAGCTTTCGGTTTACTTAGTGTATCTTTTATTTTAGTTTGCTGTGATCTGTTTGATAAGTAGCTCTTCAACAATTTCCCCGCGATTCCCCTGATACCAAGTTTATCAAGTTTTTGCAGTAGTCTATCATGCGGGACTGTGTCGAACGCTTTTTTAATAGTACTTTCACAAAAAATATATTACTAAACTGCTTAAAACCCCAATATCTCAGACTTATTTTCCCAAAATTTTTCTACGGGGGAGACTCCTGGGCCCCCCTCCGTGGTAGGTTTATTCGTCAGTATAAAAAGAATCAAATGTACTGCTTACAAAAGGCGTAAAACCTAACTAATTTGGGCCTATTTATCGATTTTTTTCTCCGGGGGTTACCCCTCCTCTCTCGTCACTTCGGAAGTGAATGAGTAATGAATCAAAATCTTGGAGTCCTAAAGCCCCCCCCCCCCCAGAAATTTTGGGAATTTACACCAATGCGGGGGTCTGTCTATCATTTGTGTATGATAATTGATTCATTTATTAGAATATTGAGTTGGAATATTCGCATGCCAGAGTTGGCAAATCCCCCCCCCCCCCAATCACCATACCCTCGCGGCGCCTCTGAGTACAACCGGCTTATATTCATCTAAGTGCAGAGAAATGTGTTCATCTAAGTGCAGATGGCAAATCTAAAATGTTTACAAACAATGGAGATTGTCAGTATTGATCTGATAGGCAAATACCATAAGAAAGGCGCTGATTCCACCAACGTCAATAGTGATATTAAATGTTTTTTGACGTGGTAGCAGACATTTTTAGACAGTTTTAGCCATACTAAAAATGTCTGCTACCACGTCAAAGAACATTAAATATCACTATTGACGTTGGTTGAATCAGCGCCAAAGCAAAAATTGATGGACAGTGCATTTTATTCAATAACTGCATTCATGGAGCCCTCTTCCTATTCTTAGCCAATAGGGCTATTTATGTGGTTTATGTGTTGCACACAATTGTGTTCGGCCGTTTTATTTTCTCAATTTATTGCTTTCCAATTTATACGTAGTATAAGGAAAGCCTTGTGATGGTCAAAATTTTCGATTCCGAGATTTCAACGGATTTACACTTCTTGAGGTCCCAGGAACCCTGTCTGTCTGTCTGTCGCTCTGTCTGTCTGCCTGTTCATCGATTTCCGGGAAAACTACTCGGTCGATTTTGATGAAATTTGGCATGTAGGTTCACAGAAATCATGCCTCGGAAATAATTTTTTATTTTGGTCTAACTTAATTTGGGGGGTTTTATTCTCAAAAAAATCCAAAAATACTTCAAAAATAATTATTTATCAAAAACGGTGCCAAAACTTTTCTTTAAAATTCACATATATTGTAGCCCTTATTAATGTTTATAAAATGCGGGGGGTCGCTTGCCCCTCGATAGTTTGCTTCTGAGGGTTAAAAAAATAAAAATAACTAACTTTAATGAAAAATGACTAAAAAAATAATTTTTCTGTGAAACCTTTCTATCAATGATTTCTACCTTCAAGCATGTTTTAGGTGTTAGATTGAGTAACGAAAAAGTAAAATTTTTGTTGAAAAAAAGATAGAAAATTCACGCTCAAATGCATTGCATGCCCTGCCATTGTCCCTTTGTAGTAATGTGTTGGGCTGACCTATGTAGAATTTACCTCACCTCCAGTGATGTCAGGTGCCCCCCTCCCCCCGAAATTAAACACAGGAAAATAGGCAATAGAGTATGGCACAAAAATACGATACAAATCAGAAAGAACTTAACTTCATCCAGTCGGTATAGCTGGGTACTTGCAGTCAGCAGTGTTCATCCTCCTCAGCTCAAAGTTGGGCACGGACGGTAAGCGCAGACGCTTGGAATGCAGAGCAATTACACATCAACCTGGAACACAAGAAGCTAGCAAGTATACACACAAACAAAACACAAAAAGAGTAAATAGGGCTCCCTCTGCAGTACACAGAGTTTTGATCGTTGCTCACTAAGCACAACGACGAAACAGTCCGGCGGATACGCGCCACTGACATTTCAATACAACATTTTATTAGTCACACTTCCTTTCTTTTAGCTTTCCAATTTATACGTAGTATAAGGAAAGCTTTGTGATGTTCGAAATTTTCGATTCCGAGATTTCAACGGATTTACACTTTTTGAGGTCCCAGGAACCCAAAAAAGTGTTTTTTACGAAATTTCTGTATGTCTGTCTGCCTGTCGCTCTGTCTGTTCATCGATTTCCGGGCAAACTACTCGATGATGAAACATAGCATGTAGGTTTACAAAAATTATTCCTCGGGACCATTTTTTATTTTATTTTGTGCCAACTCAATTTGGGGGATTTTATTCTCAAAAAACTAAGAAAAAAACGTCTAAAAAAATTTTTTCTCAAAAACGGCTCCAACGATTTCTTTTAAATTCACGTTATTAATGTTAATAAAATGCGGGGGTCACTTGCCCCTTGATAGTTGGCTTCTGGGGGTAAAAAATAAAAATATCTCATTTTTCATGAAAAATTACTAGAAAGTAATTACTAGAAAGTAATTTTTCTGCGGATGCTTTCTATCGATGATTTCTACCTTCATGCATAAAGTAGGTGTTAAATTTAATAACGAAACCGGACAGGTTGCTTTCCCAAAAAACTATTTGGTTTTGTGCAAAATAATTTTTTTTTGAAAAAGTGATACAAAATTCACGCTCAAATGCATTGCATGCCCTGCCATAATTACTAGGTGGTAATGTGTTGGTCTGACCTATCTATAATTTACCTCACCTCCAGTGACGTCAGGTGGACACCACCCCCCCCCCCCCCTCCTCCGAGATATCCGAAATTTAACCATAGGAAAATTATTTACCATGAAATGTAATTTTTTTATTTGGGCTGTGTCTGTTGGCAACGCAATACAAGCTTTATTTATTTATATATTTAAATTACTCATTTTCTCCATCTATACTAATTGATAAATTGGAAAACATGTTCGAGTAAACTCGGACCGGTTCTTTGCAACATAGGGCCTATTGTAGTATTACATGGTATACAACAGAAGCCGGGAACCTTTTTTGCTTTCCAATTTATACGTAGTATATGGAAAGCTTTGTGATGGTCAAAATTTTCAACGGATTTACACGTTTTGAGGTGCCAGGAACCCAAAAAAGTGGTTTTTACGAAATGTCTGTCTGTCGCGCTGTCACTCTGTCTGTTCATCGATTTCCGGGCAAACTACTCGGTCGATTTTGATGAAATTTGGCAGGTAGGTTCAAAAAAATCATATCTCGGGACAATTTTTTTATTTTGGGCTAACTCAATTTTACTTACACCCAAGTTTACTCTCAAAAACTCAATGAAAAGTCTAAAAAAATTATTTCTCAAAAACGGCTCCAATGATTTCTTTTAAATCCACATGTATACTAGGTAGTCGTTATTAATTTTAATAAAATGCGGGGTTCACTTGCCCACTGATAGTTTGCTTCTGGGGTAAAAAAAATTATAAAATAACTGATTTTTAATTAAAAATGACTAAAAAATATTTTTTCTATGATTTCTACCTTCAGGTATGTTTTAGGTGTTAAACTGAGTAACGAAACCGGACAGGTTGCTTTCCCAAAAAAACTATTTGGTTTTGTGTTTTTACAAAAAATGATAGAAAATTGACGCTCAAATTCATTGCGTGCCCTGCCATTATTACTGTGTGGTAATGTGTTGGTCTGACCTATCTAAAATTTACCTCACCTCCAGTGGCGTCAAGTGGACACCCCCCCCCCCCCGCCCCCAAGCCATCCGAAATTATCACAGGAAAATTATTTCCATGAAATTACTCATTTTCTCTATCTACTGATTGATAAATTGGAAAGCATGTTCGAGTAAACTCGGACCGGTTCTTTCCAATATATTGCAGTATTATATGGTATACAACAGGGTTTGGGAACCTTTTTTTTTCATGGAGCCAATTTTGACGGTTCTATCGACTCACAAACCTTCTGAGAGCCATACGTAGTGTATATTGAAGTCAAATGAAGCAGAGTAAACATTTTAAAGCAAAAAACCTACGTGTGCACTACTAGACCCTTGTGATCAATAGTAGTAATTAGTAATTTTTCCATGGTTCTATTTTTTCTTTTCTTTTTCTGTGGAAGAGTAGGCATCCAGCCTTAGCCGAGTAGAGCCACACCTGATGCCATTCGAAGCAAAGATTTGCTCCTTAGCCAGGCTAGCCTGGTATACAACACTGACTTTAAACTGAAGTTGAAGAGTTGTTTAACCTCCTCATTATAACCGAAATTAGTGGATTTATAAACAACTGGGCATGGTGGGATTTGAACCCACGATCTACGCCTACCTACATCAGGGGCATCGTCTTTCGGTAATTTCAGTGATTTCGGTTACACTTTATTATTATTATTTATATCTTTTACATAAGAATTTTGGGCCATTGGCAAACTGGTATATGTCCTCGATGTCAACCTAAATCACCGTCTACTTGCGATAATGAACAAGATGTGACAAGCTTACCATTGGAGCCATGTAACAGGCCGATGCATGACTTAACCAAGTACAGATACAAATATAGATAAAATCAGTTACAGAACCTGAATTCCAGCAGCAAGAACTCAGACAATCTCGCCAAGCAACTGTGTAGGTTAGAGGAAAGAAATGCAATAAAATTAATTTTAGAATTTTTGTTCCATCTCCATGCGATTCGTTAAAAGAATTATATCATATTAAAAGAAACCTAGTAATTACTTGGTATTAAACGTCCAGGCAATACTTGCAGATTAAAATCAAAGCAAACAAAAGTTCGGTAATATGCAAATTCAAATGCTACAAGCTTCAACAAAGTCGCGACAAGCTGCCGCATGTCCGCCAATAACCAGTTGCTCACTCAAAACAGGAAATGCCCAGTCGTCAAAAGCTAGAAAGTATAAGAAGCCCAAGAACGGATAGACACGGGGGCTGGGGTTAGCTCCCCCCCCCCCCCCGCCATTTCAAAATGTAGAAAGTCTAAGTCAATGTATTACTTTGTAATTTAATAGATATTATATATGTTTATATTATTTTTACACACCACTACCCTCACCCCTCTCAATGAGCTAGATTCATCTCTGTAAAAGCCCTTGGCATGCATCGAGTATGCCAATCCAAACTAGGTACCGTAATAAATTATAAATTATAAAAAATTCGCCTACACCTTCAGTCCTAGCGCACTTATTTCAGCATATAATAATTAATCAAGGACAAAACATTTAGATACACCTCAGGTATATTAAGATATAAATTATTCGTAATTATTCATTAATGTTCAAAATGTCTTCAATTATTATTATTTTTTTATACAAAATGAATCAAAATTATCTAGGTTAGTTAACAAAACCTATCCCCATTTTAAATAAAAAATTCCATGCTTCAAGCATTAACCCACATCTTAAATAAAATTTAAGGAAAGGGAACTTAAAAATAAATAACGGTTCTTTGCGAGCCGTCTCCAACCTGACAAATAATTGCTGACAAGATTGTGACTATTCAAAGGTCCAAAATAATAATTGAAGCAAAATAAAGCAACATAATTAAAGTAAAATCAAAATAAAACTTGAAATGCAGCTAGCTTAAAGTCCTTCAGAATTGGAAATTGAAATAAAAGTTAAAATATAAGTGAAAAATTCAAAGGAGCCTACAACTTAAACTTAACAAAAAATTGAGAATATTGGTCAAAGGATAGAAAATTGAGGAAAGTAATTGAAGAACTTTTTATGGGCCTAGGCCATAGGTCCCTTGTCCAATGCCAACGACCCCATGGATTTTGAACATTATTTGTATTGTTTCCGAATGAATTTTTGGCCGTAGGCAAACTATACCGGGTACAACCAATAATGGACAAGCTGAGTCTGCTGAGACAAGTTTACCATTGACGCAATGAAACAGGCGAAAGCATGACTTAACCAAGTACAGACACGAGTCTGATCAAAGGCAAAGTTAATTGTCATTTCTATTGTCTCTGCAATTCCCTGCTGGCACTCCCGAAATATTTAAATAAAATAAAATCTAACGAAGTCCTCCATAAAACCCCAAAAGGCGCTTATTCCACCGACCGGCTAGGGCTAAATACAAATACGGTGGTAACAGTGGTAACAGGTGGTAACAGTCATTCAAGACTTAGCCGGGGTTTCCACCGACCTCGCATTGCAGAATGCAAATGACATTGACGGAAATGTTTGTTTTACTCTATGCCATAGTTAAAATTGATCAAAAATCACAAACAAACAAACTAAAATATGATGGGATATGTTATTTACAAACATTTTAATAGATTTCTATAAAAGAAAAACAAACATTTCCGTCAAAGTCATTTGCATTCTGAAATGCGAGGTCGATGGAAACCCCGCCTAAGTCTTGATGTCTGTTACCACGTCACCGTATTTGTATTTAGCCCTAGTCGGTCGGTGGAATATGCGTCAAACCATAAGCTACGTGAAATCATTGAAACTGAACTTATACATTAATGAAATCGGATTTTAAATTAGTTAAAATACATTTCAGGACATGTAGAGTGATCCGGACTCCAAGTTTCACCCAATAGGTTCCTTGCTACATTTTCGGGCCATGTTTTGAAGGGTATGTGAAGCAGGTGGTACCGGGCCTATAATTGAGTGTAAGAGAGGGCTTTACTGCCCTAACTCCGCTAGGTTGCGCTTAGTAATGTAAGAAAAAGTCATTATTTATTTATTTACATTAGCCACAATAGATAGCCGGCAGTAGTCTTTCCTTCCTACTTAACTACTTAGGCCTACTTAAGAAAACCGTTACACATTTTGTCCCAACTTGCAATAGCCCTGTCAAAATGCGTAACTGATTCTATTTCCTTTAAACACAATAATTAAATTCCACTACATATCGTACTGTACAGGTATAATAGGATACAGAACATGAATATAGCATTAGGCCTAACTATTATTAAAATATTTAAATTAAATTAAAATATTATTAAACGATTAAGTTCTATCTATAAATCTTTAGTTTAAATAAAAATGCTATCAAAATATTGGTTATTTTCAAGCCATCTTGTCGTCTTTTAAACTTATAGAAACCAGCTGTGAAATTGAAAAGATTTTGTCTCTACTAACCTTCAGTCAGCAACTTTAATACAATTGACAGTAGACACTTGACGCATTACGAGAGACTTCACTCAATACTTTCAGATGAATAAATGCCCCGATATTTAGGTTGCTAGCGGTTATTGGGCATAAGCTACGCATTCTAGAAGCTTCGCGCGGTAACTTAAGTTTTCAAGTTCCACCACGACTATGCTGCTTTGGCGCCACAAACATTTAAATCAGTTTCTACGGTGTTTCCTTAAAGTTTCCAACATTTCCGATTTATTTTCGTTAATTGTTATTAAAGCGCTCTTATTTATATAATGTGTACATAGTATATGGGTATTCACTGTGTTAGGTTTTCCCTAAGAGAAAGTAAGAAACTGAGGTAAGATTTAAGACTAGAACTTCAGTTTTTCTAATTGAAAAATGATGCCATAAGGAAACCTGTTTACCGAATAATTTATGTCCACCTTACCCAACCCGACTTTTTGCACTAGGAGAATCGAAAAGAAGCCAAAAGATTGGCAACATTTGTTGTTGTTTTGCTTTGTTCATTCATTGCTTTCCAATTTATACGTAGTATAAGGAAAGCTTTGTGCTTTGTGTTGGTTGAAATTTTCGATTCCGAGATTTCAACGGAATTTCAGCAGGTCCCAGGAACCCAAAAATGTGTTTTTTACGAAATGTCTGTCTGTCGCTCTGTCGCTCTGTCTGTCTGTCTGTTCGTCAATTTCCGGGCAAACTACTCTGTCGATTTTGATGAAATTTGGCATGTAGGTTCACAAAAATCATGCCTCGAGACCACTTTTTTTATTTTGGGCTAACACAATTTGGGGGGTTTTATTCTCGAAAAACACCAAAAAAACGTCTAAAAAAATTATTTCTCAAAAACGGCTCCAACGATTTCTTTTAAATTCGCATATATTATAGTCGTTACTAAATGCGTGAGGTCGCTTGCCCCTTGATATTTTTCTTCTGGGGGTAAAAAAATAAAAATAACTAAATTTTAATGAAAACCGACTAAAAAATAATTTTTCTGCGAAACCTTTCTATCGATGATTTCTACCTTCAGGCATGTTTTAGGTGTTAAATTGATTAACGAAGCCGGAGAGGTTGCTTTCCCAAAAAACTATTTGGTTTTGTGCAAAAAAAATGTTTTTAAAAAAATGAAAATTCACGCTCAAATGCATTGCGTGCATGGCATTATTGCTGTGTGTTAATGTAATGTAATGTCTGACCTATCTAGAATTTACTTCACCTCCACAGACGTCAGGTGGACAAACAAAAAACAAAAAACTATCATATCTCGAGACCGTTTTCTATTAGGAGTTAACTCAAATTGGGGGGATTTCACTCTCTATATTTTTTTTTGGGGGGGGGGCTGAAGCCCCGAAAATGTTTGACTTTAAACTAGACAGAATTAAACTTTAGAGATGTGCGATGTTTCACTGGCCAAAAATTCATACGAAAACAATATTAATAACGCCCGAAAACCGTGTTATGGTTGGCATTGCCAGGAACCACTAAAGATTGGGTCTAAAAGTAAGTCCATGAGAAAGGTTGGGTATTGTATTTGGGATTAAATGCACTATAAGTTTTATTTATGTATATATTTATTTGTAGTTTTGACGGTGCCGAGTAAACACTGTATCTCTACTGCAACACTATTGTACTGTGTGTGGTTATAATGGTATAATAATAACAGTTGTTCCGTGCCACGTTACAATGTTTTTTTTTCAGTACATATCGCAAGGCAGGGCCCGTGTGCGACTTATACTATCTGGCGCTTGTACATACTTATTTAAAACTCATAATTCAATCTTGAACTCGTCGACATTAGGCTATATAGCATTGGATAAAATAAAATAAATAAGTTATGCATTCAAACTTGAACTTGTCGGCATTATGTACAGTCAATAATTGAACATAAGGAGGAGTAGGGTAGTGACAAGGAAGATGAGCGGTCTGAGGAAGGAGGGGGGGGGGGTGTACGAGGTGATACACTTTTATGTTGGTGGTAGTTTGATTTTTATCCATTGTGTAACTGCTCATTTAAAACGATTTCAGTTTTTTATTGATTTTATTTGCATTGTTAGTTTATTGTAATATGGTATCTATATATATATAATATCATTTAATTTTATTTCAAACCCTTCTTCTTCTTCTTCTTTGAATGCCGTTTCTATTGAAGATTGGCGACTATCATGGCAAGTTGGATCTTGGAGACTGCTGTCCTGTAAAGGGAAGTCGTACTCTTGCCAAACCCCTACCTCAGCTTTCTCAACCAGGATGTTGTTCTTCTGCCGGGAGCCCTCTGTCCTTCTATCATCCCTTGTATTATTACATACACAAGGCGATACTTTTCGTTCCTCATCACATGTTAACTTAGTTTCCCATTCTTACCCGTCAGCAGCAACTTGGCTTCTGTATCTATTCGTACTAGACATAAATAGATAAATGGGAATGAATACACTACTATCTGTGACGGGCCACTTAGGCGCCCATTCCACCGACCGGCTAGGGCTATTTACAAAAACGGTGACGTGGTAGCAGACATTCAAGACTTAGGTGACGTTTCCACCGACCTCGCAATGCAGAATGCAAATGACATTGACGGAAATAAGAATTTTTCTTTTTATAGAAATCTATTAAAATGTTTGTACTTAACATATCCCATGACGCCATTTTTTAATTTTAGCTTGTTTGTGATTTTACTGTATGATCATTGATCAATTTTAACTATGGTATAGAGGAAAATAAACATTTCCGTCAATTCTGCAATGCGAGGTCGATGGAAACCCCGCCTAAGTCTTAAATGTCTGCTACCACGTCACCGTTTTTGTAAATAGCCCTAGTCGGTCGGTGGAATGGGCGCCTTAGTGGGATTCCACCTGTACCTATAGAGACAAACATCCCATTGATAAATAACCCTCCGCATTAACCAAAGGGTTGTAATTCTAGATAATTCGAGAAAAATATGAAGAAGAACCCCTTTTATGGAGACATGGATGGACGGACAGTAGTCAGTTGCGTCTGGTCTTCCCTTTTTGTTAGCTACATTTTACTTGTCCACTATCGTGGTGATGAGAATGACTGGTAAGTACACTCGGGAGCACAAGGAGTGTCCAAGGTTCAAAAAATCAATAAACGACTTTATTGCAATACAAATGGTGAACAATAAGACTTATTTGTGACTACAGTGAACATTCTGAACTTGGGGGACACACGAACCCGAGGCATCGTAAGTGGTAATACGGCAAGGCATAGATCGTGGGTTTGAATCCCGCCAAGCCCAGATTTTTCTATAATACTATAAATTCTGTGAACGAGGAAGTTTGTCTCTTCAACTTATGTCAAATTTAAAAATTGATTACGTTTCGCAAGCCTCCGGAAAGTGGCGTATGACACATTTGCAATGCTTAGCATCTCTTTCTCTTTGTAAAAAAATTGGCTAGATCATGAAACAGACAGAATCCGGGCTGATAGGCCGTGGTCGAACTGAAATCGGACTTACAAACGTGTATCATCCATCCAGAGCCCACATTTGCAACAGCCCGGATTGTACTGTTTCATAATTTTGTCCTGTTTATTGTTTACTCCGACCGTTAGGGGTTAATTTTTTAACGACTTTTATGGACCCAGGCCTACTTATCGTGATCTATAGATCCCATGTCCAATGCCAGCGACCCCATGGATTTCAGACATTATTGCTTTCCAATTTATAGGTACGTAGTAAAAGGAAAGCTTTGTGATGGTCAAAATTTTCGGTTCCGAGATTTCAGCGGATTTACACGTTTTGAGGTCCCAGGAACCCAAAAAAGTGGTTTTTACGAAATGTCTGTCTGTCTGTCTGTCGCTCTGTCGCTCTGTCACTCTGTCGCTCTTTCGCTCTGTCGCTCTGTCACTCTGTCGCTCTGTCGCTCTTTCGCTCTGTCGCTCTGTCACTCTGTCGCTCTTTCGCTCTGTCGCTCTGTGCGTTGATTTCTTGGCAAACTATTCGGTCGATTTTGGTGAAATTCGACATTTAGGTTCACAAAAATCATACCATTTTTTTTATTTTGGGCTATCTCAATTTGGGGGGGGGGTTTATTTTCAAAAAAATAAAAAACAACGTCTAAAAAAATTATTTATCCAAAACAGCTGCAACGATTTCTTTTAAATTCACATATGTATATTGTAGTCGTTATTAATGTTGACAAAATGCGGGGGGTCGCTTGCCCCTTGATAGTTTGCTTCTGGGGGTAAAAAAAAATAAAAATAATTAAATTTTAATGAAAAATTACTAAAAAATAATTTTTCTGCTTCTGTTTTCCATCGATGATTTCTACCTTCAGGCATATTTTAGGTGTTGAATTGAGTAACGAAACCGGACAGGTTGCTTTCCCAGAGAAGTATTTGGTTTTGTTCAAACAAATGTTTTTTTGAAAACCTACCTATCTAGAATTTACCTCACCTCCAGTGACGTCAGGTGAACAACCCGAGATATCGGAAATTTAATCATAGAAAAATTATTTACCATGAAATTACTCATTTTCTCTATCTGCTAATTTTGATAAATTGGAAAGCATGCTCGAGTAAACTCGGACGGGTTCTTTGTATTGTTTCCGTAAGCATTTTTGGTCATTGGCAAACTGGTATACGTTCTCGATGTCAACCAACACCGGCTACAAGCGATAATGGACAAGCTGAAACAAGCTTGCCCCATCCCACGCTTCGGCTTGAGGGGGAACAGCTTGTAATTCTATGTCCTCCTATTCTTTGCTGAGAAATACACGGTTTTTCTATCTATCTATCTATCTATTAACGCAAGGAAACAGGAGAAAGCATGACTTAACCAAGTACAGGTCTTACCCCAGCTGTGGAAGCCATTGTATTTTAAAACTAGTATCATATTTTATTTTATTGGACTTAAATTCAAATTTCAACTGATAGGCTACGTTCATGCCCACATCATATTTTGGAATTTTTTTGAAATGATTTTTCTCTACTGTAATGTAATGAAACTTTAAATAATTATTTTTCCTTTGGAGTCCTGCAGTCGAAAAACCAATGAATTTAAAAAGCACATGTCCTTTGTAGACTCATCATCTAATTGTGCGCTAAATGCACGGGTTACTATCATGACAACAGGTGTGTGTGAGCTAACCCCACGGGTCCCTTCAGGATGTGCGTTAATGGCACGTAGGCTAGGTTAACCGCACGATACCATCTACACGTACACTGGGATTATAATCTGGGAGAAGCAGAAAAAGTTATATATATTGTACGAGATATATAGGTATCTGAACGTACCAAGGGCACGTTAATAGGGTCAGACAGCCCCCCCCCCCCACTCTCCTTACACTTTTTGACTGACAAAGCCGTTTTTTAGATGTCTCCATAGATAGTAGTTGGGACTGGGGGGTTCTCCCCTGAAATTTTTTAAAACGATTGTAAAATACAAGATTTTTTTAATATATTTAACTTACGAATTTCAACATCGAAAATTTAAATATTACGTAGAGGCATTCACTAAATCCGGTACTCGGCATACTCCACTTTGTTAAATAGACTAATTCTAGAGTCCCATTCTCGTTCATAAATTATAACAATGGAAACTTATGTAGCAAGATTTAGCAACCCCTGGGGGCGGGGGGTTCGCTAACAGCCTTTATTATGATGAATCAGTAGAATCAGGGTTGATAGGCCGTAGTCGTTCTGAAAGTGTCGTACACTTGGAAGTACACTTTCAGAACGACCACGGCCTATCATCCCGGATTTTAGTGATTCATCATGTAACTCCGGCCGTTAAAGCCTTTGTAAATATAAAATAGCCTTTATTATGTAACTGTAAAGGCTTTCACAGCCGGGGTCGAATGAAGAACCATTAGAATCCGGGCTGATGGGCCGTGGTCGAAATGAGAGTGACTTCCAAACGTTTTCCCAACATCTTCAGTGGCGCTGCGTAGACTTCCAAGGTTGTACCTCGGTGGCTCCGTAGCATTTCGACCACGGCCCATCAGTCCGGATTCTACTGGTTTTTCATTTTATTATGTTTTTTTATTTGTTTAACAGTATATATTTAGAGTTAATTTTTAATTTTAACTAATTATTTTAAGTACCTAGTTACTAATTATTATTTTCTTATTTATATTTCTTATTTTCTTTTATTTATATTTATAAATGGCTTTATGATTAGATGAAATATTTTTTTATTGCAGGGCTGGACGGGCCCCAACTTCACACGTGGGACCCTGATCTATACGGCCCTGCAACCGACCATCGAAAATGACAATTTCTACCGCATCGCACAGGACCGAACAACCAGGAGCTCTATTCAACAAAGGGTTAGTTGAACTTACATTGCCTGCTGTATTAATAGTCATTAGGGGCATGAGCCTCATAGCCATCGAATGAATAGGGCGAAGCCCATTGTCAGGGGAAGGTTTGCTAGTTGGCAGGCTAGTGAAGTTCAGGTTGAAGTTTCAAACTAGTATACTCTGGCGAGGGCCGTGGTTGAGTGGTTAGAGGGCTTACATTTCAATCGGACTCGTTGTTCGAATCCTCAAGATCGGATTTACTCAATAATTCAGAGTAGAATACAAAAGCGATGTGTCAATCGACCAAAAACCATAAGTCCTTATAATGACTATGCCACCATTTCATCTCATGACTTAGCCTGATGATGGGAGTAGCACCCACACCCAAAACGTCGCCCCTTCCCCTGACAATGGGCTCCACCGAAATCGTTCGATTGCTATGAGGCCCATGCCTATAATGACCGTTAACAAAGCAGGCAATGTAAGTCCAAGTAACCCTCAGTTACATACAGGGTAGCATTACCCCATTGCCATTAACCTTTACAAATAGATAACCATGAGCTCGAGTAACCTTAGTTGTAATACTTGTAATAGTCCAGTGGTAGTATGATCGAAGAACATCCGGCCCCGGTGTTCCGGGTTCGAGTCCTGGCTGAGGCAAATTTAATTATATGAGTCGCTAAATGCCCAGCTTCCCCCACCAGGAATCGTATAAATCGTATAATTTATAATTATTCAAACAGTTTACAATTACAAAATGAGACAATATTTTTATATTTGTAAAAATCATCATCATACGTTTCATCACCATCATCATTATTCCCATCATCATCATTATCATCACCATCACTATCATCATTACCCTCCTCATTATCAATATCATCATCACCACTACCATCACTGTCCTCATTACCATCACCTTCCTCATCATCATCATCACCAATATTATCATTAGCATCACCATCCTTATCATAATCACCGTTCTCATTTTCACCATCCTCATTTCCATCCTCATTATCCACACCATCCTCATTATCATTATCATCACCGTCATCATCATCAATAATCAGCTCTAGTTGTCAGCTTGAGACATGTGAGCCTGCGCCACTCTTTCCTGTCTCTCCACTTCTGCTTATTGGCTACTTCCTTTGGTATCAATTCCTCTCTGCTGATATCGCGCTCAGTCTGACTGCTGGATCTGTTTCTTGGTTTTCCTCTTCTTTGAGCTCCCTTTACTTCTTCCATCAGCCATGTCCTGGCACATCAGTTGTTATCCATTACGTTTTTAGACAATCTCACATTCGTTATTCTCTTCTCATCGTGGCTTGTTTACATATTTCCTTCTGTTTGCAGAAATAGTGGTGCCACGGCAATCGTCGAACCATACCATCGAAATGGGCCTCCGGAGGGTTGTAGTAGTGCTTGCTCAGGTTTTCATTGCACAACAAGTTAATGGGAGGCCAGTCACTTTCGACCGAAGATCAGGATAACATCAAAAAATGC
The DNA here is from genome assembly GCA_963971405.1 of Psococerastis gibbosa. Classification (NCBI taxonomy): domain Eukaryota; kingdom Metazoa; phylum Arthropoda; class Insecta; order Psocodea; family Psocidae; genus Psococerastis; species Psococerastis gibbosa. The sequence goes on along the minus strand of OZ020487.1, from coordinate 2,687,010 downwards.
CTAAAATTTCTTTTTTTAATTTAAAAAAAAAAAATGAAAAGTTGGAAATTAAACGCGTTTTTTTTTTTTTTTTTTTTTTTTTGCTACAATGTTGGTAGACAGTTGGCACCTACGACCCCACATATCTTGTGCCCACAGCCCCCACAGGGGTTAATCCGGGACTGGGTACTCCTCTGCACCAAATCAACATAGCCTATTTATATAGATAATTATAAATTAACTGTGATCGATACAAAAGACCTGTGGGGCCCCTAGTAAATAACTTGTCGGTGGCTCGATAAGTCTCGCTATAGAATATGGATGCTGCAACATACTAAATAAATTGGAAAGCAATAATAATAATACAAATCACACGAAAGGTTTAATAGTGGCCCTTTCTTATAAAAATTAGTAAATACACTGTAAAGTGCATTATAGTAGCTTATTAGTAGAGACTAATGGCAATGACGTAATATATTTTTTTAACAAAGGGTTAGTGATACTTACATTGCCCGCTGTGTTAGTAGCCATTACAGGCAGGAGTCCCACCCACAGTCATAGATCAAGTATCAAGTGTCAGGGAATGGGGCAAGGTTTCGGGAATGATTGCTACTTCCATCATCTGCGGCTTAGTTCTCAGAAGGACTGATGGTTTAGTCCTGATAAGTACTTATAGTTTCTGGACGATTGACCTATTGCTCTTGTGTTATTTATTGTATTATTGAGTAAATCAGATCCCCTTGAGGTTAAGGATTCGAAATAACATTCTCTCGTCAGTAATAACCCTACAAATATAGAAGTTAGCGCATGCGGAAATAATTATAGTATACTTCTAAAGCCTAATTACTATTTTGGAAACGATAACATGCTTGTCGCATGTCAACGTGACTTGATTGAGACGCATTGGCATACGATATGGCTGTAAGACGTCAAGTCAGGACATCTAAAGTAGTGGTACGAACTCTGACTTTCCCCCGAAGAGTTGTTGGTTCTTTATGAAAATTTTAATGGAAGGAACATGTCACAAAGAAAATTTTTTCGCGTGGCCTGGGTCCACCCTACCATAACGTTTAGCTAACAAAACCATCGTAAGCAGGCAGAGATCGTGGGTTCGAATCCCGTCAAGCCCAGTTTCTTCCATATCCTCTAATTTCGGTTACCCCTGGATCACGCAAAAATTAGTCAGTTTATTATATTTTACTTAATTTATCACGTAAATTTCTGCAAAATATGAAATTATTTGGTGGTCTATGGAAGTTATAGATGGTTACATCATATTTAATAATACTATATGTTAATATCATAAGGCATTTTTTTTTAATTGTTGTTGTAACTATTTCAGAAAGGTTACTAAAATTAAACTTAATAAAACTAAAACTTCACGCTTTGTAAATTTAATGGGAAGATCCCAACGCCAAAAATGATCTAAAAAATACCCCTTATATATTATATATATATATATATATATTATATATTATGTGGATGAAGTAGACCTCTATAACTTCCTGAGTCCTAATCTTACGCTTAGCTTACGTAGTAAATTCAATTTGTAAAAAACTGACTGATTTTTGCGGGTTCGAGGGGTGCCCAATACTTATCGTACTTTGCATATCCTCTTAAGAGTGAACAGCCCGTAGGAAAGTGGCAGCCCGAAATTTAATACCTTTTATTTTTTATTTAATTAAGTAAGCATATTATTAAAGATTTGGCTCATCAAAGTTGTAGAAGACTACTTCATGCATCATCTAATAAGGTATTTTTAGTTTTCGAAATTGTAGTTTTTTTATAAAATTGATTATACGTGAATAGTTAGCCTATTGTTTATAAAATATTTGTATGTTTATGAAAAAACTACAATTTCGAAAATTAAAAATATCTTATAATATGATGCATGAAGTAGTCTTCTACTACTTTGATGAGCCAAATCTTTAATAACATGCTTAGTTAATTAAATAAGAACCGGTCCGAGCTCACTCGAACATGCTTTCCAATTTATCAAAATTATTAGATAGAGAAAATTAGTAATTTTATGGCAAATATTTTTCCTATGGTTAAATTTCCGATATCTCGGGGGGGGGGGGGGGGCGGTTGTCCACCTGACGTCACTGGAAGTGAGGTAAATTCTCGATAGGTCAAACAAACACATTAATTACCACACAGCAATAATGGTAGGGCATGCAATGCATTTGAGCGCGAATTTTCTACCATTTTTTTCAAAAAATAATTTTTTGGGCAAAACCAAATATTTTTTTGGGAAAGCAACCTATCCGGTTTCGTTACTCAATTTAACACCTAAAACATGCTTGAAGGTGGAAATCATCGATAGAAAGGTTTCGCATTTTTTAGTCATTTTTTCATTAAAATTTAGTTATTTTTATTTTTTTACCCCCAGAAGCAAACTATCAAGGGGCAAGCGACCCCCCGCATTTTGTCAACATTAATAACGACTACAATCTACGAGAATTTAAAAGAAATCGTTGGAGCCGTTTTTGGGAAATAATTTTTTTAGACGTTTTTTTGGAGTTTTTTGAAAATAAAACCTCCCCAAATTGAGATAGTCCAAAATAAAAAATGGTCCCGAGGTATGATTTTTGTGAACCTACATGCCAAATTTCACTCAAATCCACTGAGTAGTTTGCCCGGAAATCGACGAACAGACAGACCGACCGACAGACCGACAGACCGACCGACAGACATTTTGTAAAAACCACTTTTTTGGGTTCCTGGGACCTCAAAACGTGTAAATCCGTTGAAATCTCGGAATCGAAAATTTCGACCATCACAAAGCTTTCCTTATACTACGTATAAATTGGAAAGCAAAAAATAAAAAGTATTAAATTTCGGGCTGCCAATTTCCTACGGGCTGTACACTCTTAACTCCACGAAGGAAAATTTCCCTCCAAACTTACAATACCCACCAACGCACTTATACGTTATACAGCGTATACAAAGAAGATGCTTCTAAGAAAATACCTATTGGCTATTATAAACTATGACCATTTGTTTTTGTTGCACTTGGGGGATGTTTGCTAAAGTGGCACGTCCGATTGTGCGTAAAGAGGTAAATTTGATGGCTGTCAACAACTAGAAGGCTCTTGTCAATGGGGTGGCGTCCACATGGGCAAGGACGGAGACAGGGGGTAGCTGCCCCCCCCCCAAATTAATTAATTACGCTTTTCCTATTTTGACCCACAACTACCCCCCCCCCCCCCCAACTGGGCTGGATCCGTCCTTCAGGTTTGGTGAATGAACATGAGGCATCATTTTTGTTTTGGGGGCAATTCTCACGAAACGGGACAAAATGTCGTCAAAAAACGTTCAAAATGTTATATATATATATATACTATATATGTATATATATCGATTTTAGGAAACACTCTAACTTCCGTAAATATTATCCGACCTTGATGAAACTTGGCACAAAAATTGATCAAGTTCGTTAACCAGATAGATCCACTATTTAGTTACAAGATGGCTGCCAATTGAAACCTTGTATAATTCATATCTCAGTTAACATTGGTCACAGAGGAATGAATTAAAAACTGATTGAAAGACCGTATTATTATCTACGATAATGGTAACCATAACCTTTTACGACAAATCAACCATTTTAAGATGGCATCCAGTCAAAGTGAAAATAATTTGATAAATAAAAGTTCATATAGTCGGCATTGTGGTTCGAAATTTGGAACACAAGAGTGTTTTGTGTGTTGATGTTGTGGTCGGGAAAATAATAAAGTATTTTTTATTTGTTATTATTGTACATACATAGCGTAGGTAGCGTAGAGAAAAAGCAGGGTCTGCGGAATCTCCCTACTCCAGCAGCCTGATCGAGGCGATTATAATACCGGGGTTAAATAAATACCCTAGGATTATAACTGTAAACAAACTAATTTTGAATAGCACTTTCCATTATAAAACTATCTTGTTTACATTTTTATTACAAGGGGATTAAATAAATACCGGTATTACAATCGCCTCTATCAGGCTGCTGAGCCGAAAGGGATTTTTTAATTTTAATGTTGGCCATAAAACACAAAAATATTACATAAAATTTGCCTAAAAATTGGTTTCTAAGCGTAACTTCAGCATTTTCATTGTACTACAAGTATTGGGTTGTAAAAAAGAAGCGGCAAAAAATTGTCAATTTGATGGGGGCAGGTTCAAACTAACTGTTTCACTCAATACCACCACCACCCCCCCCCCCCCCCCCCCCCCCGCTGTAGCAGCTGGGGAGGCTTTAAATGTCGTCATAGTGAATAATATCAGGACGCTGCGGCTACTACTTCAAAAATACAGTTGTTATTGACTGCATCGTGCATGAAACCAGGGCCCCCTACCCTCCAGGGAAAGAATTTTCTCTTCCTTCTCTTCTGGCAATTCGCTTTTCTGCCAGCCCTCACCTACACAAGGACGGGTGGCATGGTGGGACCAATTGACCGTAGGGTAACTACGTATACCCAACGGTCCCAACCCCTGAAAGCATTCCCTTCTTTGATTTTTGCGTTGCCTTGGTCGGGAGTTTGGTTCTTCCATCTATCGAACCGGTTGCGGCTTGCTGTGCCGTCTACCTGAGTGATCCGGCTGAGGAAGCTCTATCTGGACCTTAGGTGGCGGCGCCCAGCTACCTGCCCATGCAGTTGGTGCGGGAGCGTCCTCTGCTTTTGTTGCGTAATGAAAACAACGTTCCCGGCAAAAAAAAAAAAAAATGGTCCCTTCATTTTAGGGAGATTATTTGAAGTAGTAAACAAACTGTTGCTGTCAAACGCACCCAAATCAAGTTTTGTGTTGATCCTCATCATGATATGACGAATACATGTGATGTTTTGATATAAACAATTTGCTACCTAGCTCTCACCACTTTTATAGATTTTTGTTGTCTGCCTGTCAAGAAAATTCGATGCCACGTTTTTAAAAATTTCGCATTTTTTTTAAAAACTGAACACGTTAAAAAATGTTTGTTTGTAAAAGTTAAAAATAAAAAACCGAAACCTTGGTTAAAGTTGTACAATACATCTTCTTATTACCTATCTTTTCAATTTGGTTTTGTTTGAATGTGGTGATTTGTCATAATTTTGAAAATGGTTAAGCAGTAATACAGTACATTGTTTATTGTTATGCAAGGTTTATTGTTCATGTTTGTTTATTGTTTAAAATGTTTATAAACATTTTTTTTTTTTGTACAAGTAATTAATAGGAATCTTTTCTCTGTGTAGATCCCATGGTGTGCAACAGCGAGGCCAGGGTCACTTTCTTCCAGAGGATGAGAAGGGACACCGACTTAGTCGTTTGAAGGGGTCGTCTCAGTCTCAGTTCAGAAACTCATGCGTTATAATAGAGGTCTTTTGAGATACTGCATTGGTGCCGCTGGATATCTCCGTAGGACTCCGCAGAGTCATCACTCTCCAAGCAGATTCAGAGAGCTCAGGTGTTACCAGAAGCTGTGAAGTTATTGGGAGTAGTGTATCATCACAGCGCCGCTTTCGGGTCGAGGCGTCATGTTTCCTGGAGAAGTTGAACAGTGACATGCATGGCGACGTGGACGCATTTCTGACGAAACTGCATCTTCACTCTGGGCTGTAGACGCCTAGACGAGCCTAGACGAGTCCAGAATTGAAGCTGATATCACCCTTCCCTACAAAGACAATATTTTCCTTTCCCTTCAAAGACAATGTTTCCCTTTCCCTTCGAAGACAATGTCCCCTTCGTGCTGTGTCGTCTTCCCAGTGACCCGTGAAAATCGCAGGACTTTATTTTTGCACACCGGTGGTGTAGTTGCCGTATTGTTGTTGTTTTTTGTTGTTGTTTTTCTTGTTCATAAGGTTTTTTTGAGTTATTGCCTTAGGGTGGTAATTGTAGTTGCTCTCTCTGGTAGATTGGGTTTATTGTTTTATTTTTCTACGAAATGGTAGATGTTGTGGGTTGTTTAGGCTTCCAGCCTAACCAACCCCTTTTAAAAATGGTTAGATGTTATGCTGACAATTGTCCTATATGGCATAATAATGATTCACTTTCAACAGCTAGGTCCAGAGGTAGTACACGTGTGTACCATGTGTACCTATGGCCTACTGTCATCAATGTGCGTCATTATTAGCCAATCAGAACGCTTGTTACATGTCTTTTAGACTACTGATGGGTAGGCTCCCTAAAGTGATAAAAGACATGTAACGGCGATTGAGAGGACAATGCGCAGACAATTGGCAGACAGTTCGAAGACAGTAGCTGAAAGTACGAAGAGAGAGCAGCTGCCATAATGATATTAGGGTAAGTGTCTTATAATATATATTAATTGTTTATTCATTTAAGTCTAGTTAATATAAGCCTCCTATATGGTGAAGTAAAAAGTAGTTTTGCCGGAAATGAAGATGTACCGTATTTCACCCTTAAAACCCCACCCTTGCCTACTTCCCGAACTCAGATCGCCCGTAATTTATTTTCCCTTTAATTTCTGTCATAATATTAATCTTCCATTTCCAATTGGTTTCATTCTACTATAATTTGATGTTTATGATAAGTTGATGTCACCATTTATCAGGGGATCTACCCTGGGTTATTGTTTTATGTTAAAAATGTAAAACATAACTTTTTTTCATTGTTTTAACTTATGTGTCCTTAGCGAGGTATACCAAAAATTTGGCAATCAAAATATGTATTTCAAATAGTTCCTGACTACAATTAAATATACTTGATTAAATATGCTCCCTACTAACTTATTTATACTTCCTATATTATTGTTTGGATTGACTATTATATTAAAGGCTACAATGGATAGGACATGTGCACCGGATGCCGGACCACAGACCCCCAAAGGCCGTGTGGGAAGCAACCCCCCGCGGAAGAAGACCAAGTGGAAGACCAATGCGGACCAGTTCCAGGAGGACCTCCTTCGATTTGGCGTCGAGGCAGCAGATTGGACAGCGGCTGCTGAGGATCGGCAAATATGGAGGGAAATCGTCTGAGCGGCCAAAAGTCCCCCTGGGCTGATCGCGCCTAATTAAGTAAGTAAGTGACTATTATTGTAACAATAACAACAGTTAATCTGGACCCATCACGGGCCACGGCCTACCGGGTCCACGGTATTTTTGTATCACAAAATTAATGTATTGCATATTGTATGATTACATTGATTGATTGATTGATTGATTGATTGATTTGATTTCTCGATTTCTATGTGCATGTCAACAGTTCGTACAGTTTACAAATGACAGCACAATATTATATATATTATACAGTTTACAACACATCAAGATTTGAAAATTTTAAAGTCTTTGTACCCTTACCTAATTGCTTACGATAAAGGTCCTATATGGTTCTATAGATCTTTATTATACTTCTTATGGTATGCCTCATTATTCACGTTACATTGACATTGAAACTGGATGGCATGTCCTCAGCCTACAATTATCCAGCCCAGTATAACAAAACCGGTTCCACCCACAAGCTATCAAATGACTGTCATCTGCAGCTCATGGGAAATACGTTCAGTGGCTTCCGAGCAAAAAGCGCCATTTATTTGGCAAATACTGAGAACCAGTCAGTCGTCAGTAGTTTTCAGCAAGCTTTCGAAGCAAGATGTTCAGGCTTTTGATAGCAGTTTCTGTGTTTTTGGCCCTTGGGGCTGCAGCTGAGTACAACAACTTGATAGAGGTTTGTTTATAAAATTATCATTTTCTCAATTACTTTAACTTTAATGGCGTCCTGTCCCTCCTACGGGGTCGGCGGCATGGAATTTCAATTTCCAGGTGTTCCTTTTTTGTGCATCTTCTGGTGAAAAACGAAGGGTCCTGAGGCCTTCTCTCACTTTTGTTTCTAGGGACATCCTTGGTCGTCCTAGTGGTCTGGTGGCCTCCACCGACTAGTCACTCACAGGTTGTAGCAGAATTTGCAGCAATGACCAGCAATTGGAATTGGTATTTTTATTTATTTAATTGCGCCATAGCATTAGGCTTCCGCCATTAGCTTTCTTGCAGGCTAACACAAAACGTAATCTGGTGAACCTCTGCTATTGACGAGAGCCGGGCACATCTTAGGGGGTTTTCGGTCCATTTCTTCCCGGGTGTCGCACAGAGGGCAGAAACGTTCCGCTGCTACACCTGAAGGTGTTTTTGAAGATAGTCATGACCCATTGCTAATTGGAAATATTGAGATTAAGTCAGTGTAGTTCGTAGTTTCCTGTTGATTTCAATAGTAAGATGTTCAGGTTCTTGAGTTGGAAGCCCTATGGGCTGCAGGTGAATTTGCATAATGTGCTAATTTTTCACTTGTACTTTTAAAGGGGGGCCCAGCACGGGACCTTTCCTTTGGGCCCCTCCTCCATTTCTTTTTTAATATTGTAAATGTTGTTTTGATTTGATTTAGTAAATTTGATTTGAAATTTGATTTGATTTGATTTGATAGAGGTTTTTTCTCAATTGAAATTTGAAATGTTAAGTCCTCTACAAGTCTACAACTTGGATGGGTGAACGAAATCTGAATAACTTCGCTTCGGGCAGTTATATTCTTTGCCTCTAAAATCTAAGTGTTACTGCACTAAAAATGCATGAAACCCCACTATTTCAGCCCTATTTTTCCAACATTTTCTCCCGGGGGAGATCTCCGGTCCCCCTGTTGACAATTATATTAATTTATATACCTTATCCCTCTCAAAATGCGTAGAACACCAATATTTCAGCCCTATTTTTCGAAATTTTCACCCGGGGGAGACCCCCTGTAAACTTTCAAAGTTACTGCTATCAACATGTGTAAAACCAAACTATTTCTGGTGTGTTTTCGCTAAACTTCTCCCCCGTGGGAGCCCCCCGGGCCCCCCTTCATATCCTCCGAACCGAACTAAGGTCATTAATTATTTAAAAGCTGTTCATGAGAATGGCTTTCCCCAATTTAATCACTTCTATGAAAATAGGTGGAGGGACGCCCTTAGAAAACCTATCGTTACGCCACTGTCAAATGCCTCCCCCTTTTATGAACTCTGGGACCACCTCTGGTGAGTAATATTAAAGTTTCATGGGGGAGTGAGGTAGATCGCGTCCTTGTCGTGCCCCCTGAACGCAGAGATTATGTGAAGAGAAATCTCATATAGTTACTGTGACTGAATGATATACACGTTCGCCAGCAGCCCAAGGCCATGTGTTGGCCAACAAGGAACAGAGCAGAGGTTCACCAGATTATGTGTTACATTGGGCTGCAAGAAAGCTGATGGCGGAAGCCTAATACTAAAGCGTAATTTAAAAAATAAAAATAAATAAAGATACGTAGGTATCTAAGTTCCATATCCTCTTAACTATGATTTGGTAAAAGTTGACAGCCTTTGTAAATTTAAAATTATTACTTAAGTACTGTAAAGCTGTTCGAGATAGGACATGTAGAGTAGTGGTAGGCCTACAGACTCTGACTTTTGTGAAGTACAACTGTATTTCGCGGAGTACTCACTTCTGTTCTTTTGATACCTAGCTAGCCTTCTTCTTGGGATATTAAGAATCACGGTACTGGACACTTATAAATTTTAGAATTTTAGAATTAGAATAGAATTTTGAAAAGTAAAGTAAGTAAAGAATTTTAGATCACACTTGACCAATGTTACAAACGAGAAAACAGAGAAAAATAACTTACACGAATAAAATCGTGACGAGTAGAATTTGTAGATTACAGCTTCCCATCTTTATGACTTATGTATCGAAAGTCCTCGATTGAGTGAATTCCTTGACTGTTCTGATGAGTGAAATCCTGGATTGACCGAAGATTTTGATTGAGTGAAGTTCTTGATAGAGTGAAGTCCTTGTTTGAGAGAAGTCCTTGATTGAGTATGGTACGTCGATTGGCTGAAGTCCTTTAGCTCCAGTCCGCTTCTTCCAAGTTGAGGGTTTTATATAGCAAAGTATCCCACCGTTGCCACCAATTTTGTGAAGTACAACTGTATTTCGCGGAGTACTCACTTCTGTTCTTTTGATACCTAGCTAGCCTTCTTCTTGGGATATTAAGAATCACGGTACTGGACACTTATAAAGGATTATAATTCAGTAAATCAAATACACATACACAACACTGGACTTTTAAAGGTCAGAGAAACACAGAAATACTACTGGTTAAAAATATGGACGATACTGAGGTTTGAATATACGGACAACACTGGCAACACTCTGGCAACACACTAGTAATAACTAGCAATAACTAACTATAACTGACTATATCTGACTATAACTAACTTAAACAAATTTGGCTCTCTGGTTTTATATCATAACTATTCAATGGATTAGTCATAGGACACAGTATAAGTAAATACAAATACAGATTAATAGTTAAGTATGTAGAACAATGAGTAAAGTAAAGAATAATAATCCAGAGTCCTAATAATAACCAAATTCAAGTTCCAGAGTACCGAGTACAAAGTAACAAAGTAGGCCTAGAATAGTGCTGGTACATTACACCTCCCCCCGTAAGAAAGACGCGAATGCGGGAAGGAAAAGAAAAGAGAAAAAAAAAAATCCTGTGTCCAAAATAAACTAGGATAAAACTAACATAATACAAGGTTATGTTCATAATGAACTAACTTAATTATTAAGGAGTAAATAGTCGAATTCTCGAGCATAAAAATTATAACATGAAATCTATAACTACTAATTTAAGGTATGGTTTATTAATTATGTAGATTAGTTTAAGAATTTTAGCAACTATCGGTTTTCTTCAACCGAGAAATAAGTCTGGCGCTACGGCGAGGATTGATTTCAGAAAGAGGCAGGTCAATATCAGAACCTGAGCCTGACAATTGAGGATTGCCATGAGTTTCATGTGATTGACAGATATTGAAAATTTTGCAAAAACATAGTGTAGAAGGTTTTTTAAGGTAATAACGGTTGTAAGCATAACTAAAAATTTTGACCAATAGAACAGTACATATTACAGCTAATACAAAATATACACAAATAGACACAATGCTAAGTTTTTGTTCGGATAAATTAGATTTTAACAATTCATCGGTCATTCGTCGTATGTGATCTAACTTATGACCAGCTATTGAAAGATCTTGAAAGGATTGAACAGGGATTAACGGTATTTCTAATTTTAATTTTTCTTTGACTAAATTTGAAGTGCTGGCACAACATGTACTATCACTTATTGAATATTTTGGAAAAATTAAAGAAACATTGCTTTCACGAGAGAATTGTGGAGTGAGAGTGACAGTGGTTGTGTAACCCTTGCATGGGGCTTCTATAGTGAGAATTCCTGTTTTGTCTAAAAGAATATCAATAGGGGATTCTGTTGGGCATTTGATTGAAACTAATTCTGGTTTTGGGCAAACATAGACCCATGAATTTTTGAATTTTAATTTATACCAAAGGCTTGAGGGAATAGAATGAATTTCTCGAATATCACATAGTTGGGGAATAGTATCTGGGTGTAACAAAGAATCTGTTTCACAACTGGGGTTACCGTGCACTAAGGTAAGAGGATGAGTCAATTTGCATAGAAAGAGTAAGGGATTAATTTTCGTGCAATCAGACATAATATTAAGATAAGTGTAATGTAATTTGGTGTCTGATAATGCAAAAAATGGGGCAGTGGGATTGATAAATCGAAAGTGGTTGTCAACTAGTGTAGGCAAAGGAATTAAATGGTAGAAATTAAATGTCTGTTGGTCAACCAATGGAATATTGATAACGCAAATCAATCGTGACTCGATATAATACATTTCAATGTTAAGTAAAGCAGATAGGGTGTGCATGTTAGAAATATGCAGTTCAGTAGGATAGCTTGTTCCTTCGGGTAAAAACGGTATAGTAGCTTGAAGACTTGTGAGTAATTGGGCAGGTGTGACAATACTAGGGTGCAAGAGATTCGACTTGCTAAATAATACGGCATGTATGAGTTGTTCAAAGTCTAAGTCCAAGTCTAATAAGATTGTTGACAGTAGATTAAAGTGGGTATTGACTTGATCACGAAGATCTAATGAAAATATTTGGGACTGCAAATTCTCAGTATAGTTTCTGAACCGTTCTAAATTATGGGAAAATATAATTTCGTTTTTCCTAATATTAGAAATAGTCGAGTTAAAATTTTCGATAGTTGAATGCACAACTAGAGATTGTTCCTTTATTAGTTGGAGCATTTCTTTTTCATTGCTATTAATTTTATTAATTGCATTGTTGTAATAAACTCCATCATTGTCATCAAGTGTGCCAATTAAGGTTTTAAAGACGGTTCCCAATGCATTTAATAAACCTCGTTTATTTCGAATTATTTTATGACCAAGTAAATCATGGAGTGTGCTTGATCTATCATTGAGTTGTTCAAATTTATGACTTAGAATTGTTTCAAACTGATTGCATAAAGTATATTCTTTCAAAACAGAATTGGAATGACAAAGAGTGACGGATTTCTGGTAAACTTCAGTGCTAAACGCTAGCGATTTAGTTAGTGAGGAAATGTCCAGATAAGTGATGAGCTTCCAGTTAGAAGTTGAAAATTTTATTTGTCCAAGACGGTCATAAAATATTCCGGGAGTATCTTGAATCTGCCGGTTTGTATACTGCAAGGCGCTTACTATTCCAATCGACCTGTAACATTCGCATGTTTTAGTCGGTTGGCATGAACGACTACAGGTTTATTTCGAATTTCAATAGTAACGTTTGGAGGTTGCGAAGCGTTAATTACGCGATAAGGTCCTATATACCGTGGATTTAATTTACGTGATGTATTGGGCTGAGAAGCATCGTTAGATAAGAACACAAGGTCATCTACATTGTAATCGAAAGGTTTTGTATTTTTGTCATAATATTTCTTGTTAGTTTGTTTAGCTTTCAACAAATTTTCACGAGCAATTTCTGCGCTCTTTTGCAGACGTAATGTCAGTTCGTCTAAATAGTCATCGTAACTGTACTTAAAAACAGGAGGCTTTGTTATAGCTGACGGAATGTTAGCTGGTTTTCCAAACACCAATTCATAAGGTGTAAATTTTGTCGATGAATGCGTGGTTGTATTGTAGCAAAACATAGCGAATGCGATCCACTTGTCCCAGTCGCTTTGACTATTGTCTACAAAATTTTTGAGATAGTCCGCGAGTGTAAGATGGCTCCTTTCAAGGGCACCATTTGTTTGGGGATGGTAGGCTGATGTCTGTATCTTCTTTATCTTAAATAATTTGGCTACTTTTGTGAGCACGTCTGAAGTGAATTCTCTCCCTTGATCGGTGAGAATTGTATCGGGAATTCCAAAACGGCAAATAAACTGTTGTACAAGCGTTGTTGCTACGGTTTCTGCAGTATGACAGGGTAAGGGGTATCCTTGTGAGAACTTTGTTAAGTCATCTTGTAACGTTAGAATATACATATTTCCGTCTTCCGTCATTTTCAAGGGACCAACAACGTCCAGGAAAACTTTTTCGAATGGTTTTGAAGCTGTTGTTGTTATTTCCATCGGCATTTTATTCTTCTTTCGAATTAATTTATTTTTTTGACAATGTTCACATTGTTTTATGTATTCAGCGACATCTTTCTTTAAATTAGGCCATTTATATTTCTGTTTTATTCTCGAAAGTGTCTTATGGAATCCGGTGTGTCCTGAAGTTGGAGTGGAGTGGTTTTCCTCCAAAATTTTCTTAACAAGAGTTAAGTCTGGTTGAACAATTAAACCGTGGTAAATGGATATTTCAATTTGAGTTTTAGCAAAAATGTATCTAAGTATACTACGAACTTTATGGTATTTTAGAGATTGGAATGAGTCAACAGAGAATGATATAGAATTTTGAGTGTGTTTCAACAATAATTGTTTGAGTTTAATTAGGGCATCGAAGAGTTGTTCATAAGTGATTTGATCCCAATGATTTTTCTTCAGAAATAAGAAGTATAGGGTGAAGAACCCAAAAAAATGATTTTTACTAAATAAATGTCTGCCTGTTCATCGATTTACGGGCAAACTACTCATAAACAAAAAATAACAAAAACTTAGAGTTTTAGAAAAACTTGTTATAACAACCCTAATTAGTAAAACCCAAATAATCGTTAATTTGCATCTTCTCCTCGAGTTGAGCAAGTCTCAAATCGCAGATAAGGTGTAACTGCTAGTGGGTTTCCCTCTGTAGATGGCAGTTCTTGCCGAAAGCGCTCAGGGTTTTATACTAACACAAGTGGGTTTCTTAGACAAAGTTAATTTCTTAACGATTATTTGGGTTTTACTAAGTAATTCGGGTTGTTATAACAAGTTTTTCTAAAACTCTAAGTTTTTGTTATTTTTTGTTTATTAAAATGAAATACCACGAAGTCACGAGTAATCTAATTATTTATGGAAAACTACTCGGTGGATTTTTATTAAATAAGGCATGTATATGTAGGTTCACAAAAATCATACCTCGGGAAAAATGTTATCTTTTATTTTGGGCTAACTAATTATTTCTTTAATACAGCTTCAACTGTTTCTTATGAATTCACATATTAACAACGCAACAGATACTGAAAACGAAATGGCAATCATCCGTGCTGGGACGGGGGGGGGGGGGGGGGGACGAAGAATATTGATGACTTGTTTCATTCAGTGGAACTTAAACGGCTTTGCACATCATAAAGAGGAACTAAAGATCTTACAAGGGCAGTGTAACCTACTTTACTAATATATTAATATATCTAATTGAAACACCAATTAACTCGGTGGGCGTATAAGCAAGCCCTAACTTGCAGTCGCCCTTAAAACCAAAGAAAAAAACAAACATGCATTGTAGTACTAACTCGGTTGCCTAACTTAATGTTTGCAGAAATAAATTGTTGTAGTGAGAGGAATGTTTTTGTTCCAGTCGGAGGGCTGTCCATCTTCTGAAGAATTATCCGAAGAATCTTCGCAAATCCTCGATGAATGCTCTGCCGAAGTTGAGAAAGCGGTTATCAGTGGGTTAGGTATTGTATCTATAGCAAAATTTTCTCATAGGGGTATTCGTGATCTCATGATAACGTAGAAAGTCATCAAAACGTTGAATGAGACCTAAAACTAAAATAAGTAAACAGAATACCTACATATATAGTGCCAAATTTGTCTATTTATGAATTCCAAATTAAGCACAGTTTAGGCCTACATCATTTTCGGGTGGCGACGTCGGGGTTACTAGCATAGAAATATATTAACTGGAACAGCGGGAGCCATAATATCCCTTACGGGGCACCCGTTAACCATAAGCCAACTAACAGAGATAAGTACCAACGTAAAAAATATCGAAGTCTTACACATTGCAGGACATGTTGAGTAGTGGTACAGACTCTGGCTTTCACCCGAAAGGTTGTTGGTTCGAGTCCTACACTTCCTAAATTTTCTGGCCATGCTTTGGAGGGCATCTAAGGCAGGCCTTCCTAGTTGAGTGTAAGAGAGGGCTTTATAGCCCTAAGCTAGGTTGGCTTAGTAATAAAACAAAAAAGCCCTTATTTATTTATTTATTCATTTTATTTCGATACTAACTCATGTATTATATAATATGTATCAATTATTGTCCAAAAAAAAAAATTGTTTGCCAGCTAGGTATTTAGGTATAGTCCATGCAAAATGAGAAAAGTATGGACATGGAATGTTTTGATCCTGTGCAACACTGTAAAAATGTTCTTTGCACCATTTTGTGTTACCTTGTTGCATTAGATGCAAGGCATAACAAAAATTGTGCAAAGAATATTTTTACAGTGTTGCACAGGATCAAAACATTCCATGTCCATACTTTTCTCATTTTGCGTGGACCATACCATTGAACATATAACCGGTTTTACATATCGAAATATATATTATGTGAATATTTGTATTATACACAATGGGAGTGTTGTCGGCCTGTCCTAATGTTGTTGTTGTTGTTTTTTTTAAGCAATTGCCTTAAATTGATATAGATTGTGGAGACAACCTCCTAGGGAAATTATATATGACATTTGGGATCATGAAAAATCTGGACAATGCGCCATTTAAACCTATGATCTATACCTAAGATTACATTGTAGTATTTACACGATGGCTCGGAAAGTCAAAAATTGCGGGTTCAACTCCCTCATTGCCCAGGTTCCCTTTTTTTGGATGGAAGATTTTAAGAAAATTTTTATAACTTTAGACCCTTTGTATAATTAGCAATAAAATTTCCACTATCTTTCGGTTAACAAAGAGTTAGTTACCTTTACTCAGATATCCTTTGTTAAATAATATTTTATTACACCATTGCCAATAGATTACTGTCTTTTGTGATTTGCAGATGCAGTATTGGGGGGTTCCAAAATTCCGTCTTATGAGTCTCTGAGAAGAAAAAAGCGGGAAACTCTGTCTCATTATGAACGGAGGCTGACAGGGGTAAGTACAATAGAATGGAAACCAAGAAAGAACTTTATTGTTTCCATTTATTATTGCTTAAGAGACCGTTGACAACCGCCAAACCAAAATAGGTTGGTTTTTATTTGTTTATTTAATTCTAAACTTAAATTACATAGATTTGCTTTCGTCAATTGGTAGAAGGATGTTTCAATTTTGGCGATGTACTGACCAGTGCGGCAATGCCCAGTGATACACTGTCCTGATTCGCAGAAATGGGAGATGTGTTTCCCCTTTCGATTTATTGTAGGTAAAGAAACTAGTCTGGTGACGCAACGCCCGATGTTTCAATTTTGGCGATGTACAGCCCAGTGAGGTAATGCCCGGCGATGTAATGTACTAATGTACCATTCCCATTTCATACATACTACTGTATATAATGTAATACGTTGAATTTTTCAGTTTTTGTGCAAGAGTTTTGCCGTGACAGGCGATAGAAATTCACCGTATTATCAAGTTATGGAGAAATTGTAACAACAAAAATTAAAAATATAGGCTATAAACATACAACCGGAACCTAGTGTCCCGTATCAAATCTTTTAAATTTCAGTATGAAATAAAGTCAGAAACTCCGACCGTAGCCAGGGGTGGTTCATGGGGGTTCGAACCCCCCCCCCCCCCCCCCCAATGAAATGGCTTGACACTACAAAGAATCGGATTTTGGGGGGAGAAATAGAAACTACTATGTAATATCCAATGAAATTTCTGAAACCCCTCCCCCCCTGAAAGAAAATCCTAGCTGCGGCCTTGACTCCGGCCTATTTAGGCGTGATCCAGGGGTGGCCAATGTTAACGGTCAGCTTTCTATTATAAATTTACAAAAATTAGTTATAGAAAAGGCTCATGTTGTTGTTATTTTTTTAAAAATCTAGGCTAGGTACCTAATTTGAATAGTATAGTATCACTGGGCCAACTGCGCCGACTTAACTCAAGTAACTATGTACTTCCTGAGCATTATTAAAAATTATTAGTATTTTTGTCAAAATATCAATCAATCAATCAATCAATTTATTTATTTATTTGTCTCAAAAATATTTGTACAAGTAAAATTGGCTTTAACCACAGGCAGCATGGCCGTGCGTGGTTTTTCATAGAGATCTAATATGTGTATAAAACACACTTATTTGGGTAGAGAACCTATCTATTTATTTATTTTTTTTCAGTGTATCTTGCAGTGCGTTTTTGGAAAATTTGGGGCGGTAAGTACACTTACGTACTGTTTAGTACTGCAATGACAGTAAATTTAAATGTAAACAGATAAAAAAATTAAGAAAGGACATATCCTGATGATGGGAGTAGCACCCACTCCCGAAACGTCGCCCCCTTCCTCTGACATTTGGCTTTGCTCTAATAAATTGATGTCTGTTCTGTTAGACCCCTGCCTCTAATGGCTATTAACACAGCAGGCGATGTAAGTCAAACTAACCCTTTGGTAAATATTGGAATACAGTAGGTGCCTATTGACTCTTATATTGATTTATATTCAGCTTGACGACGACAAACTGCCCAGCATTAAAGGCCTACTGAAAATATCCACTGATGGTGTTAAGAGTAGACCTTACCTGATGGCCATCACCCAATCGGTCGACAAGTGCTACCAACATATCAAGGATTTTAGGGAGCAACACAACGGCAAACATGGTGAGTAACAACTATTTACATACAGTACCGACAGGCAATACAATATATTGTAGTGTTATATGGTATATATAACACTGACATTAAATTAACATTGGTTCAAGAGGTAACCTCCTCGTTATAACCGAAATCCAGCGGTTAAGACGACGCCCCGGTTAGGCGTAGATCGTGGGTTCGAATCCCGCCAAGCCCAGTTTTTTCCATATCCTCTAATTTTGGTTGAGGCAATACAATACCTGCCCGCATGGGCGTACCCAGAGAAGTTCAGAGGAAACACGCCCCCTCCCCCTCCCTTAAAGATTTGGCGAGTTAACATTCGTTAGAATTTTTTTTATGGATTTTCACAATGTAAACAAGTACGGGGAATTTAAACTAAATATAATAAAGATGATTTATTTGATTAAGCATGTATATATAATAATCCGAGATGGAGTGGTGCAGTGGCAGCGGCCCGGGCTGGACGCGCCAACCTAAGTTAAGTTAAGTGTATAAATATTTAATTAATAATATTTTAATGTTCATACCTGTACATTCAAAAAAAATTGCAAACAAACCCGCGTAAAACAATCGATTTAATAAACATTTTGCGCCTGCCCCCCCCCCCCCTTGCTCCAATCATAGCTGCGCCCTTGCCTGCCTACTCTATGTTTGTACATTATACGTTCAATACCATGGCTACTATGGTTTCAACAAATATACATATATCTTATAGACAAAGTCATATAGCTACTACCCCAAAGCTGGGGCTCGGGGTCTCCCTGTGCCGTCATGCATCGGAAAATATCAACATTTTCTTTTCGAGCCCCCCCCCCCCCCCCCCCAATATGTGCCCTGCTACTACAATTTCATTTTCTGTTCCAGTACTTGGTGGGCAGACTTGTGACGCATTCTTCCAAGTTTTCAACTGTGTGGTGGACGATTTGACCGAGTTTTGCCCAGATTATTATTAATAAGCCCAATTTGATGCCAAAATCTAATGCTATGTATATACTTAATATTTACATAGTATACTACATATTATTATAAAATAGTTTACTACAGTATTACGATCGATTATGCCAAGGTTTCGGAGAAAAACATTATCGGATATATAGGTTGCATAACAGATGTATTCAAAAAATAACAAAATGTAGAGTGGTAATCAGTGCCGGACACAGAGGGATGGGGGGTCACGGGAGACAAGACCCCCCTCCAAGAATTTAAAAAGGCTGCAAAATGACAACTGAATTCTTTTAAAAAAAACTGAACAATATGGAAAGTGTTATTTATTGTAATAATTCTTCAAATGGTTTCGTTTTATTGTATGTACCAACCAGAATTGTTCGGAAAAACTAAATCAGTTACTTAAATCCAATATCCTATTGTTTTATTCTCAGTTTATACTTGAGGTGGCATTTTGAGGGATGACCCTCCACAAAATAAAGAGCCGGTCCGAGTTTACTCGAACATGCTTTCGAATTTATCGAGTAGTAGCTAGAGAAAATGAGTAATTTCATGGTAAATAATTTTCCTATAGTTAAATTTCGGGCATCTCGGGGGGCGGAAGGGTTGTCCACCTGACGTCACTGGAGGTGAGGTAAATTCTAGATAGGTCAGACCAACAAATTACCACACAGCAACAATGACAGGGCACGCAATGCATTTGACCGTGAATTTTCTATCATTTTTTCAAAAACATTTTTTTGGGAAAGCAATCTCTCCGGTTTCGTTACTCAATTTAACACCTAAAACATGCCTGAAGGTAGAAATCATCGATGGAAAGGTTTCACAGAAAAATTATTTTTTAGTCATTTTTCATTAAAATTTAGTAATTTTTATTGTTTTACCCCCAGAAGCAAACTATCAAGGGGCAAGCGGCCCCCCGCATTTTGTCAACATTAATAACGACTACAATATATGTGAATTTAAAAGAAATCGTCGGAGCCGTTTTGGATAAATAATTTTTTTTAGACGTTTTTTTGGAGTTTTTGGAAAATAAAACCTCCCCAAATTGAGATAGTCCAAAATAAAAAAATTGCCTTGAGGTATGATTTTTGGGAACCTACATGCGGAATTTTATCAAAATATACCGAGTAGTTTGCCCGGAAATCGACGCACAGACGGACAGAGCGACAGAGCGACAGACAGACAGACATTTCGTAAAAACCACTTTTTTTGGTTCCTGGGACCTCAAAACTTGTAAATCCGTTGAAATCTCGGAATCGAAAATTTGTACCAAAGCTTTCCTGATAGGCCTACTACGTATAAATTGGAAAGCAATAAAGCTGTGTCCGCCACTGACGTTAGTCTACTATCTGATGGCAAATAACAATATGTGGGATATGTGATAATATAGGCAAGTATTATACGAGTATCTTTTGAAATTTCTTTAGTGAATAAAAATTAAGAAAATTCTTTATTTTGTCTTATATATTTTAGCCTAATACCCGCCAATTATATTTTTATTAGAAACAAAAATGAAATGCCAGGTTTATAAAAAAAAAAGGGAAACATAGGCCTACAAGAATCGCAACATTTTCTGATTTTCTACAGCAAAATTATCTATCAATATTCATAATGCTGAATGACCGCTTGAGGGTGGTCGTTCCTCCGCCAATATTTTCAGCTCACTGTAGCCATAATGGCTAGCCATTAATTTACCGCCAAATTTTAAAATCCAAGATACATCATTTTAATGTTATATAGGTCCTAGTTTACCTTTTTCTAAGTTATAGAACTCTTAAACAAACAAACAAACAAAATTTCATTCTTCTTTTATTTTTGTTTTTATAATTTGATGGTAGTTTTCTATAAAACTATAGGCCGCAGAATGTTTTGTCTCCATAGTCATGACATGTAGAGTAGTGGTACAGACTTGACTTTCACCTAGCCAACGGACGTGTTTCAAACTGCGGCAAACTTGGTAGTGTGCACAGCGTTGGCAGGGGAACATGGTGGGACATGATAACGCGCTGAGACTATACCAGTCGGTCTATAAGTGCATGTCGAGTCGAGTGTCACCTCCGAATTAATCGTGTGACTATGTTATGTTCCCCAAGTGGTTCGGAATCCACTATAATCAGGAGGTCCACTCTGTCAGTCAACTCCCCTTTCCCCCGAGGTGAAAGAGTCTGCCCTTAGGGTGCCTCAAGCTAACAAACAGACTCACTCCCCCCGTCAGGCTGAGAGAGTGACAGGGTTGCTTAAAGTAGAAATGCTGAAAGCAGGCGTTAACAAAAAACTCCGACTTTCACCCGAAAGCTTGTTGGAATCCCATACTTGCTATATATTCTAGCCATGCTTCGGAGGGCATGCAAAGAAAGCGGTCCCGGGTTTCCTAGTTTAGTGTAAGAGAGGGCTTTATATCCCTAACTCCGCCGCTAAGTTGGCTTAAAAATATAATATTGTACAAACATTTGCTGTATTTAGATTTGCATGTTATTGGGCGTTTGTTTTTGAAAATAAATACTTAAATACGGTACAACAATAATTATTGCAGATTGTAATGTGAGACATTGTAATGTGTGGCAATATAAGCCAGTAAGCGTCTAAATTGCTCGGAGGGGAGAGAAACAGGAAAGAGGTCTTCAATGGCAAGTTCTTGTATATTTTCAACTTCCGATGTAGATTTCATAGCCGCAGCCGCAATAAACAGTAACCAATAAAAAATAAGCAATAAATTTAAAATTATACAATACTACTTGGGTGGTGCACTCCTTTTTTTGTTTCCCCTTTTATTACATAGAAGCTGTATTTGTTTGGAGTGTACCTAGGCAACCCTTTTCAGAAAAGGGTGGGCTACCTACCATGCGGAGCCGTAGATAATTAAAGATTGAATAAAATAATATTCAATTTCTCATGTGGGAAAAACGTCTGTGTTTGAAATAGACTACCGCCAATGAAGACTCCTGGGGGTGCCCAACATGTAGAGTAGTGGCACGGGCTCTGACTTTCACCCGAAAGGTTGTTGGTTCGATTCCCACACTAGCTACATTTTCTGGCCATGCTTCGGAGGGCACGTCAATGAAGCGGTCCGAGTTTTCCCATTTAAGTAAAGCCATGTTTGTACCGGACAGGCAACTTGTTTTCCTCACATGTTGACGACATGTTCCAAAAATCTTTATGATAAATGTGGGCGATATTTGTGGAAAGGGTGCTGACATATGCTGACAACATTACACCCATGAATAGCCCGTGTTGGGGAATAAGGTAAAACTATAAACTAAAGGTGAAGGTAAACTTCGCAGCCGGTAAATTGTTCCCAGTCAGTTTAAACGTCAATTGGTTTCGAGTAGCCTAAGATGTAATATCTCCTTAGGCGTAGGCTACCTTTCAACAATTCTCAATTTTACAACTACCATTTTACCAGAGGATCGGTACCTTTTGTACTTAACCGAACAATTAAATGGCTCATTTTTACAGCCTCTTTGAATCTGCTGTAATATAATATATGCACGCCGCCGCCATTCTTAAAAAAAAAAAACAACTTCTGCTCGACCAGATGTGTGTCCGAGGCGGTCTGAGACGCGTCCATTAATACTTTAACAGCCCCACTAATCCAAGAATTAAATCCCAAAACTCTCCAACAAGAGCGTGTCGACATGGGAATTAACCTGTGAACATCAGGCTCGGTTTATTGTGCGTGTAATTCAATCGTATGCCTTTGTCAGATCAATAAAAATCAATAAAATAGCCAGATTGAAACGTCAAAGCCGGCTAAAGATAGGGCCGTGTGCAGGATGTCCTGCCAGCTGTAAACAATCGTTTTATTATTGCCATATATAGCGATGAGCAATTATTATTAAGGTATTTAAATGGTATAAGATCTAAGAAATGTTTGGCATTTATGGTGCCAACTGAATAGCCTTTGACAGGGAATTGAATTATGAAACGGAAATATGAGGTTTGAGACTTGGGGCAAAAGAATTTAATTGAATTCAAACGACTTCATTAATACTTAATACCAAAAGGCGAGCAATAAAGACTATAAAGTATTATTTTCATGCTAACCCTAAAACAGATTGAATTATTAATATAGGTACTTAAAATTAAATCTAGAAGAAAAAGAAAAAAAACTGAGATGAAAGAGAGGAAAAAAAGAATAAAGTATATGCAGGGGAAGAAATTTTTTTTCACAGGTTCCACTCAGCATTAATGGGTCCGTAACCAGGATTTCATTTCTAGGAGGGCTGCAATACTATAGGATGTAGTGAAATTTCGGACGTCTTTAAAGTTGAATTCTATCTAGTTTGGGGGGGGGGGGGGAGAAACCATCAGTCCTTCTCAGGACTTAGCCTGATGATGGGAGTAGCAACCACTCCCGAAACGTCGCATCATCCCCCTGCCAATGGGCACATCCCTAATTGTTCTATCTGCCTCTAATGACTATTATAACAACACAGCAGGCAATGTAAGTCCAACTTCGATGGCAAGGTGGTAGCGTGCATGTACTTGTGCGAGCCTCTACACGCCATGCGATCGGAGACGTGTCGTAACTCCACACGGGTAACCTACAGTAACCTACAGAGGCGACTGAAGAGGAATTGTGTGTATGCAATTAACCTTTTGTTAAACGAAAAAAAACTAACCCTTTGTTAAATAGCATAACTATAACTATTGCCATTAACCTTTACCAATAGCCTTTGAATAATAATAGTAATAATAATAATATTGAACAGAGAACGCACCCTATATACGCTTGCCGCCGTTCACCTGGAACACCCTGTACATTAAGAGCTAATGGAGCCCCCAGATCCGGATCTTTTGCACAAAGTCAAATTCATCATGAACTATCGATCGACGCGGCAAAACAAGTTGATCACCGACACCATGTTGTATTTTATTTCTTTACCTCTAAGGCAGGTAATAGCCTACAATATAAATCAGGTAGAAGAAGTGGCGATTTATACGAACGAAGACTGCAAAGATTTCATCGCTTAATTTATAATACGCACAATTGGTAGCCTATCTATTTTATGATTAGGGAATTACTTTACATTAAGTTTAGCCTACCCATATTGTTTTCCCGCATCTGATAACACACCACTCTTTAGATAAATCCTCATCTGCATTTTCAATTAGGTAATACTGGTAATAAGTTAAATACAGCATTAAATCAGTCGTTATATTTTATTATGCCCTGCAGTTTGCAAGAACTACGAACTTACTTTTATTTTTATTTTTGTTCTTCTTCTTCTTCTTCTTCTTCTTCTTCTTCTTCTTCTTCTCCTCCTTCTTCTTCTTCTTCTTCTCCTTCTTCTTCTTCTTCTTCTTCTCCTTCTTCTTCTTCTTCTTCTTCTCCTTCTTCTTCTTCTTCTTCTTCTCCTTCTTCTTCTTCTTCTTCTTCTCCTTCTTCTTCTTCTTCTTCTTCTCCTTCTTCTTCTTCTTCTTCTTCTTCTTCTTCTTCTTCTTCTTCTTCTTCTTCTTCTTCTTCTTCTTCTTCTTCTTCTTCTTCTTCTTCTTCTTCTTCTTCTTCTTCTTCTTCTTCTTCTTCTTCTTCTTCTTCTTCTTCTTCTTCTTCTTCTTCTTCTTCTTCTTCTTCTTCTTCTTCTTCTTCTTCTTCTTCTTCTTCTTCTTCTTCTTCTTCTTCTTCTTCTTCTTCTTCTTCTTCTTCTTCTTCTTCTTCTTCTTCTTCTTCTTCTTCTTCTTCTTCTTCTTCTTCTTCTTCTTCTTCTTCTTCTTGATGTGCTATCCAAGTTTACACACAATCGTGAGTGTACCTCGGGAGTGAGTTATCATGCTATATTTAACAGGGTAAACAACGTGGTAATAGTCAGACGTTCGTAGCACGGTTTTAAAGAAAGCGGCAGAACTCTATTCTAGGGCAACATTTTTTTTTTTTTTCATTTTGGTTATTATAATTTAAAGTATTAACGCTAATTATATTATGCAAATAAATTTAAATACTATAGAAAATTTTAAACGCGTGTTTCAAATCAATCAACAAAAACAAAGATGGCGGTGGTCAAACCTGAGCTATCGATCGCAGCGCAAGTTAAATTTTAAATAACCCAGTTAACCAACTTGGAAGTGCGTTTAGGATAGCACGCTGGTTAGCTTGGTTATCGGGTTATCGGTGTGTTAACTTAACTTGATATAACACACTTAACTAGGTATAACTCGATAGCACGAACACTGTGAAGACCCCTAATATATCCTTTACCTAACACTCTTTCCGTGCCTTAAAATAACGGCTACCTCTTAACTTAAAAAGCCACTCCCAAGACAATATTTGTACCAACCAGAGTTTACAACCTAAAACCTAATCGATCGAGCTCTACCTTAATCTCAAACATTTATATAGCATCCAGCCGTATAGATGTAAACAAACCTAAAGAGAAATATTCAATTAATATTGACTTAAAGTGATGGCCGAATTCCACGTAAAATGAAGTACCTCCTCCGCGAGAGTGCAATGGTCCGTCTGTTTTTTTAGTGGAACCCCGTCCGAAGAATTTTATTTTAGTTGGTTGTGTTTGCAGGACTGATTAGCAGGTCGTGGTCGAGCAGCACAGCGGTTGCACAGAGCTCCGCTCCAGGTCTAGACAAGATGGGACTACCACAAGTTGCATGGTGTCCATAAAATACCAATCGGAATACCCCCACTCGTTTTTTGGACAAAGTCACAAGATTGATCGTAGAGCCGTCAAAATTAGCCGTTAAACTAGTTGAAATGCTCCTCTACATTTCGATGTGGCTTGCACGAACAACAATTGGCCACAGTTCTTGAACTCCTCCCTCGGTACTACCACACCAATCGTGTTTTCTACAAATCACATTCAATAATTGTGGCCAATGTCAGAAAGAGGAACATACTGTGTGATTGTCTTGCATCAAAATTTTATTTGTTTGCTCTTACAGCCTACTGGTATATTTTTGACAAATCTACGACTGATATCCCATGAGACAAACGCTTTTGAAATGTGTCATACCCCTCTGTTTTGCGCCTAATTTTCCAACAAAAAAAACACTGTTCGCAGTAAAATCAAAACGGAACTACTATCAAAAATCGAATACCCCCTATTTTGTGCCTATTATAGGTATTTTACATTTTCCCGGGGGGGGGGGGGCTCACCCCACCCCTTTGTTTGTAGTGATATGAATCTTCGTCGGTAAAATCTAAACCTTACTGCTGTCTAAATGCGAGCAACTTAAGTCAATTCTAATTTGACGACATTTCATACGATTATTTTCCTACCAACTGAACCCCCCCCCCCCCAGTCTCAGAATTTCTGGGTACGGCTATGGCTAGAAGTGTATGAATGGCCTACCATGGGAACGAAAATTATTTTAGTTCTCGTCACCCCAACTATTTCAAATATTTTACGCATGTTTGCAATTATTGCAATACCTAGTCCAATAGAAGATACCTGTATCGTGCGAACGATAGTAAATAATGAGGGTCCATTAATACCAATAATATTTAACATTATTAATATATTAATAATTTAATATTTTTGGGATATTTTCCAAAAATCAACAGAAGAAATTGACCTCAACAGGTGGCACTCAATGAATGATAAATGATAAATTGAGGGACAACCCTAATAACGGCTCCTTTTGTAACATACAGTACCTGTAAACATAAACAACTGTGGACTAGACAATGGTAGCTCGTGTACCTCACCCCCAGGTACCTGTTGATTGACAAGGACCCATACAAAAAAAAAACGAAAGGTAGTAATTCATTAAAACCTTTTTTGGCAAAACATGTGAATTGGAGTGCATGGGAACAGAAGTGGTATCGTTTTCACACAAATTTTCGTCTCCCAAAAGGTTCAGGTGTGCGTAGGTACGTAGAATGATATTGTATTTGAGGTCAATGGCCAAGGACGTACCTATTGTAAAATATATGGGCAGCTTTGTTAACATTGTTGGAAATGGAACCTTTTTGCAATTGTATTTTCTTTTCTGCTAGCACGTACATTGTAGGGTGTTTCGGGTGAACGGCGCACGTCTGGGGCGGATTCCCTGGCCAATTTGGTAAAAAAAAAAATAGCCCACATATTGGGCTATGTAGGATGCAGCGTAATATTAATGCAGAGCAATAGCGTCATAATAATGTAGACCCTAGGGACGGTTTAAGGGTAAAGAGTTTAAGAGTAGGTTTGGCGGCTATTCCACTTGTCAATATTCCGTCATTTATGCATCAATAATAAGTCTCTAGTCTTCTTAAAACAAACATTTCATGAATTTTTGATGCACAAATGACGGAATATTGACAAGTGGAATAGTCATACTCTGAACTGGAGTATTGTATAGGGTGGCCAGATTTCCAAAACGAAAAAAGAGTATATATGCAAGATATATAATTATATACATCTACAATACAAGATTTCTATAGGTAAGAGCCAAGCGCGGGGGGGGGGGGGGGGATGGGTGTCAAACTAACTCGTCTCTTTAAATCACTGATTGATGGGGTATAATACACCTATTTCTTGACAAAAAATCCAAGGATAACAAGATTAATTATTCGCATACATAATCCTCCCCATAAAAAATTTACAATTATAAGCAATAGCTACTTGAATATTAAAACTGTCAATCCATTCTACCTTTGTGTATTTTTATCCGACCTAAGTTACTTGTATATTTAGCTGAAGAGTGCACTACCTCTTCTCCTTCTCTACAAAATTCTGTATAAGAGTAAGATCTGATTTTAAAAAGAGTATATTTACATCAAAAGCACAAAAAGAAAGAGTATATGTCGAATTTAGAACACAAAAGAGTATAAATACTCTTGAGAAGAGAATATCTGGCCACCCTATAGTATTGTACTCCGTATTGAATAAAAAGTATACCTACTCCACATTGCCGTAAATAACACCCCCGCATTGATAGGGGGGCGCACTTAAGCTCCCAAAAATAATAAAATCATTAGGAATCTACGTAATTAATAAAAATATTCAACTTCGATTTGTTATCCATGTTGACTACCATTCCACTATTGACTGTCACTCATAGAAAAGATGAAATATTGAGACAAGGTAGGGCGCACGAAAGGCCTTGCGGGGGAGGGGGAGGGGTGCAGCAGAAGTTATTTACGCCACTGCTACGCCACTCTACAACAGGGGTTCCCAACCGGAGGTCCATAGACCAACGGCTCAACGGGCCAAAGTAAAAAGTAAGAAAATGAAATAGCTGGGTTATTGGAAATTTGAAATAAAATACAATAAGGCTTGGCACTTAGCCTTGCGGAGAGGGGAGAGTGCGAGAGTCGAGACTGGTGTTTCGGTAGCAACAATCAGCTCTGCACGATGTACCAAGAAATTACAGTCAGTAGCCGAACTCAAGAGAGACCGCATCAGGTGGCTATAGGGCACGTGGAACGAATGCCAGACAATAGAGCAACAAGAGCAGCCTTACACAAGGGGCCCCAAGGGAGAAGACGAATGGGACGACCACGGATGTGATGGCTGGACGACGTCGACGTGGATCTGGAGACCCTTGGCGTCTATGACTGACAAAGGAGAGCTAGAACCGCGAAGGCTGGTGTGATGTGGCAGAGTAATTTTTTACTCTATCAGTGGGGACATGGTACAGAGACCCAGACCAGCAAATACTAGAAGAATTGAGCACCTTGTAGTACCAAGGGCATACATAGCAAATTTTACCAAATCCTACCAATATATAGCACCAAAATTATTTAACTTACTTAATATGTGTCCTGGGTCGCTGTAAATAAATAAATTTTCCAAATTCGTCCGGGAATGGCTGATGAGACGGGAAGAGGTGTAATCTTTATTTGAAATAGTGGACTAGACTGTTATGTGTTTACGAGAGATCTGTTATTAATATGTAAGTGTAGTTTAATAAGTTAAATTAAGTCTAATTGATTTTTTTTCTTTCTTCTTTAGTTTTAGAGTAGGGTAAATTGTTATAGGTCTTCATATGGGGCTTTACAATTATTGTATTAAAATTGTTCTATATTTAATACATTCATTCATTCAGGCCAGGACTGCTCATGGGCCGAACGTTAAGGGGTTTTTCTCTCCAAGGTCCAAATTGCCATGATGATCGCCAATATTTGCTAGAAGAGGCATATAAAGAAGAAGAAGTACTACGTATTGTATTGTATTTTGAATATATTGTATTTGCAGGGTTATACCTGGCACCTTGAAGCATGGTGACTAACCGTTTAGTTGTTCTCGATCGCTCAATTAGTATATTGTGGTTAATTTGCGCAGCACGGCAGGAAACCATTGCGCAAGTGGAGCACTGCAGAACACCTACTGTATACTAGAGCTTTAATGTTTTATAAAGCAGTCACGAGCCTGCTATACATATTATACTCAATGGTCACGATTTTTTGGCCTCTAGTACTGGTAACTATTAAGGGTACGTCCCACAATCGTTTGTTACTTCTCGATAAATCCGATCCGCCAAAATGTCATAAGACCCTAACTTACACTCAACTGATGCTTTCGCCTGTTTCACCTGTTTCATTGCGTCAATAGTAAGCTTGTCCATTATCGCTCGTAGCCGGTGTAGGTTGACATTGAGGACGTAAACCAGTTTGCCAATGGCCAAAACTTCATACGAAACAATATAAATAATGTCCCCAATCGATGGGGTCATTGGCATTAGACCTATGGCCTATGGGTCACTTTAAGTCAGGGACGGATCCAGCCCATTTGGAAGGGGGAGGGGGTAGTTGTTGGGTGTCAAAATAGGAAAATGTGATCGAATAAATCAGAGCGTAATAAATTAACTTACAACAGATTTACCAAATTTAGGGGGGCCGCTACCCCCCTGCCGCCCCCCGTATCCGCCCATGCTATAAGTAGATCTAGTAGGTTCATATAGAGTCCTGCAGGACATTGTTACACTAAATATACAGTACAGGTATAAATATTGAAATATAAAGTATGGTATACGTCACATCTGCATGCCCGTCATGAAGTGAGCTCGTAAACTAAAATTGGAAATAAGAAATAGTAAATTAAAATAGTATTGGGAACAGGCAGTTCCAAAATTGAAAATTAGTTATTGAAATGCGGGTTTGCGTATTCTGTGTTCACTTCTAGCTACAATACTATGAAAATGCACAAGCATATGGAGAATAGAGGAAATACGCGTTTCCAAAATAAATACTGTCAACCCTGCTCTGACCTCAAAGCGTGCTTGCCTTCTACAAGAGAATTTGTGATTGTGCCACATAATGTTCACCAAAATGTAGATCATTTCTATTCTCAATATGATACCTCATGGATGGTTCTACAATCGATATTCCCTATGAAAACCTAATTTTTCCCAACCTGCGTTTGTCTGTTAATATTTTAAAATAAAAATAGATGGATAAAACGAGATGTGGTGTTAAATTGTAGTCCTGCAATAGTATATAATAGGGGAATGGATGTACAGAAGCTGAGTTGCTTCTGACGGTTAAGAAACAGAAACTAACATACTTTGGCCATGTGCTGGTTAGAATCTGAAATTATCGCCTTCTGCATATAATAATCCAAGGGAAGATAGAAGGGCTGAGGGCCCCAGGCCGATAACGAATATCTTCGTTGAAAAATCTGAGGCAGTGGTTTGGCAAGAGCACGACTTTTCAGGGCAGACGTCTCCAAATTACCATGATGATTATCAATCTTCGATAGAAGAAGAATAAGAATAGTATTTTACAATTGAGATTAGGCTATATTTGTATATTATGAAGACCGTATACTAAGTTAATTGTCAATAGGGAAAAAAATTACGAAATCCCCTCCGGAAAAAATACAAAATTGCAAAAGCCAGGTTTCACAGGTTTCGAGCATACACCTCATCCTTGATACGACAAAAAACCTGTTGAATAGATCCATCGAAGATACTTGATGGTACCGACAAAGCCGACTGTTGAAGTGTTGAAGAACTTGAAGATGGCAAAAATCAAATATGGATGCTGGGTACTGGTACACGCACAGGTTACTGATTGGTCAAGCTACTCTGAGAAGCTTTGTTGTTATTGGCCAGCGGCTGGGGAAGGGA
Source organism: Psococerastis gibbosa (assembly GCA_963971405.1). Lineage (NCBI taxonomy): Eukaryota > Metazoa > Arthropoda > Insecta > Psocodea > Psocidae > Psococerastis > Psococerastis gibbosa. The sequence continues at coordinate 2,656,131 of OZ020487.1, read as the reverse complement.
TTGCATCTGAGAGTCCTTGTGTTAGCTTAAGGGCGGCTCTGATAATACCGATAGATCCTGATGGATTGCTAATACTTTGGGATAGGGTAAAATAGGGCTAGCAGTCAGAAATTCAGAATGCTCGGTTATTTTATATTAACTGTCTAATAGTATGTATTCAATATAGGCCTAGAATAGAATCACGGACGGATACATGGGGGGAGCAGGGGGATGTAGCTGCCCCTCCCCCAAAATTAGTAAATCTTTTGAAAGTTAATTTATATCGCTCCAATTTAATCGATACTACATACTGTATATTTGTTCTAGTTTGATCCACAACTACCCATCCCCCCCCCCCCCCAGATGATCCGTCCCTGAATATAACATATATATATATATATATATATATATATATTATAATATTATGTATCGGTAAACATCCCCAATTTCCTAATAGCAAATTTCCAATAGGGACCCGCGCTTTAACAAAACAAAAAAAAAAATACTGTATAGGTATAAGTATAATACGGGCCCATTTTTTTTTTTAATGTTAATCGCATGCAAACAATTTGGATGACTGCTTCCGCACAAGTATACAAGCACACTAACACCTTGTCATCAAAGTCGATTAATTTAATTTTTAAAAAATTAATACATAACGTATTAATTAGTTGCATATACTGTAGATGACTGTGCATTAAATTACTGTATAGTACAGTATAGTGATTTTTTTAATTTATGGTTTCGTCTGATTAGTGTCATAAAATGTTACTTAGACACGTGTAGACTTCTAAGATTGTATCTCAGAGCGAGCTTAGGAGTTGCTGCTGAGACTCCGAGGCACAATCTTAGAAGTGCCATTGAAGATGTCGACCGCAGATGATGACGAAACGTTTGGAAGCACGCTGTCAGAACGACCACGGCCTTCTTCATTTCGCGGATCCAGCCACTTTAACCAAAAGGCCTACCAGTATTGCCAACACAAAACAACACAGTTGCAACTTGCAACCAACAAACAAAACTTTCATTTTCCTATTATTGTAAAAATTAACAACACTATACTAATATTAAAATAACTAAAGAACCGTAAAAACCACAAAAAGGGCACAACCATCAAAAGCCTCCAAAAAGCAGCACAGAGGACATATCCGGTTCCGGCCCCACGGCTAATCCAGGTACTCACAGGTACTAGACGAGGAGGGTCAATAGATAGAGACAGAGTATAACGTTCTAACATTTGGACAAAGCTCTGAAATTAGTATAGTAGTGATTATATGTGAAATAACATGTCCCGCGGTGCAAAGTTAATAACACCCTAAATATTTGTAAGTACTACTTCCTTATTGCTTTGAGATGTAGTAGGCAGTTGCTAAATTAATTATCATTAGTGGGCATATACGGTGGGGTTAATACGGGAGATTTGACACTATCATCTTAGATTTTTTTGCTTCTTTGTACACAATGGCGTGTGATAGGAAATTATCGCATCAGGTTCTTGTTGAAACGTTCCATGTTAAGGCTTGACATCTTTAAAGAGAACATGGCTGAAGCCAGTGGTGAGGTTATGGCCCCGCGCTAAAATGAGACAAATTTAGTAAAAATAAATATTATCTAATTAACAGCACAGTTTGAAAGGATTTTGAAACGTATTGAAGTGTCAAAACTGGATCCATTTGCAATAAGCCTAAGTGAATTTAAGCGAATTGCGACGTTGTGACAGTCATATGAACTATGTCTAATTTGGCTACTCGTATACACACTTGTCTTATGTTGTAATTTATAGTAGGTATTTATTTTACGTACATAAGCGCTATCCGTTAGACAAATCGATAAGAGGCTTTTTTTTCTCCTCCTTTCCAATTTGACAGCTTGTTTCTCGAGTATTGTTTTATGTTTTATATTGTAAGTGCAGGTTTCGTTTTTGGACTTTGTCTGTTGGCAACACATTATATGATTATTTATTGATTATTATTTTTTTTTTAACAAAAAATATGTAATAAAAATAGGGGAAAAGGTTAAGCTACCCCTAATTAAATAAAAAAACAACATTTGATTATGTATCGTCGTCTTAGCAGATTTGGCTGTAGAGAACCCCACTTACTTCTGAAAGAATTAAAGGTCGGCAAAGTATGGTTATTTACTTTCATTTTATGTCGAATTTTGGCATTGGTGAGTATAAGCACTTATTGCTTACGACAAATTTTATGGAAAGAACATGTCAGAGGCATGCAAATAAAGTAATTATTGCTTAAAATATAAATTATATTCCCAATGAGGCGTCTGCCCTGCACTTTATCAGAATTTTCATCTGACTTTTTGTACCGTGGGGTACTTTAACTACACCTTTACCAAAATAGGATAACGTAAACCAGTCACTTTGTTAAAAAATTTCGGCTATGCCCCCCTTCAAATAAAAAGCTGGACCTGCCACTGGCTGAGGCCTGATCTACGTATTTCCCATTTTCCCACGCTCAAAAATTAAGTCTGATTAAAAGAAAACTCAACATATAACCATATCCATACCCAGCCTTAAAGTAAACACTATATTTTTAGCTTAGGAACCATAATTCATGGAAAGGTCTTATCGCATACCCTAGAAGTCCCTATGTAGAAATACGAATAGAAATGGCCAATTATTTAATTGCACAAAAACAGCATACACCATCAATACATTGTACAATGATCGAAACGAAAGATTTCTTCTGAGGATATAATTTAAACTACAACATAGGAAATAATAAATTCTATAGTATTGTATATTCCTAACTAATGGTAATAAAACAACATAAAAGTCAAAGTTTATTATTCCATAATATAAGATTGGAATTGCTCTTAAAATAATAAAAATTAAAAGAAAAGAAATTAAATGACAAAAATAATGCATTGAATAATTAGACTTATTTGTAAATAATTTTACTGCATCGCTAAAACCCAGTATGCACAGACGGATACAGCCTCACCCCCCAATTTAGTAAATCAATTGTAAGTTAATGTATTTACGGCTTATGCTCTTATTTAATCGATACTACATATTTTCATATTTAGTTTCTTCTATTTTGACCCCCAACTACCTCCCCCCCCCCCCCCAAATGAGCTGGATCCGTGTCCCTGACATATACCGACTGACAAATCTAACCTTACTTTTCAAATCTGAATATTACCAGCACGTGGGAACACAGTTGGGTCGATTAATTCCGCATAAATTTTGAATTTAATTTTAATTAATTAAGTTAATATTGTAGCCTATTTAGTGATACATTTTATGTAAATATTGTATGGTCGTGAAGAGTGGAATGAAATGTATTTGATTTGATAGGTATATGATGTGGGAAATTAATATTTTCAGAGCCTTAGCTATCATATCAGTGTTGGAATGTGATTGGCCACGCTTCTCCCGAAATTTGCAAATATTTCCTCACGAGTTCCCACATGGCCACCCTGACAGGGCCCTGCGCTGTGGGCCAAAGTACGTGGGAGCCACTAGTGTAGGCTATAGAGTTGAGTTCTTACTTTTTCTGTTCTTACATTTCTGGGCGTTTCATTATGATTTTGGCACAACTTTTTCGCCAGGTATAGCCTCTCTTTCTCTATTTATCTGTCTATTTAATTTAATAATTTAAGTTAAATGAAAGAATGGGCCAAAAGACCCAAAATTCGCCCATATGGAAAATAAAGACAATTTTCTTTCTTTCGTTCTTCCTTCCTTTTTCTCTTATCGATCTCGATATCAAAATTTTTGACTTCAAGATTTCAACGGATTTACACGTTTTGAGGTCCCAGGAACCCAAAAATGTAGTTTTTACGAAATGTCTGTCTGTCTGTCGCTTTGGCTGTCTGTCTGTTCATCGATTTCCGGGCATACTACTCGGTTGATTTGGATGAAATTTGGCATGTAGGTTTACCTCGAGACCACTTTCTTGTATTTTGGGCTAACTCAATTCAGGGGCGGGCACAAGGGGGGTCATAGGGGTCATGACCCCCCCCCCCAAAAAAAAACATTTTATTGGTAATTATTGAAAAAACAATACACATAACATCTTATTCAGGATTTTATTATTTATGTTCTGGTTCTGGCAGCCCTGGTGATGACCCCCCCCTCCAAAAAAAAAAATATCGCTGTGCCAGCCCATGACTCAATTTGAGGGGGTTTTAGTCACATAAAACTCCAAAAAACCTCTAAAAAAATTATTTCTCAAAAAAGGGTTCCAACGATTTCTTTTAAATTCACATATATTGTAGTCATTATTAATGTTAACAAAATGCGGTGGGTCGCTTGCCTCTTGATAGTTTTCTTCTGGGGGTTAAAATAAAAATAAATAGTCAATTTTAATGAAAAATGACTAAAAAATAATTTTTATGTGGAACCTTTGACCTTTATATCGATGATTTCTACATTCAGGTATGTTTTAGTTGTTCAATAGAGTAACAAAACGAAACAGGTTGCTTTCCTCCCAAAAAAAAATATTCGGTTCTTTGCAAAAAAAAAAAAAACTAATTTTTGCAGAAATTATGGAAACTTCACGGTCCAATACATTGCGTGCCCAGTCATTGTTACTACTGTTACAATGTATTGGTCTGTTCGTTCCAGAATATGCAATTGAGTTTTAAGCGGTTTTTAATATATTTTCGGAGGACCCCCCCCCCCCCCCCCCGAGGGATCAGAAATTTAACCGTAGGGAAATTATTTACGGTACTATAAAATTACACATTATGTCTATCTACTAATTTATAAATTGGAAAGCAAAGTAAACTCGGACCGGTTCTTTTATTTATGCTACAAACTTTTTTTTCTTCCCATTCCGCATTATTGACGCTCATATAAAAAAGATGAAATAATGGGACAAGGTAGGGCGCACCAAAATTCTTGCGAGGGGGGGGGGCGCAACATAAATTATTTACGCCACCGTCTGAAGCATTTAAAGTTGATGTTAGATTGTGAAAAGTGATACAGTGTATACACAGTATATACAGTGTAGAACTCAAATTGGTTATTCGCGACAAAGTTCCTTTTTCCTCCATGCCAACGGCCTTACCATGTTGATTCCATTAGAGCAGAGCATGTTTCAAACTGCGGCAAATTGGTAGTGTGCACAGCGTTGGCAGGGGAACCTGGTGGGACATGATAACGCGCTTAGGCAGTGCAAGTCGAGTCCTGGTCACCTCCGATCTAATCGTGTGACTTTACCATGTTCCCCAAGTGGTTCGGAATCCACTATAATCAGGAGGTCCACCCTGTTAGGCAACTCCCCTTTCCCCGAGGTGATAGAGTCTGCCCTTTGGGTGCCTCAAGTTAACAAACAGACTCACTCCCCCCGCCAGGCTGACAGGATTGCTTAAAGCAGAAATGCTGAAAGCAGGCGTTAGAAACAACAACAACAACCTTTTTCCTCCATAATGGGAATACGTTTGAAACACAGCATAACACCCACCGATGCAAATACAGTAGACAATCACTTTTGTCTTTCGTGAGTAATCGCTGATTCGGATATATTAATGATATAAAAAAATTGGAACCGAAGTTTCCCGGTAGGGTTGGGTAAAATTGTGTCTTATACTGTATATGAGTCTTTGATTTCAGGGCTATTTTTAATCGGGAGATTTCATAATATTTTTGAATCATAGAAAGGTCCTCACCCGTGTATTTTTTATGCAATAAATTAATTCCTCGTTAATCGTTCTGCAACGATATCAGGGCCCTGCTCAGGGGGTGGTCCAAGGGGTCCGGACTCCCCCCCCCCCCCGAAATAAAAAAAAAGAAAGAAAAAAAAATAAATAGAAATAAAATTACTTCAAAAATAAAATTTGACCCCGCCTAAACCAAAACCTGGGCACGGCCTTGAGCGATATGAAAATGATCAGATGAAAGATGCATATGAGATGCAAGCTTTAAAAGAAGCACACTATTTACAATTTACCCGACCATGATTTACTAATTATCTAATAATAACAACTCACTTTATCGAAGATTAAGTAATAATATTTCAAATGATAAAATTTACTGCGAATTATATATTGCCATGTTTTAATCTGCAGCCAATTTTACGCATTCCCAGGGTTAACAATTTAAACAAAACCATTTTAG